>CM053505.1:50144663-50212003 GCA_028627145.1 Eidolon dupreanum | reverse complement strand
TAGTGCAGGTCTCTTAGTGGTGAATTCCTTCAATTTTTGTACGTCTGGAAAAGTCTTAATTTCTCCTTCATATCTAAAGGAAAGCTTAGCTGGATACATTATTCTAGGCTGGTAGTTCCTTTCACTTAGTAGTTTAAATATTTGATTCCATTCCTTTCTGGCTTGTAAGGTCTGCGCTCAGAAGTCCAAGGATAATCTCATGGGTTTTCCTTTATAAGTTACCATTTTCTTCTCCCTGGCTTTCCTAAGAATTCTGTCTTGATTTTTGATAACTTTAGTATAATGCATCTTGGTAAAGGCCTTTTTGGGTTAAGACAATTAGGTGTTCTGTTGACTTCTTGAATTCCAAGCTCCGGCTCATTCCTTAGTTTGGGAAATTCTTGTCAACTATTTGTCTGAAAATGCTTTCTCATCCCTGTTCCTTTTCCTTGCCTTCAATAATGCCCAGTAATCTTATGTTTCCACTCCTGGTATTGTCAGTTAGTTCTTGAATTTCTATTTCATTATTTTTCATTCTTTGGTTTCTCTCTTCTACCTTCTGGTTTATTTCTAGATTTCTGTCTTTGATATCACTGATCCTTTCCTCTATTTGTTTGACTCTAATTCCCAAGCTTGCTATTTCATTTTTCAACTCTTGTAGTGTGTTTTTCATCTCCAGAAATTCTACTTGGTTCTTTTTGAGTGTTTCAGTCTCCTTGCTCTGCTCAACTAGGTGTTTTTTCAGTTCCTGAATTTGTTGATCTGACTTGTTTCGGAACTCACTGAAGGATGTTTCAACATACACAAATCAATTAATGTGATGCACTACATAAACAAATTAAAAAATAAGAAGCAGATGATCATATCAATAGATGCAAAAAAATCCTTCGACAAGATACAGCATCCATTTATGATCAAAACACTTAACAAAATCGGTATAGAAGAAAAGTACCTTAACATAATAAAGGCCACATATGATAAACACTCAGCAAACATTATACTGAATGGTGAAAAACTAAAAAGCTTCCCTCCAAGATTAGGAACAAGGCAAGGCTGTCCACTATCATCACTGTTATTCAATATAACTTTGGAGGTCCTAGCAAGCACAATCAGACAAAAGAAAGATATAAAAGGCATCCAAATAGGAAAGAAAGATGTCAAACTCTCACCATTTGTGGATGACATGATAATTTATGTAGAAAACCCTAAAGACTCCACTAGAACACTACAAGAAAAAATAAACAAATACAGTAAAGTTTCTAGATAAAAAATCAACATTCAAAAATCAATAGTGTTCCTAAACTCGAATAATGAAGTGTCAGAAAAAGAAGTAGAAAAACAATTCCTTTCACAATTGCAACACAAAGAGTAAAATACTTAGGAATAAATTTAACGGAACATGTGAAGGACGTATATAATGGAAACTACAAGACCCTATTAAAAAAATCAAAGGAAATACAAAGAAATGGAAAGATATTCTGTGTTTTTGGATTGGAAGAATCAACTTAGATTAAATGTCTATATTACCTAAAGCAGTATACAGATTTAATGCAATCCCCATCAAAATCCCATCGTATTTTTTTGAATGGGGCAAAAATTCATCAGATTTGCATGAAGCACAAAAGATCTTGAATTGCCAAAGCCATCCTGAGAAACAAGAGCAAGGTTGGGGGCATCAGGCTGCCCAATTTCAAATTATGCTACAAAGCGACAGTAATCGAAACTGCATGATATTGGTAGCAAAACAGACACACAGACCGGTGGAACAGAATTGAGAGTCCAGAAGTAAACCCATATTTATATGGGAAAATAATTTTCGACAAAAAAGCTAAAAAAATACAATGGAGAAAGGAAAGCCTCTTCGATAAACTCTGCTGGGAAAACTGGAAAACCACCTGCAAAAGAATGAAACTAGACTGCTGTCTATCATCACACACCCAAATTAACTCAAATGGATTAAAGACATGAATATAAGACTTGAAATAATAAATGTCTAGAAGAAAACATAGGAACTAAATTGAAGGACCTTGGACTTAAAGAGGATTTTATGAATTTGATCTCAAGTGCAAGGAAAGTAAAAGGAAAAATAAATGAATGGGACTACATCAAACTAAAAGGCTGCTTTTCAGCAAAAGAAATCATCAACAAGGTAAAGAGATAACCTTCCAAATGGGAAAATATATTTAAAAGCAACACCTCCAATCGGGGCCTAAAATCTAAAATATACAAAGAACTCATACAACTCAATAGCAATAAAAAAGCAAATTATCCAATCAAAAAATGGGCAGAGGATCTAAACAGACACTTCTCCTTAAAGGACATACAAATGGCCACCATATATTTGAAAAGATGCTCAGCATTGCTAACTATTAGAGAAATACAAATCAAAACCACAATGAGATATCATCTCACACCTGTTAGAGTAGCTATAATCAACAGGACAAGTAATAACAAATGTTGAAGAGAAAACAGAGAAAACAGAACCCTCATACACTGCTGGTGGGACTACAAATTGGTAAAACCACTATGGATAACAGTATGGAGGTTCCTCAGAAAACTAAGAATTGATCTACCATATGATCCGGCAATGTTCATAGCAGCACTGATGCACACCGATGTTCATAGCAGCATTATTCACAGTGGCCAGGACATTGAAGCAACTGAATTGTCCTATGATAGATGATTGGCTAAAGAAGTGTTGGTACATATATTCAAGAAAATGTTACTCATCTATAAGAAGAGACAAAATATTGCCATTTGTGGCAACATGGAAGGACCTCAAGGTAATCATGCTAAGTGAAATAAGCCAGACAGAAAAAGTTGAAAATCACATAATATAACCTATATGTGAGATATAAACCTAAAAGCAACAAATGAACAGGACAAATAAACAGAGACTCATGGACATGGACTATAGACTAGTAGTTACCGGAGTGTAGGGGTAGGGGAGGAAGGGTGTGGTAGACGGGATAAAGGGGATCAAATATAGTGAGGTGGGGGGAGGGTACATGGGTAAGGGGGATCAAATATATAATAGCTGAAGGAACCTGGATGTTGGGTGGGAAACAAGCAATAGAATATACCAATGTCGAATTATTATGTACACCTGAAAATTATATAATTGTATTAACAATTGTTACCACAAGAATCTTTAAAAAAAAATACCTTTGAAAATCGCTTGACTATATTTATATTACATCTACACATTTGTTCTTTTACACATTTTCCAAGATCATTCAAGTGCCTGTATTATTTCACGTACTGAAATGACTGACTTTTTTACTACTCCATATAACATTCTGGTAATTAAAAGCATTGCCCATTCAATTGATATACTCTGTCACTATGCACATATTTTGAAAGATGCCAAATATTCCATTCATTCTTCCCTCTGCCTTCTCCACTCTAAGACCCAAATCAGTTAATCTTCAGATTAACTGAAACTTTTTGACGAAAAGATTTACTTACCCTTTAAAGCAAATGATGCTCTATTTTCAAATAGTGAAATGAAATGAAAATATTTAACATTAACAGCACATTAGCTAAAATTTACTCTTATTTTGGTGGTTCAAGATTCTTAAAATCTTACCTGACTTGAAAATCATTATGAAAGATATTTATCATTATTCTATATATGTATAAAAATGGCTAGTAATAAAAATGTTCTATTTACCTCTCAAATAAATTTATTTGGCATCTTTTCTCATTGCAAGATAAAGGTTTTTATCTAAAATAATCATGAAGAAAAATTAATAGTCTGGTTTGTGAATTCATTCTTAACGTTTAGATTTGCTTGTTTAGGTCATTTGTGGCAGAGTCATGACTAGAGACATTAAAAGTAAGATATTGGCTTGCTTGCTGATTTGTTAGTAGCAGGGATGAGCCCCTCGTCTGACTCCTATGATTGTTAAGGGATACACAAACATCTGCTTGAAAATGAATATACCTAAAATGAAGATTCAGATTCATAAGTCCCATGTAATTACAAAAATTGTGTTGATGAATTTTCTCCACTGTGCTTTGCTTAAATTTTGAAAAATTAAAGTGATGACTTACTCAAAATTCAAAGTACACTAAGATCCCTTTTTTGTCTTTAAAAAAAATTAGCTATCTCAAGAGGACAAACTGTTGATTGCCAGGGAGGAGGGGAGTGAGGGGGTTGAGTGAAAAAGGTAAAGGGATGAAGTACACAATAGTAGTTACAAAATAGTCATGAGGACGTGGAGAACGGCATAGGGAATACAGTCAATAGTATTATGATGGTTGTGTGCAGAACCAGATAGGTGCTAGAGTAATCTGGGGGTATAATTTCATATATAAATGTCTAACCAATGTACTGTATACCTAAAACTAATGTAAAATAAAAATTTTAAAAATGAAATAAAATGCACTAGTAATTTATAAATATTTTTTAGGGAACAGCCTGTCCTATAATAAACACTCAACAAATGTTTTTAAAAAGTGAGCTACATCTAATACAGTGTTTTTAAACGCACCTTAATTAGATGGTAGTTTTGAACTCCGTTTATTCCTATGTCAGGATCAATGGCTGCTGGGAGAGCAAATCGAGAGTTTATAGCCGAGTTCTCTGGAATTGATATATTGATAACTGTTGCTGGGAATAATGGTGCGTTATCATTTATGTCTTCTATCAGAAAACGTATTTTAACCAGTCTAAATATTTCATCTGGCAAAACGGCAACCTCCACTTCATAAAAACAACGGGCATCCGTCAAAATACCGGCACATAATTTCTCACGATCAATGCGCGCTCCAGTAGTAAAGATCTCTCCAGTACCCTCTTCGATTCGGATCAGTGGCACATCGCCAGTCTTGTACACTAGCTTGAACTGCATAGGAGATGTTAAAGACTTGTCTGGAATTAGTGACAAGTTGAGGTCTTTCAGCAAGTCTCCTATCAGGACGTTTTCTGGCATTTCTTCTCGAATCGTGTAGTTCTTCTCCTGGGCGCCAGACTGAAACACGACACATGCTAACAGGACCGCAAATATATACGTCCCGGACAACAAGTCCATACCAGGCACAATTGTGACAGTTCTTTGTAACAACTCGCAGAGTACTGTCAAAGAGAAAAAAAAAAAGAGAGAAGGAAGAGGAGGAGGAGGAGGGAGTGAGTGGTAGGGAGGAGAAGAGAGGAAGAAGAAAAAATTAATGAGGCCAACAATTAAATGTATGTTAGCTAATTGCCCAATTTTAAATTAATCATTAAATGAAAATATTAGCACAATGACGCTATTAAATAAACTGACAGATTTGTTTTAAATCAAATATTATGCATTTTTACATTAAAATGAAAGGTAAATGAAACAAGATACATACGATAATTAAGAGACCCAATAATTTATGTGTTCACTGTTGATAAACTATATAAAAGATAATATTATAATATACAAAGATAATTAAAGGTAATAAAATAATTAAAATATTTAATTCATTGGTTAAGGAAAGGTAAAGGGATATATTCTAATCACAAAACTATAATCATATTCTTTGTTATAATTTGGATTGCAAATGCAATTCTTCTATTGGTAATAAATGTTTTATACAATACTCTGTTCAGTACTGGGCATCGAAATGTAAAATCAATTTAAATAAAAGGAGACAAAGAATCATGACATATGAGAGACTCAGGAAATTTGAATTAAAGAAAAGTCCTTTTATAGAGGAGAGAGGTTAATGTGACAAATGCCTAAACATAGGAAGAAGTATCATGTGAAAAGGGTATTAAAGTTTTCTTTCTAGGGATGAGAGGAGCAAGAATAGGGATAAATTACAGAGAGGCAACTTTCAGATCAACACTATTATAGCATTCTAGAAAAAAATGGTTTTCAGGAGAGAGTGAATTTCATATCTTTGGAGGTACTGATATAGAAACTGGATTACCAGTTTAGCTTTACATATTTTTGATTTAGTAGACAATATCTAAACATTCAATGGCCGAACTGAGCTAGAAGACATCCCAACTCTGAGAATTTATGTTTATAGATGGCAGAAAGTAGCCCATATGAAAATGAGTTTTCACATTTACGAACTGAAATAAGAATTACCCCATTAAAAAGAACAACTTGATTAGGGTTTAAAAACAAAAAAGACATTTGAAAACACTTTACTGAATTAAAATTGAATAAAAAAACAAACAATATCTTTGGCTGTTTTTCACCCTTGTTTATTATTTTTAACTCACCAAACTCTGCTAAATTATTTCAGTTCTCTAGTTCTGATAGAATGCAACAAGGAATATTTATTCCTTAAGTTTTGCAAATTTTTTCTTCATTTTCCTTTATTAATTCTTAATTCTTAGTCTCAGTTTGATTTGTTTGATATAGTCTCAATTTGGTATACTAAATATCTTTTAATATCTAATATTATGTTATTTGTAGGTAATATGTTATATATACAAAAAATAAAATTTGTATTATATTGCACTAAACCTTATCAGATGTTATATTTTATAATTAAAGAGGGATAAATAAAGCTACCAATGCATTCAGATGTTTAAAAAGATCAGCTGACAAGCAGTGATTTAAAAATCCAGTATGGAAAACTACTAATGCACATAGGTATCTAATTATGGAAGTTCTCAATATTTATTGGTAATCAATAACATTAACAAGATTTTAGTAGTCATTCTAAAAACAGCAGAATTCATGAAATGATATAAATTACTATAGATATTATGTTCTGATTATTCCAGACAATGTATTATATTAAATAACTTTCCCACTGTATAGCTGTGCATCTGCATTTAAAAATATGCATATGGACAGCTCAGAAAACAAAAAGTGCAGAAAAAATAAACTTATTTGTGATTAGTAAGAAATTAAATGTATCATTACAGCGATTGAGATGGTTTAGGGGATGAGAACCAAGAAATGATCTAGATAAACTTGAAACATCTTATTTTATAACTTTTTATTACTGAATTTAAAAAGTATATATTATGGGTTCAACCATTTTCGTGTTGAGAGGTTGGTGCCATTTATAAAACATTTTAAGTATAATAGTGAGCAATGCTAATACTAAATACATTCTATATCCCAATAAACAACATAAAAAGACTATTGCCTGTGGTATTTTTAGCATCATTTGCTCAATGATGAGCCATGGGATTACATAATATAGAAATTTTCTCAAGATTCATTCTCTTGTGAATTGTGGGCCTTATACTCCTTAATGAATGTGAAAATAAAATGCACAATTTATACTTACTGTGAGTTAATATGCACACATATACATATGTAGTATACATTGGGAATCCAGGACATCTAAAAAAATGAATGTCTATGTGTGTGAATTTATAAATATGATGTAAACATAAGCAAAAATAAAAATAGGGCACTCACAATTGGAATTAAAACTACCACTCTCTTCTCATCTTACCCTTAAGTATTACACATTATTATAACTGGCAGAAAAATACTACAGACTATTTTTAAAAACACTGTATGCATGTTGCAATAGCTCTACACAAGAGGAGGAATTAAGAAAGTGACCTAATTCCAAACAGTCCCCCTCTCCTAATCCATTCTAAATCTGTTCTACTCTACCTTTAATAAATTCATCAATTAAAACATTTTAAACTCTGTTTTATCACTAGAAATTATTTGGAGGATTTAAAAACCAGAAAAATTTTGAAAAAAAAAATCATTTCTAAAACTGATATGAATATACATATTGGAAACCTGGAAGGAATATTTATCCTCAAGTTAGTAATTAGTTTCATAATGATTTAGTTACTTGTTCAATAAATATTTATTAAGTGATTTTCATAAACTAGGCACTGTTCTAGGCACTGAGAATAAATCAGTAAACAAAAAACACAAAAATTCCTGTCCTCACAGGGTTTATATTTGATAATATAAAGATTCAAAACATTTTAATTCAGCATTGAACCAATATACAACAAATTCAATTCTGCCTCTATTGGAATGTAAACAAGCATGGTTAAGTAACATCAGTCTCCAGATTTTGATTCCAACCCTTGCATTTGTCACTTGAAAAAGTATTGTTGTCTTTAAAATTAAAATGTTTTCTTTTAAAATACTGAGTGTAATTCTTTGAAAGACCAATACAGAAATTTAGCTACTAAATATGAATATAAAGAACCAATGTTTAATTTTATGGAAGCATGATGAATTTACCTCAAATATTCAGGAAAAATATTCCTACATACATACCTTTGCTTGCCTCTAATTTTCTCTCTTTCATGAACAAATGATAAGATAATCTTAAATTTCTTTACCATTTTTTCATATCCCTTTTCTACTATAGCTTAAGGTTAGTTTAGAAATTGTTAAGGGAGACACGATGAAAGCAGATACAGAGAATTAAAATTTTCTACAAGTTTCAGTAGTGACAGTAGTGTATTGTAAACAGTACATAGTGGTTGGGTAGGTTACAGTCATAATTAGTCAAAATCATGACGCGCAGAGAAAGCAAAAATAAAAACAAAAGAAACAACTCTAAAATTTTAAGATATGAAAAGCAAAAATGCAAGTTCATTTTATAGTCTTTGAAGAATTTAGTTTTAAAAAGGTAAGTAGGTAGAGGGAATAAATCTCTACTATATGCAATTCTAGAGAGTTTGAATCACAAAAGTGATGTATAAATGGTTTGTCAGAATCTAAGGCATAATTTTTCTGACATGTGCTACATTTCCCTTTATTAGAGTGCTGTGTTTAATTTGTGATATACTTAAACTAATTCTGTATGAATGAATGGCTTATATGCTACATGGTACAATTCTACATGCTACAAAAACAAATTCTTAAAAACAGTACACATTTAGGCATTATATGAAAAAAAAATCTATATATTGCCCATGATCCTGACTCTACTTGGCTCCCATCATTCTAATTACTTTAAGGTCTTGTTAAGCCGAAAATGCACCATTAAACTACTATGATGTATTATATAGTTACTTCCATGTTCTTGTTCTCATGTACACTCAACACTTCTTTTACAAACAGGGAAAACACTAAGTGGTCCTTAAGGTTGACAGGAAGGAACTTGAATATTGCAAGGAAAGAAATCACATCTGGAGAAGGATAAACTGGAGTAACTGATAAACTCAATACTTTCAAATTGACTGACCACAAGTAGGGTAGGTACACTGGCTGTCCCATTTGACTTGACTACTTACTATGTATTCCTAAACTTGAAATGTCAAAATGAAAGATTTAATAAGGTATTTAAATTCTATAAAACTGATATTTTTATTAAATTTTACTCCACAAAGGACTCATTTTGTATTTCCTTCCTTTATTCCACAAAGGACTCGTTTATTGTGTTTCTTTTTGTATGAGTTTAATTTTCACATTTAGGTCTCATCTTCAAGAAGCAGATTCCGTCAATGTTGCTTCCTTCTCTAAAATGTTTTTGTTGTTGTTGTTGTTGTTGTTGTTGTTGTTGTTGATTCATTCAAACACTCCACAACAGTTAGTGCAGTGTTCTCTAAAAGGACTTCAAATCTGTTAACAATCAATGCTCAAACACCTTTAAGACAATTCATGAAGATTGCTCTTCTGTATTAGTTTTTCTGGAGTTTTGATATATAATTTAAGGAGCATTTGTAAAAATGGCTTTACAGATTATTCAAGCAAGAAACATTCTGTATGGCAAAATGTTCGTTCATCATCATGTATTTTTATAAACTTGGGGTGAATTTAATCATGATTATTTTAGTATCTATTAATTATTTTAAATATATTTGGTCCACTAGTATCACATTATCATAATAAATAAATATTAAATTCATCAAGGTAAAAGGATAATTTCCATCATGTAGCATTTTAATTGCTCTAAGTGATTCCAAATCAGTTATTTCATTTAATCTTTATAACAACTATATGGCATATATGAAAATCTGTGAGCATTAATTTATATATTAAATTTTATATCAAATAGACATTAATTTCACATCCTACAAAGCCTCTAGATAATCATGTTTCAAGATCATGTTTTCAGAAAGTAAACAAATGGTATAAATTCCTGATTTCACTGGGGATTTGTTGAATAGATTATTTGAATTTTTAGATATGTAAGGATAAGTGATTACTTTTATTAATTCCTGTTCTCATGAGTTAATAAAACAGTTGAGGTTTAACCAGAAAAAAAAAAGTGATGACTTAGTACATATTTTATTCATGTCAACTGCTAATTTATCAAAGTCATGAATCAACAGTTAAAAGCAAATAAGATATACCACCATAATCTTGGGAATGGTGGTTGTAAATAAGACCTTAGTTGATAGTCTGAGAAATGAATCAAGGTAAGATATTTATTATCAGAAAATGAATAGTACCTATCAATTTATTGTTCTAAGGAACTGGGTGATGACTTTCATCCTAAATAACTACACTCATTCACCCAGGAAAAAAAAGCTCTTTAGGGTGACATAAATTCACAATCAGTAGCTACACATCATAGACCACTAAGCAAAAACAATGTATAAGCTTTTTAAAAACAATCTCACTATTTGATTTTTCAACTGCTTAATCACAGGTGCCCTCAGGCTACAGGTTCAGCAAAAATCCTTTCTTCGCTTTTAAATTCTTATTCCTTTACACATATTTTAATATTATTTTTGTGATTTTAATTTTGTTTCACTTCAAAGCCAAAAAAAAATTGAATGGAAAGTTTAAAATGACATCAATGAACAAGTGGATAGAACCCTCCCATGAACCATAAATGGGAAATAGATGGGCCATGTTTTGGTATATTTAATTTGGAGTAAGGAATAATTACGCAGAGTTCAAAAACTGAATTAGCTCTTATAGTTAAATTGAAGACTACTTCTTGGCTGTTCTTAATTTGTACAATAAATTCATATTCTGGATTCAGCCTGGCTTTTAAGAAGGAACCGTGTCTATAACATAGAATTCAAATGTATTTACAAATAGCTCATACAAAGATAAATTCTACATGTTAGTATTTCTACTATTTTTAATTTCTATTTCTTCTAAGTTAATACATGAAAATTGCTATGTTGATTTAGCAATATCTCTCAAACTTGTAAGTTATTTCAACTTTGTCTTACCTCATTTTAGTAATACTAAACTTTCAAACTCCAATTTGGGCATTCAAAAACACCTTGCTAAATTTGAGAAATCCTAATTTTAGGTCCATTGGGTCTTGTTTCAATATTATTAGTATATCTGAATGTGCACAAAATGGGCAATATAATACGTGTAAAAACCTACATAAAACCTGAAGAGTTAGCTCTTCAAAAATAGAAATTTATATATAAACTTCATCTTTCATAATAATATTTTAAATTTATATAATTTTAGAGGTCCATTATATTTTATAGTGTAGCTCTCTGGAAGTAAATGAATTATTTCAAATATATATCAAAGTTTATTAGTTGGCCTTTATATTGAGTTTAACAATACATGGCCATTGTGCCAAATACATAATAAGGGCTTAAGGAATGTTTATTAGATGTTTGGGTTTCTAATTCTTTTGTTTTGAACTTTTTTTTCAAGATTATATTACTCCAAGGACTGGCAAAAACTCCAAGAAACAATATGTATGTTATACGACAACTTGGAATGTTTATTACTTCATGTATTCTGTTTTACTAAAATACCTACATTTTTCTGATGAGTATATTTTAAGCACAATTTTTTCTTGCAGGTATTTACATTAAAAAGTATAATAAGTTGTTATTAGGCAAGCATTTTTCCCCACTGAAAGTAAAACAAAATATTTTAATTAATTCTAATCCTGTACCTTTTCAAAATAGATTCCTTTTATTTAAAATTGAATTTTCTTTTTATCATATTTCCCACTTTGGATTACCCCAAATCTCACTCAGTTTCACAATATGATTAAAAGCAATTCCTTTCTTCATTAGTCTTCATTCAGCATTACCACACTTTTTCATCACAAGAGAGTTTTCTTTCTACACATTAATAGACTAGCATATCACAAGAATTTTATGCTACCTTTTTTTTAGTTTAGTGTTAATAAGTTTTCTTTTCAAATTATATTTATGAGGTGACATTGTTTAATAAAATTATATAGGTTTCAAGTGTACAATTCTATAAGACGTCTGTATATCGCATTGTGTGTTCACCATCCACAGTTAAATCGCCTTCTGTCAACATATATTTGACCCCCTTTATCCTCATCTTCCTCCTCTCATCTCCTTTTTCCCTCTGGTAACCATTAAACTGTTGTCTGTGTCTATGAGTTATGTTTGTCTTGTTCATTTGTTGCTTTCAGTCTTATATCCCACATTGTTCTCATCCCTTTCCGTCTAACTTATTTCACTTAGCACGATTATCTCAAGATTCATCTGTGTTGTCACAAATGGCAGAATTTCACGTTTTCTTATGGCTGAGTAATAGTCCATTGTATATATGTACCCATTTTCTTTATTCAATCATCTATCAAAAGGCACTTCGGTTGTTTCCATGTCTGGCCAATGTAAATAATGCTCAATGAACACTGGGGTGCATATATCTTCATGCGTAAATGTTTTCAAATTTTGGGGGTATGCTACTTTTTAAAAATCAAACAAGACAAACAAAAACTCATGAACACAGACAATAGCTTGGTGGTTACCAGAGGGAAAGGGGGGAGGAGGAGGTAGGTAAGGGTCAAGGGGTTCAAATATATGGTGACAGAAAAAGATTTGACTTTGGGAAGTGAACACATAATGTAATATACATATGACATATCATTGAATTGTACACTTAAAACTTATATAATTTTATTAACCAATGTCACCCCAATAAATTTGGTAAAAATGGGTGTGTGTGTATGTATATATACATATACACATATATATGTGCATATATATGTGTGTGTGTATATATATATATATACACATATATATATATTTTTTTTACTGAGTCACTTCCCCCCAAAATAAAATAGATAAATAAAATCAAAGAGTGTATTAACCTTAAAATGACTTTTAGTAAATGTCAGATGGGAAATCAAGAATGTGGAAGTTCTATCATACATACTGTTAGGTACAGTTTTGTCCTTTGGACCAGTTAGCACTAGCCAAAACTGAACTGAACTATTCATGAGATACTCCATTTTTATGTTTAAAATAATAATCTTCATGTTTCAGAGTGTATGTTCTTGTGTGTATGTTTGTGCACATGCACAGAGATAGTTTCGATGAAAAAAGCCAATTGAAATGCCATTACATAAAAAAAAATAGTTGAAATGAAAATAGTATAGTCAGGGTTACTCTCATCTTAAGACAGTCCAAAAATGCAGTACTTTGACATCACCCCACAGTGATGCACATATATTTTTATTTAGGCATTTACAGTCATTGTTATCTTTATTAATTTAACTATTGAACTGCTTATAAAAACATATTTGAATGTTGCTTACTTATGAAGTTTTGCAAAAAAACTTAAATGTATCTTCTGAAAACTAGATTTTACATTGGTTTTGAAAAATAGTTTTCCTAAGAAAGAAAATAAAAACATCATTCTTCCTATTAGATACTGGAGACTTAAATTATGTCACTTTACCTCTTGAAATATTTTCAGTTTTTAGAACGACAACTTATTGCGATGACTTCAACTTGAAATAGAGTATGAAATAGATGAAAATGACTATTGTCTCACTTTAGGTAAGTTACAATTCCTGTATTGATGATAAATGTAGAATATTGTCCTCAAATTTTCTTATTATTACAAGAAATACTAGAAATACTGAAATACTCTTTTTTGCTTTTCAAAGATATTAAAGTCCTTAATGGAGATCATAGACTAAAGCTATCACAACTATTTCACACTTGCTACAACTAGCCCTCACTCTAGGAAATTATGATCACATGCTACATTAATTCTTCCTATAAACTGATATTCCTGGAAAATAAAGGCCAGTGCTATTCACAATAAAATTGCTTTGTATCAGGACTTGATATTATAGATAGCACAAGAGCAGAAATTTAGAAGCAAAAGTGATTATGTCCTGAAAAAAGTCTCTTTTTGTACATATAGTCATATTTAGACTATAAGTAAGCATCTAGAGCTGTGCAGTTCAATATAGTAGTCCTCGCCATAAGTAAAAATTAAAATTAAATTAAATTAAATTAAGAATTCAAGTGTTTAATTGCACTAGACACATTTCAAGTGTCCAATAGGCAAATGGGGTTAAGGGCAGTGCAGATTATAGAACATTTCTATCATCACAGAAAGTTCTATTGGACAGTGCTGATCTAGAACAAAAAGAAAATAATCTTTAGGCATGTATGTACCCAGGAAAGTGAAATGATGGTTGGGATACCCAAATCATAGTTAAAGGACAAAAAAAGATAAAATGATGCAATAAAATGTATTACTGAATCATTTAGGAATAAATACTATTTTATGATATTAAATCTTGAAACTATTAGGTAGTAAATATTTTTAGGACAGTGATAACTTGTTAATTCAAGAGAAACAAATTTTCTCTCATTTTAAATTGGGAATCACACTACTTGAGATCCTCTGAGACAAAAATATGAACAGTTTTGTGGTTATAAATAAACAGTATCTTAAAATAGAATTATTTTTGTAAAACATATGATCTTAATAAAATCTGAGAAATGCTATATAAATAAATGTCCTGTATCTGAGATACTAAAATTCTGAAGAGGTAAACTGCCAATACAGGTACCTACTTGATAGTTTTCAGTATATCGGGTAGGGTCAACAGAAGAGTAAGGTATTCCCCAAGTTCTCCTGATTTACCACCATCATAGTCCTCATGCTGATAGTATGAAGAATATGATACTGATAGAAATCATCAATTCTTCAAAAACTTCAGATAAGAAACTGAAAGATTTAGTGTAGATATCCTAATAGACAACTTTGTAAGTTTGTCTTGCTTTATAATATCAGAAATGTATCCCTATTATAAATAAGTACCTGTAACGTAAAACCATGTAATGCAAGCTACTATTTTCTAACATATCTAATTATTATTTCATTTTCAATCCTTCTGTTATCCCCAAGTCCACATTGCAATATCCAGTCTTGCTTGTAGTCCCTTTTTCCCCTTAAAATTCCTATTGCATGAATGAACTGAAAGAATTCCATATAGATTCATTGTTGCAACTGTCTTAATGACCAATATTGACAACTTCAGGCAAATATTCAGATTCTTATACACTGAAGCAAAACTATTCATTTAAAGTTATTGCTAAATATATTTGACATGGAAATTGCGACGATTCATTTCTCTACTTAAAAATCAAAGTCATAAATATTATTATACGTTATTTAAAAATTAAAGTCATAAAATGTTATTATATCCAAATATAAACTGCCCTGGTAAAATGAAATTTAAAAATACACTTTATTTAAAATTTTGTGACATGAGCTATAGAAACAGGTTTTCTGGTTTTGAATTCATGATCCACCACTTATTAGCTATATTCATCAATTATTATACAAGTTTTTAAAATTATCCGTGTCTCAGTATAAAATAGAAATAATAATAGTATCTACCTCAAGGTGTTACTGTGAAAAACTAAATGAAATAACGTAAAGCACTTAGAACATTTGCTAGAAACACAATAAGTAGCGTATGTGTTTGTAATTGTTGCTGTTGTCACAAATAAACTAAAGAAAATAAAGAAAAGAGTCTGTACATGCTGCACTCACAAAAACAAATAAGTGTAATCCTGTGGGGGGGAAATTGGACTTGAATTCTGGTATCAATTCTGCTTTTAAGTAGCTATGACTTTGGACAAATCATTTAATCTCCCTGTGCCTTGTTTTCCTCATTAAGATGAGTAGGGTTAGGGTTCATCCCTAAGATCTTTTCTTGTTCTAGCACTGAAACAAGCTTTATTCATAAATATGTAATAATTTGCATAATGGATCTCAATTATGTGCAATACTACAGCTTTAAAAAAATTGATATCGCAATTCCATATGTAAAGTCAAAATATCTTACTGTCATGAACTGCATATTTCATATAATTTTAATTGATTTAAAATTATGTTTATAAGGCTTAAAGACTGCTTTTTTTTCCTGATAGGTAGTGATTTTTATGGTTGTTTCTAGCTTGGCAAAAAAATTTTTATATCATTTACAATAAAACCTTGTTTTAAAAGCATATTTTAATGATAATTTTCCTTTTTCAAAGATTTGTTTGTAATTTTCCCTAAAAATTTTACAACTCTTTTTTCCCACTCAGCTTTATTGAAATAAATGGACAATTAGTTACTCATATTTACATTGTGCAATTCAATGAATTTTTAAAATTTTAATTGGCATATAATAATATATTAGTTTCAGTTGTCCAACATAGTGATTAGAGCTCAAGTAATCACCCCACTAAATCTAGCACCCCTCTTCCCCCTCAGGAATTATTTCAACATCGTTGACTATTTTCCTTATGCTACACTTTATATCTCCATGACTATTTTGTAACTATATATTTGTATTTCTTCATCTGTTTTCCCTTTTAAACCATCCCCCCAACCTCTCTCACATCCAACAGGCCCCAAAATATTCTCTGTATCTATGAATTTGTTTACATTTTTGTTGTTATTGTTGTTTATTTTGTTCTTTAGTTTCCATATGTATACCAAATCACATGGTATTTGTCTTTATCAGACTAACTTCATTTAGCACAATACCCTCCAGGTACATCAAGGCAATATCTTTTTCTATTGCCTTCCTTTTATTCTGTGTCTTCTAATTTGAAGTGAGTCAGCATATGAGAAGGCAGCATATGTGGGGGTCTTATTTTATTATCTATTCAATCACCTTATCCTTCTGTTGGAGGACTTAATTCTTTTCCATTTGAGGTAACTGTTGATAGAAATGTAGTTATTATCATAACTTATTCCTGTTTTGGATACATGTTTTTCTTCTTAAAGAAGTACCTCCAACATTTCCTGTAATACCGGCTAGGGGTTGATAAATTCCTTTAGTTTACTTTTGTCTGGGAAGCTCTTTTCCTGTCCTTAGACACTAAATAATAGCCTTGCTGGATAAAGTATTCTTGATTGTAGATCCTGAGTTTTCATCAGGTTGAATATTTGTGCCAAGCCCTTCTGTCCTGCATAGTTTCCTTTGAGAAATCAGCTGCTGGTCTTATGGATGCTCCCTTGTAGGTAACTAACTGCTTTTCTCTTGTAACTTTTAAAATTCTCTCTTTGTATTTAATCTTTGGCATTTTAATTATGATGTGTCTTGTTGGACCTCTTTAGGTACCTCTTTCTTGGGATTCTGAGCTTCCTGGGGTTGTATGTCTATCTCTTCACCAGGTTAGGGAAGTTTTCCATCATTATTTCTTTAAATAGCTCTTCAAATTCTTGTTTTCCTTCAGGTACTGCTATGACATGGATATTTTTACATTTAATAACTTATTGCTTTAGTCTTGGCTTCCTTTTTCTTGCCATTCTGATTAGGTGTCCTTGGCTTCCCTATCCTCTATATTGGTGGTTCAATCCTCCTCTTTATCCACTCTGTTGATTCACTCTAAAATATCCTTCATCTCAGATAATATGTTCTTCATTTCTTATTCTTTTATAATTTCTGTTTCCATTTTTATGTTCTTTATTTCTTTGTTAAAGTTTTCACTGAGTTCAAGTACTCTTCCCTTAATTTCACTGAGCATCTTTATAACCAGCGTTTTGAATTCTGCATCTGTTAGATTGCTTGACTGCATTATTCCTGGATCTCAGTTCTCTTCTCTCACATGGTTTCTGCTTCTTTGTCTTTCCATTTTGACAGCCTTTCTGTGTCTATTTCTATGTATTAAGCAAAGCTCATAAGTCTCCTGGTCTTATTAGTGTGGTTTTGTGAAGTAGGTGTCCAGTGGCACAATTCCAAGAGGGGTTCAGCAGCCGGCCAATTTTAGCCCCACCTGTTAAAATTCAGCAAGCAATCCACAGATGCTGTGCTCATTATTGCCTCAAGAGGCCATGCCAGAAATCGTGGTCAGCTGCCACTAGTGTGATTCTAGGTTCTGCTCAGCAAGGGGTACCTGACTTGCCAAGGATACACATGGACGTGGCTTGGGTGGGGCCACAAGTTGAAGGAGGGGAAGTTTCAGGGAAATTCTGGGCAGAGTGACCTCTGTTATACAGCTTGATGACATCTCAGCTATGGAAGGGCTGAGTCTGCACACTGGGAGTGGGGAAGGCTCAATAGGAGACCAATGGATACCTCCAGCACTCTTGCTTAAGAGAGAGCCTTGTCTCCAGACCTCGCTCCAACAACTCAGCATCCCCTGTAAGTCCCTGGTGTCCCTCAGCAGCCTACCAGGTGCTGGTGCTCAGAGGAAGCAGGTCCGTCACCGCAAAAGTCCACTTACAGACACATCCCCTTTTAAGAGGCGTCTACAGCTGCCACAGCCTCTGTCCCATTCAGCTGCTCAGGACAGGGCAGACTCACGTCTTTGCCCCCTCCTACCTCCTCCCGTTGCAGGGTGATTTCTTATTTTTCTCCCTAGTTGTAGTGTTTCTGTTCCTCTAGATCCCAGGCAACTTTCCTTGCTGTTTGTTCCGTGTTTCCATCACAACTTTGATGTGGCCATAAGTGCAGATGAACATAGCTTTTATCATCTACACCATTTTGACTTTTCTTAAAATTTTACAACTCTTGAAAACATTTTCAAGAAATATGTATTTCAATGATATTTATCTTAAGATATTATGGTAAGTTTTGAAATGGTTAAATTAACCAATTTATTCCTTTGATGAAATAAGAAACATATATGGACTCATTGGATTAATATTAATAATAGTTTAATTAATATTTGAATTTTTAAGAACAAGTATAAGTTAGAGAAAGTGGGGGTGGTATTTCAATAGGAAAATTGTAATATATCTTGAAGTCCTGTACTCCAGCACTGTGTTGAAAATATTTAGACAAATGCATCTCACAAAATCAAGTGATTTTTGAAATGGCATTTCCAACTAAAATATGTTATCATGATTTTGTATTGAAAATAATAAAAATTCAACTTCTGTAAAGCTGATCACTTAACAAAAAAAGATAATTAAAACTTATTGTAGCAGACAACTACAACATTGCACCTTCAAAATTTTCCGCTATTTACAGCTGCTAATTTTCAGAAGGAACTGTTAAAGTGAGTCAGATATAACATAAGGACAGCTTCACCACCTCTTTTTTTTTTAATTCAGAAGTTTTTTTTTTTTTTTTTAAGACAAAACGTTTCCAAATATATTATGTATCCAATTATTACTTTTTTATGGACTACTTTTACTTTTTTGATTTTAGAAAATAACATCAATTATTTTATAAAACATTAAATACAACAAACAAAACAACAAGTGAAACCCAAAGCAAAACTACTTGAGTTACTTATTAAAATCTATAGAATTTAAACTCTGAGTCCTGGAAGTCAAAATTATTAATTAGTTGCTTCCAACATATATCTTTCTCATTAAATTATAAACCATGACCTCTGCTCTTCAGCCAAGCATACACCCACCCTCTAGCCATAACATCTCTACTTCTTTTCTGGTCATCCAAGATCATCATCATCTGCTTCAGAGCATTTTACAACTAATTTCTTCCAGGAAAATTTCACAGGTTAACATAGCATGAGGAATATCTGAATAAGTATAAAAATGAGGATAAATGTAAGTGCTTAAGAGACATGTAGTTAAAATATGACAACTATGAAAAAGGCAGTTCTCACAGTTTTGGAGCAATAAGTTTTTTTTTTAACTTTTATTTGGAAAAAAACTCATTAATAGTTACTATATATCATGTGTATTCAAATAGACCCTGTTTTAGTCATCTATTCTTTATCCTTTACCCCTTAAAAGGTGTACAGAATGTTATTTTGAATTGAATGTCTTGTTTAATAAAAATGTTTACTCTGGTTTAATTTGGCTTTGCTGTCTTAATGGTAAACTACCACTAAGGAAACAGGAACTGTGCTGACCTTTTTCTTTCTTTCTTTTTTTTTTTTTTTTGTAATTCTTCTCTACTATTTCAAGTTTTTTTGAAAGCAAGCCTGGTGCAAATACATTATTTTAAAATACAAAATAAATTGCATTATTATATCACAAATACTGTGAGAAGGTGAGAGGTGCACCAGAGGACACGTTAATCACCAAATCTACAAATTGAAGTTATTTGGGGGAAAAAAACCTCCCATGACACTTTGAACATTATTTCAAATGTTGTTTGATTAAATAGAATTTTAAACAGATTTTATTCATTTAATTGGAGATTGGGGCAATATACTACTAGCTTATTTAATCAAATCATCATTTTACTAGTTCTAGAAATGCCACATATTTATTCATTAGAACAACCTCTTGTTTGCTAGTTTGGTATATATTTGTTGAGTATGTGCTAAACATTGGAAATGCAAAGATAAGGAAGAAGAGTCCCTCTATCCAGGGTGCACATAGTCCACAGAAAAAGGTATTTCTTCTGAAAATAGGTACTTCTGTTATTTATCAATACATTAATAATGGACCCAAGGAGATCTCAGCATAATCCAAAATGGTCTTCAAGTCTTCATTGGTTACCATCAGTAGGGCTGTAGTGTTGTATGCTTTCTTATAATTGTTTTTTTTTAGAAATTGACAATACATTGATAACATATGTAGTCATGCAAGCTAATAGAAATATTTACTGTAATTTGTGGGATTTTTATTGTTGTTTCATGTCTCTCCCCACATGATATCAATTAATATACTGAAATATAGCCTTCCCTTGGATTCATTCTCACTGGTAACATTTTAAGCTTGACACAGATCTTTTGAGAAAAAGAAAAGTTCAAACACTTAAAATGGTAGTTAAGATAAAATTTTTACTCCTGAAAAGACCCAGAGGAAGTGTGACTTATATGGTATTTAACATATATAAAACTCACCTTGAAATGTGTGAATTAAAACCCACTTTGGTATAGTCCTCATAATGCTCTGCAATCAGCTGTGGGGTGGAGGATGAAAAGAGGGAAGGGAAGAGAAAGATCTTTGCTTCCAAATGTCATCAGTTGAAACTTAAGTAAAATAGATGTACTAAAAGATAGGGCTTCAATAACTTAATGCTACACTATGTGGGAGTTTCCACGGCAGGACCTCCAACGTTGCTTGAGTTTCAGTGATGCAATTATTCTGTATTCCCTGATGGATAAAGTGCTGTTAATAGCAAATCATTCATGACTCTGAAATGTACGCACAGAATATTCTAGGAATTCAAAATAGGGCAAAGTCTCCGCTATCCCTATTTGTCTACTAGGGGAAAGTTAAATAAAAATATCTATATACTAATTGGGTTTTTCCCCTTCGACTGTTATGAAGTTCTATAAACCTAACACATAGAATTAGGAATATGCAGTAGGTTTATGAAACAGTAGAATGCATAGATTCAAGGCACTATATATATGGAGTAGGTGTGAGCCTAGCCCCATTGTCTGTAGTATTTATTTTCTGAAGCTGTGGAAAATGGTCATAAATGGTCATACATTGAATATTAATCACATATTATGCCACTAAGAATTCATAATTAGCTACATGTTAATTTCAATTTTTATTCAGTTATGAAACTGAACTTAACTCTAGTGCTTCTGATATCAATTTATACTAGCTTAGAGGAGAATTTCTAATTCCTTAAGGAGGAAAGCAAAACATTGTCTCACCCAAGCTTGTCAGCTTCTTCATAAGACTACAGAGTTGAAAACAGCTGAGGCAAGACCTCTCTGGCATGTGATCTGTAGAATCCTTCTTACTCACAAAAGGATTTTCCTGTGGTAGGTCAAACAGTGAGTTGGATTTCAAGAAACCACAAATCTAAATTCAATGAGTAGATAACACATGACAGAGGTCCATCATTATATGACAGGATCCTCCAATTTGCTGTAATGGCTACAAATCAAGAAAAGGTTAGTAAATTTTTTGCACAATTTCAGATTTTGGAAAAGAAAAAGCAACACATATAAAGTTTGTTTTCAATATAATTTTATGGATCTCTCTTGGATTAAAAAATAAAAAGTCCACATACTTTTGGAGGTAGGGTATGCTGCAAAGATATTTCAAGGCTTTAGAATAAAAGCTTTTCAAATTTTTGATATCCAGCTTATACTGTTGTATTATTAATTCTAATTAAGTCAGAACTGTTAAAGCATTTAATGCATATTTATGTAGAAATTATGACAACTTCTTACCTATTTATGTTATATATTAAGGTTTATATTGGTGTTGATAAAAATCATAATTTAAATGAAAATGTGATTAGAATGTTACTGATATAAATGTTTCTCTTTAGAAGATGACATTGTTTACATTGTAAATGGTTGTAAAGCTATACTTCTTAATATGGAAAATAGGAATCTTGTGCCTTATTACCTTATGATTATGACCTTCCTAGAATTCCAGAGACATGTGTTTTTCACATTCATTTCTTTCTAGAGCAATGTTATCCAATAGAACTTCCTGTAATGATAGAAATATTCTATATCTGCATGGTCCAGTACGGTAAACACATATGGCTATTAACCACTTGAAATGTGGCTAGTACCACTGAGAAAATAAATTATCAATTATATTTAATTTTAATTTAAATAGCCACCTGTTGCTAGTAACTACCATATTGGACAGCATAGCACAGAGGCACTTCATGTTCTGTATGCATGAACTACTCAAGGAAAATGTGTTTTGTTAGGATACTCTCTCTTCTTCCATCCATCTATCCATCCATCTATCCAGTTGATTAATTTTTAAGCACCCTTAGTATGTAAACACTTTGTTAAATTTATATAGTGGGGGAGATAAGACAAATAATACATTGAATATAGGCTAACTGACAAAAAAAGAGCAAAGTATTATGAGAATATCAAAGAATAAAAACACTTGGATAATGGGATTAGAAAGAGGCTCATGGTAGAAGTTCTTCAATGTTTTTGTTAAGTGGTACAAGATGTAGGAAGAAGGACTGTAAGGGAAAGAGACTGCAAGATAGAAAGTCTGAAATTTCCTATGGAAAGTGAGGATAAAGAACAGAAAATACCCAAAGACATTCTAACTCCAAGTAACTGAAAATGTTAGTGTGAAAAACAGATAAGTCAGAAGAATGAACGTTTTTTGTAAGAAAATATTCAGACTAAATAAGAGAACATATTTTAATCTAAGATATTTACAAGTTATTTGATTATAAAAAGCTATTTATTATAAAAGTAATTAAAATGAGTTAAAAAGTTAGCCATCAAACTAAATTTATATGTTAATCATAATTATATTAATGATAAGATCATGATGGAGGTCAGGTATGCTTAAAGAGATCTCTAGTAAAGTGTAATCATAAATCATCTATCTAAACTTTCATCTTGTCCTCTACATTTAAAGACTAAAGATTAAGATAGCTACAGTAAGGGTAGCTGAATGTAAACATATGTGAATTTTCCCTTAATACCTGTACAGAATTCTTATTGGGCAGTGTCAGATAACCTAAAGTATATTTAAAAATAATCATGCCCTAAAAGAGTACCTTAAATTTCTCAGCTAATATTGCATTCTGTGTTGATCTAAAAGCAAGATCAAAACATTTTGGGGAAGTACACATCCTTATAATGTAATGATGTAATGTAGGTCGTTAATCAAATGCCATTATATAGAACCTTAGTGATGGGTTTACTGATGCTCAGATCTACTACATGTTTCTTTTGAATATAAATTTATTAATATATTGAATTTGAAAAAAAAGTAACATCAATCTACAGAGATCATTATTATTTTTTGCTCTGAATTAATGATCACTATTTTGACAAGAAAATAATTTTGCTTCCTTTGCAAATAAAGAAAAAGTAGCAGATTTCCATAGTTTAAATAAGTATGATTTTAAATAAACAACCAAGTATTTAATGTAAATACCTATAACTAGTTTGAATGTACACTGAAGTATGGGAGATGTTCAAGGTTGTATCTTTGACTTTACTAAAGACCAGGCCTGTAACAGGCTAGTTATTTTTATAGCTGAATTTTCGTCTCTGGATTCATAAACTGAAGAGATATAGATATTATTTCTTTTGAGGCAATGAAGATTTCCAGGAATTAGATTAACATGAGTGCTCATTTTTTTCATTATTAAGAAATGTGAAAGTTGAGAAGTTGTGCCTCTTCACATTTAATATTTTATGAACCAGTCAGGTGTACTTTATTACTTAAGGGCTATGTCTATGTAGGTAATTTTCTTCCTACTAGAATGATATATGAGGATCGGGAGATTGCGAATATATAGTTTGCTGACACACGGATTCTTAGCTCCTTGAATTTCCACCCCCTGATCAAAAATATCTCTATTAGCTTGTCCACTAAAATGTTATTTTGGTGGGTGAATTAAAATATTATTTTTCTGATCTCTCTCCCCCCACACACACACAATAATTAATAAATTATTAATTAATTTATTCTATTAATTAATAGAATAAATGGTGAATGAGAACTCAAATTACTTTGGTTTTTGATAATGAAACTTGTCAACATGCCTAGTTTCTTTCTAACAAAACATTAAACACATCACTGTCTGTGAGAATAATTTTAATTAGTAATGGACTTAACACCTTTAGGATATGTGTGTTTTAAAGGTAGTTGCTCTGAAATTTAAGATGAAGCTGCTCTTCATTATGGAAGCCAAAATAAAGCATATTATAGTTGACCTTCTCTAAGAGGATAGCTTCCTCCTTGGTAATTTCTGTTACAATAAAGCTGGGATGTTCAATATTTAATGCTTTAGGTCCTTCCATTTTAATACTGCTAGCTTGATGACATATAGGTAAATTTGAATAGTTGTAAAGTGAAGCAAAAATTATTTTAAAGCCTAAGCACATTTATTGCAGGAAAATTGGATATTAAGTTAAATACCAAATTTCAGGTACAGTATTATTACTACAGTGACCTACCTGCTAAGTGTTGAGTCAAGCAGTAATAATCATAGTGTGTGTTGTACAGAATAGCAAAAAGTCACGTAAATTTTAAGGTGTAGGAAAAAATAGAGACTACAGTAATATTATATTTGAAAGGTTAATAAAAAACAATATGCTGCTTTCATAAGTTACTTTCTTCTGGTGGGCCAACATATTTTTCACCAGTTCAGATAATGAAATTTCATAACTTTTGTTCATAAGGCTCCAATAACTTACTAAGAATATTTGGGATAAAACAAATGACAGATCTTTAAAAGAACTGTCATTCATAAGTATTTTTAGGTGTAAGAAGTTATTCAAATGGTTTTAAGGTTAAGAGAGTCAATCAAACAGCCACATAGCTAAAAGAGATTGAAAGGCCTGAACTAAGATTTTGCTAATACAGAAGAAAATCAGAGAAAGATGACTAGGAAGAGAGGAAACTAACATATCAGCTAAAGAAAATATACTGTATTCTCTTCTTCAACAGCCTCCATTAGACAACCATCTTCATTGGTTGATTCAAGCTTATGAATTAATTTATCAAGTCTAGTTGCTGTCTACCTTCGGTATTGATTCTATCTGTTTACTATTATATTAAGAGTTACAGAAGTTGTTGAATTAGAAGTTTTTATCTTATTGCCTCTCCCTGATTCTTAGATGGATAGGTCTACATCTTTGATGTTTTTGATAGTAGAAAACCTTTCCATTTATTCAGATTTCACAGAAGGTATGAGTAAAATGTTGTTTGCTATCTGCTCTTATATATATGTTCAGACAAGACTGCATGGATACAGTTGATAAGGGAAAACACAAGGAATATAGACACTAACCCCTGTCAACACCAAGAAAGTTTCTGAATTATTTGCTGTATTTTTACTACACTCAATAAGTGTGATTAAGTACCAAATTCCACATCGCCTATTACCCTTCCACCAGTTTAAACCTAAACCTAAACTAAAATTTTAACTTGCTTATGTAAATTAATTTGCATACAGAAATTTGGTTCCTCAATGAGATTAAAATTACCATCACCTAGGTGCCTTATTAGATGAAAAGTAATAGGAAAATAAATTCCCACAAATGAGGTAACTGAAATTTACACTCCTCTGGACTTATCACCTTGATAAAAGTTTCTTGTAGTTTCAGATTTCTGTGGGCTATATTTTTTAAACAGCTATACTGTGGAGATTATGAAAAATCTCCACTTAGAGAACTTAAGATACCTAAATGAATTAGCACAACCGTGAAAGATGAGGAAGATCAAATGCTCATTCTTTCCTTTTAAAACATTTTTTCCCAGTGTAAATCAAACACTTTAAGTGGCTATCCTTTAGCAAACATAAGACATTTCTTCATTTTTATTCTCTTTATTCTTCTAACAAATTTTATTTTTGAGTTTCCTCAAGACAAGAGGAAAACAAAAATTTCCTATCAATTTTAAAAAATTAGTATATTCTTAGAATATTCATTATAATTAGATCAAAACATTACAAAAGTAATCAATTTAAATCAAGTTTGAATAGCAACTTTTCTTCTCTCCCCTCACTTATACAGTCTTGCTGATCTCCCCACTTTATAGTTTCTTAAATTATTCACCTTAAACATACTAAATAATTCAAGAAAAAGTCATAGGCACTTCACTTATCTAATGTCACTTTCTGATTGCAAAACTTGGTTTTTCTTTTATATTTGAGAGTAAGCATTCTTTTTATTTTGTCCTATATCTATTAATCCTGATTGCTTAATTTAGTGTGAAACTTCTCTAAATATAATACTTGTAACCAGTGAACATTATTGTGGTGAATATACTGTTTCTATCCTAATATTAGAGCCTTATAATATATGAAATTTCTTTGAGATAAGTTAACACAAATGCTGATTTAAAAATACACACACATATACTTATATGTATGTGTATATATATATATATATATATATATATATATGAAATATATAGTATCTAGTTCAAAAAGGTCAAGTGTCCATTTTAAAGAATGCTCCAAGACTGTGTGATGAAACAGAATTTGTGGACTCTTCTTCTATGTATATTTGTTGATTTGGGGAGAAGGGGGGACAAAAATTATGCAAAATATCGACTACATTTAAATATGTTGTTATAAACATTTAAAAAAATAAATCAAGTAAGTAGAAATAGAATTGGTAGAGAGAGAAACTTAAATTTGATTATTATCTTTTATATTCACAAGTACTCTTCCTTAAAATAAAGTTTGGTATACTCATTTTTAATATATCACAAAGGGAAGCTGCAACTTCTAGGAGTAATGGCAGTGAGTGACTTTATCAATATCTTTCTCACTTCAATATTCACGGATGAAATTGAGGGTTTTTGTTAGCCATTTTTCTGTAGGTTATATCTACTAGTTTTCAAAACTGACTTTGTCATTTAAAAAAATTTAAAAAATGTTAAGAATAACATTATTCTTAGATCCATTTCTAGGACTGAGTAAAGTTCCTCAGAAAAATTTGCCTTTCTAAATAGGATCAAGTAATATGTCTTTGAGCAAATATCTTTTATTATGATATTTTATAGCATGCCTATTATCACTATATGTGATTTTTTTAAAAAATTGCACACTTAACCGTTATTTCCATATCTAGTAGCTTAAAACTAAATTATCTGAAAATATTCAATCTTATAATACATTATTACACTTTAGACTACATCCTCCTTGCCTAAAGTGATCAGTTTATAAATAAAATTTAATTTCAACCATAAAAGAAAGAAAATCCACAACCATGTACGTGTTGACTGAGCAGTCATTTAAGAATGAAGTAACATATTAAAATAGAATTTTTCAGATATATCAATAAATGCATTACTAAAGACATAAACAATTACAATAAATTTTAATTTTAATCTAATAAGTTAATGATATTTTAAAGTCTTTACTTTTTTCTTACCTCTTCACTGGTTAATTATATATGACCAGAACCACTTTAAATATAACACTGCTATTTCATGCTTTGTGACATTAGTGTTGATAAACAAAATTCAAATCAAAAATGGCAACTTTATAGTGATATAATAGCTTTTAAAACAATTTTAATAATTTTTTAAATGAATGAGGATTAATTTTACTAGGAGCGTGAAATGGCTTGCATTTGGTAAAAGGGAAGATTGTATCACATTAACACTGCTTAATCTGTCAAGAAATAATATTCTTTATTTTACTGACTACTGTTGCCAGCACTGCCACCAATTCAAGAAGCGGCTTTAATTACATTATTAATATATAATTGGAAAAAATCTAGAAAATTGAATAGTTCTCCACTCAAGCTATTAGTTACATTCTGGTAAATTCCTGCAGGTCATAATCCTATTAAAATAAAATATAAAGGAATAAGATCTCTGTTTCTGCAAATTGTTATGATGACAAATATCTTGATACACTCAGCAGTTAGGTTCATCTTAATACAACTTCTAATGTATATAATGTTATTAAAATAATAATAGTTACCATTTTATTGAGTTCTTATTGAATGACAAGCACTGTGCTCAATACATTTAATACAACTATCCTATGATGTATGTTCTGTTATTGTCACTTCCATTTACATATGAGCACATGAGGCTATAAGAGTTTAAGTAACTTTACCAAGGTATCAGAGCTATTAAGATATGCAGCTAAAACTTGAAAGTAGATTTATCTGACTCCAAAGCTTAAGCTCTTAACTGCTATGCATACTTTACACAAAACAGAATATGTTTGTATGCATATTAAAACAAACAGAAACCTAGCAATGTCTTGGAATTAGAATCTAGATTGAAATTATCAAGAAAATCACTCAGTAGAGTTAATCTGTATGAAAATGTAACTTTAGGAAAAATCGGAAAAGTACTCCATGGCAGAGATTTTGTTAATTTAACTTTCTTGGGAATAAAATTTTCTCAATTTTCTGATAATGGGCAAACAATTATATGTGTTTCTATAATCCATACTAAAGTACAAACACTATAAATCTTCTGTAGAAAGAAGTAAATAATACATTCTGATCCAAATACCTATCTTCTCATTAGAAAAATGTTTATTCATTCAATAAGTAATTGAATTGGAAAAAAGATTTGCCTGATGTTACAGCTCATTGAAATTGATGTTGCATAATTGGGTAATTTATACTAAATACATTTAATAGAACTATGTTTTATTTTCGGAACTCATGTGAAAATTAGGTCAGAAGCTCCAACTTTACAAATCTCCCTTTCTCCAGAAACATTCATTATTCATAAAGACTTCTGCAATACTAATTTTTACTTAAGCTTTATATAATGATCTTGACAAATCTGCATATATGAGGAGTATATTCAGGAAATATCTCCACTGATAACATTATAATTTGGAAGTTATTAACAGTAAAGCTATGATTTCAGCCTTTCAGTAAATCTTCTGGACTGTGGCTTTTGAATACTAGGGTAAATCATATGAGATTGCTGATATTCAACCAATTTTGACCTAAAAAAACAGAAATTACCTTATATATTCTGCCTAGGCATTTTAGTCAGACATTCCACTAATAATTAGTTTTCTATATAAATCACTATATCTATAAGGAAATATTAATTCCAAATATCTATGGAATATGCAAACCGTCTGTGCAGAAAAACTTGTTTAGAAAATTATCAAAATGGGTAGGCCTCTTAATAATGTAACTTGATGTGGAGTGAGCAGCAGGTTGCTTAAATAAGTAAGGAGAAATGGTGCCAGATCTCATCTGATCTCAGAAGCTAAGCAGGGTCAGGCCTGGTTAGTACTTGGATAGGAGACCACCTAGGAATACCAGTTGCTGTAGTTGTTAAAAAAAAAAAAAAGAGAGAGAAATGATTTATTTGAGACTGGATAAAGGCAAGACAGACAATATAAAAGGTATGGTGATGAGAAACAAGAAGTAAAAGAGATTAAACAAGATGAATTTTAGTCAACGGAATTAATTGAATCTAAACTATGTGAAGTATACTGTACTAATATAGTTAACTGTAAAGACAACAAAAGTAGTATGAAGACAAGCTGGAAGAAAATAAAGAAAACCACCTGTATTTAATTTGTAGATTTCCTCTGAAGTGTGCCACAGACCGTCAATAACCACTTGAAGAGACAGGTTACTCTATTTCTTCTAATGTATGTATGCAGGTTAACATTTGCATGTGAATAATTGTTCATTAATTACATATAAATCTGTAAAGAACTGGAAGAGTATCTACCCCATATAAAAAAGACCAGGTTTCTGAATTCACTCAGTTAATTATTGTCTCTAGTAACCACTTCTTCAAGAACACACATTGTTAATGTATCAGTGTGTTTTCAAATCAGTTGGGGTTTTATTGTTTCATTTATATGAAGTTCTTTAACATATTTTGGCCTCTCTGATTCTTGCATAAATTTAGTATCTTTCACTTATACTGCTAACCAAGCGTGACTGTTACATATGTTAACACCTGGAAGACTGATAATGTCATTTTTAATACAGTCTGGGAGCCTAATATTTAAAGAGTCCAAGATGAATCTATTTAGACAATGAAAATATTTTTGCAAAACAATTGATATTTAATGTTACATTAATATCACATAATTTTAGCTTTATTTAATGTCAAAATATTTCCAGTTTTAAGATATGTAATTTTTATATGAATTTACTTTTTAGATGAAGTTTTGAAGTATGTATGTCACTCCAAGTGAAAGTAAAATGCGATTCTCACTCATGAAAGTAAAATTTATTTAATTCAGGAAATTCATTCATGACTATTCCTTTTGAAAATAATCAAGTATAAATCTACCATTTCTTGCAAATGTTTTTCAGTTTATGTTGAAGAAATTTCTATTATTCAGGTACAATATACAGCCCATCTTACTTTTTCTTAACTTAAAAATGAAGAAACCTACATTGCAACTCCAGAGACTCTTCTATATTGATTAACAAAGGTAGAATATAAATGTTTCTTCATTAAACCCATTAAGTTTTATTTTTTTTAAATTCTTCTGGGTGAAATAAGTAAGCGCCCTACATATTAAATCATTTTATATGAAGCCCAGACAGGATAACAAACTTTTTAAAAACAACATTTCTATGTATTTTTTTCAAAGAATAAATTTTTAATATAAACTAAATATTATTGTAAGTTATTATGTGCCTTAAATTGAATGGCCAACTGAATATATTTATGATAGGATTAGTTTGTTTTTAGTTTTGTCTTTCTTCAAGAGTCAGTGATAATAGCAGAAGAGGCCTTAGTTTTCAAAAGAAAGTTATTGCTGACTCACATGCTAGATGAAAAACAAATGGGTACATAAACATAATGTTACACATAAGGAATCATTTTAATTACAGCAAAATTATCTATTTTGATCATCTTTGTTCAAAATGCTAGTAAAAAAAATAAGTGTATGTTTATATGTTCCTTTTTATCTGGCAACATTCATACACATAAATCAAAGTCCAATTCTCCTGGGCATATATTCTTTTATTGTGCATTTCCAAGACAACTGAGAACAAGCAAGTGTCCAAAATCATAGTATGGGACAAATATTTGCCTTAAAGACCCCAGGAACATATACTTAATTGTATGTTTTTATTTTTAGGAAAAAAAGAGAAAATTTAAAAACAATATAAATAATTTTGAAGCACTATTGTTTTTGATGTAGATGCACATGTATAGAAGAGAAATTAAAACAGTGACTTATAGTAAAATATTTAATCTTTCAACAACTCACTTCACGAAGAAAGGGGTAAAAATTCAGTGAAAGAAAGAAAAAATATAATAGAAGGAAATATAAGGAAATGTAAAGTGGAAAATTATGGAAAATGTTGAGCAAAAACCCTAATAAGATATCATCAGGTCCATCTTCCAACTGTGTGAACTTGGTAATGTTCTGTGACCTGGAATGTGGTGATGCCTGTTACTAATGAGTCAACGTGTTGCCAATATGGAGACAATAAAGAAATATTTGGAATTGATTATGTAGATGAAAACTTGTAGAGACTTTGTTTTTCCATAATTAGTATATATAATAATTTCAAAATTTTGTTTAAGAACAGCATTATATTGCTGTTTGTCTAAACAAGATTATATGGGCATATGTATCCATATATACTTCTAAATAAATACTAATGTCTAATAGACAAATATATGCATATATCATAATTTTACAAATATACCTGCAATAATGTTTAGAAAAATATACAATTTAGTTATATAACAATACATTTGGTTTTATGTTATATATAACACAATTAAAAAACTTATGAACATGTTAGTGTTCAGTGTTTGCGATCATTTATAAATATAAATATATAACATTTAAAACATTTAAAGCCTCATATCTTTCAGTTCTAGCCTTTTGAGTAATATAATAAATTAATTACTATGACTTACTTTCACAGTCTCTCAGAAAACCTGATCAGTGGCCATTACTTTTGTTTCACAATCAGGAAACTGTTTGGGTAGCTATACAGAAATTCACAGTAAATCAATTGACTAGCTAGAAATCTATTTCATTTGCAAATCTTTAAACAACCTTATTAGGTTCAGCTACATCATTTATCAGACTATATTTAAAAAATTTAAGTGTTTGAATCCTTATAACAAACAGTCTCTTATTGATCATTTCACACTCTTGTGAGCCGAGAATAATGCTCCAATAGAAATGGAGTCATTTACTCAACAATACTATGTATGTTTATAATTTATCATTTAACTTAAAGATAATATAAATTTTAGTTGTGTATATTCCTTTTTAAAATCAGTCAGAAAATATGATAATTTGTATCTTGAAGGTCACAGATTTAGTTCAACTCTGTGGAATAGTCTTCTAACTTTTCTATTTTAAATTCCTGTGGTCGCAAGAATTTTTTCAAAAAATGTAGTTCAGGAAAATATTACAAAATTTAGAGTAAGCCTGAAATAAGCTAATCAAAGTCTCTGGAGAAGGGTAGAGATGAAATATTAATTGATAATATATGATATAGAAAATACAATAAATTGGGCCTAAATATTTATTGTTAAAATGTTTTGGACATACAAATAAGAATGACTTCTTATACAATTACAGATATTAAATATATTAAAGAAATAATCCATGTATGAGTAAAATACGTACCAATAAGAACTGAAATCTTACAGCACCACCATCATCTGGTGGTAATATATCCTAACATCAGGAAGATAGCCTTAGTTCTACAAAATAGGTTCTTTTAATTCTCAAGTAACAAAGTGGCATTGAATATTAGTAAGAGAAATACAATTTTTAGACTCTGTTCATCCCACCCAGTGCGCTAGACACAGTGCCATCATAGCTGTGACATCATCAAACTGGATAACAAAGGTCGCTCCACCCAGAGGATTCCCTGAAGCCTCACATACGCCAACTTGGGCCCCACCCAAGCGACATTCAGGTATATCCTCAGCAAGTCAGGTGCTCCTTGCTGAGACTCACACTGTTGGAGGCAGCTGGCCTTGGTTTCTGGTGTGGCCTGTTGAGGCAACTATAAACACAGCATCTGTGGATTGCTTGCTGAATCTTAACAGTTGGCCCCGGAAGTGTAGAGGCTTGGGCTAAGTTTGGCCTGCAGCTGAACCCCTCACAGGACTGTGCCACTGGACACCTACTACACGAAGCCTTACTAATAAGACTAGGAGACTTAAAAGCTTTGCTTAGTGCATGGAAACAGACATGGAAAGGCAGCCAAAATGGGAAGACAAAGAAGCAGAAACCATATGAGAGAAAAAAAGAGAGATCTAGTTATAATGGAGTCAAGTAATCTAACAGATGCAGAGTTCAAAACACTGGTTATAAAGATGCTTAATGAACTTTTGGGAAGTGTAGAGAACTCCAACAAAGAGATAAAAATGGAAATAGAAATTACAAAAGGGAACCAGTCTGAAATGGAGAACACATTATCTGAGAGAAGTATATTAAATGGAATAAACAAAGTGAATAAAGAAGAGGGTGACATGCCCTATCTAGAGGACAGGAAAGCCAATCAGGACACTCAATCAGAATGGCAAGAAAAAAGGTGGCGAGACTATAATAACAATTTAAAGAGCCTATGGGACACTATTAAGGTTCCAAATATTTGACTAATTGGTGTAACTGAAAAAAATGAAGATGTTGAACATCTGTTTAAAGAAATAATGATGGAAAACTTCCCTAATCTGATGAAGGACATGGACATAAAACCCTAGGAAACTCAGAAAATTCCAAAAATCAGGGATCCAAAGAGGCCCACACCAAGACACATCATAATGAAAATGCCAAAGATTAAATACAAAGAAAGAATATTAAAAGCAGCAAGAGAAAAACAAATAATTACTTATAAGGGAATACCCACAAGACTGGCAGCTGATTTCTTAAAATAAACTCTGCAGGACAGAGGGTCTGGGCAAAATATATTCGACAGGATGAAGGCCCAGGATATAAAACCAAGAATAATTTATCCAGCAAAGCTATCATTTAGAGTTTAAGGACATAAAAAAGGCTTCCCAGACAACAATAAGTTAAAGGAATTTATCACCACCAAGCCAGAATTATAGGAAATGTTAGAGGGACTTCTTTAAGAAGAAAAAAACATGTATCAAAAACAAGAATAAAGAATGGTAACAACTACATTCCTATCAATAAGTAACTCAAGTGGAAAAGAATTAAGTACTTCAACCAAAAGATAGAGTGGCTGAATGGATAAGAAAATAAAACCTTTGCATATAAAAAGGGAGAGATTGGAAAAAGATATTGGTTTGATGAAACTTGAAAGTATTTAAGTCAGAGAAAGATAAACATATATGTTTTCACTTCCATGTGGAATTTAAGAATAAAAAGAACAAACTAATCAAAAACAGACTCACGAATATAGTGGACAATTTGGTGACAGACAGAGGAGAGGGGGCTTGGAGGGCTGGGAGAATGGGGCGAAGGGTTAAAGAAGTATAAATTAATAGCTGATGGATGGTCACGGGGATGGGGCGTACAGCATAGAGAATGCAATTGGCATTAATACATTGGCTAGGCGGAGGGTCAGGGGAGGGAGGGAGAAATTGGGGGGATAGTTTTACTAACTATATAGATGTCTAACCAATGTACTGTATATTTGAAACTAATTAAAAATTTTTTTAAAATAATAAATAATTAAAAAAATAAATTTATATTTGTCCATATCTAATTTGAAGGTGGTTATGTATCATAAAACTTAAAAAGTGTTTGCATGTACTTATATTTTTATAAAATAGGTTTTATTTTTTCAAGATTTAAAAATATCACTATAACAAAAAAAGTCAAAATGTTTGCTTACTAGAATGACAGTCTATTTAGGCAAAATTCCACCATGCCAAGCTTCCCTGTTTGTACTTATCAAGCAGACGCATCTGTGTTCATCTATGTTTTATTTTTGCACTGCATTTACATCATTATTGCATCAAAATATTGCTAATTATTAAACAATAAATCCAAAAAGTATTTTAATTTTGATTAATCTTTGATCAATATTCTTGACTCACAGTTTTCCATCTTGGCTGATAAACTCTAAGGATATGATTAAAGAATAAATAATTGTTGTACTTTATTTGTTGGAAGTAAAAATACAGACTGGGTTATTTGGACAATAAGACTAATGTCCACATAAAAATAAAACTAATAGTTCATTTGAAAAAAAGTCATTTAAAATAATTGATTCAACAAGGTGTGATACTATGCAAGTGGGGATTGTAAGTAAATTTAATTCTCCCTTTGTGGTTCAAGAGAGTGTTAGTGATTTAGTTGTTTAATGCTGTGAGATATTTTATCCTTCTACTATTTATCCCACCATTATGTATCAGAATTCTAAACAGAGACTAGGACTAAAAGCTATTATTTTAATTTGGGATTGTCCAAGAAAATCCATTAAAAATCAAAATTGTTACATTCCTCTATATCAAACCTGTCAAATTTCTATACAAATTAAATAAAAATTCAACACTCTCTGATGATAAAGATCATAAGCCACCTACGATTTTAACTTGCTTGCACTGATTATACAATGTATAATAAAAATGGAATTATCAAAGGAGAAAGCCCAGGTTTTAAATTAGACCACTAAAGTATATGTGTCCACATTTTCCAGGTTGTAACTGAATTGTTAGTGGCAGGTGATTGCACAGATTGAATATTTCTCCTATTATCAAGATGTCTACAAGGAAAAAAAATTACCTTAATATTTAGTTTAACTGATGTAGATTTTTGTTTCCTCAAGGCATAGCTCTAATACAGTTAATAAAACTGAGAAATAGATATAATATAAAACATTTGTCTAAAGAGAAATAAAAATAAAATATCCATGTGTATAGTCATTATTAATATATTTAAACAATATTTCAAAACTATAGACAAAAATAAACCTATATTTATCAGTGTGGTTGAAAATATGGGCCATGAAGTAAAAAATATATATATCTGAATTTGATTCCTGACATGGCTATTTAATATCTGCGTAAGTTTGGGCAAGTCTCACTTTTCATATTTATAACATGAGAGAATTAGAATACCTCATACCTCACAGGGGTACAGGTGCAGACATCTAAGGTAATTAAAGAACAAAGGAAGCTTTTGATTAATTTGTACCAACTAAAATATATATATGTACATATATACATATATATTGTTTGTGCACACTTGATAATCACTATATACATATCAAGTGTGCAAAAATAATTGTTATGGGTAAATGCGCACTTATATTTTAACCATAATCTTCCGTTAAATGATTGAGTCTGGATTTTTCAGTTACTGTGAACGTGTTGTTTTGAGAATCAGCTTATCAAGTAATCCTTTTCTAGAAGAGCTAAGAAAATATTAATAGCTTTTGTCCTCTTTTTGCCTTTTAACAGTTTGCAACTTCACCTGTTTGTCTTCAGTAGCTTCTGAAAGTAGATTCTTCTATGTTTATTTTTTACTATATAGCTACCATTTCAAAATTTATCTATATAGTAGTTTCAAAATAGTCATGTTATTTTTAAAAATCTATACCTAGAAATTTTCTCTTTAAATCAAATTAAGTTAAAGACATTCGAATTACTTCTTAAAAGAATTTAAGAATTTAAGCTATGCAGAAGGAATGTATATAGCTCTGGTAAAAGTGAAAAATATAGACCAATAACTATGGAAGATAAAATGCTATCTGTTCATAATGAAAACTTTAAATTTTGGAAAAAAGATATAATCTTATTTATATAAAATAATTTTTCATTCAAACAAATACAACTAGAGCAAAATACAACTGAGGTTTCTGGCTTTTAGGCCATTTCTTTGCATTTAACCAAAAGTTGTTATTTTTATTTTGAAAAACATCATGACCTTTGTGTGTTTGTAAACAAAAGTTTGCAACTCTATTCCATTAATCTATTAAAAGCCTAATGTGTTAGACATTTTTAGCAGGAGAGTAAACACCTTTAAAATAAACAAGAGAAATATTTTATTTTCTGTAATTAAGAAAACATAAGTTTCATAAATTGGATAATTTGGAGTATTTATGGAACATTAAAATTTTACATTAATGTCTTTTGGGGTTCTAAGTAACAGAAATATGCTATTAAAGTGAAGGTGACAATAAAACTGTTATAGTAATTCTTCAAATTAAATTTTTGGATTCAAGACAGATCGACATTGTAATATGTCAGAGTATCATAGTGAAATTCCAGCAGAGTTTAAATAACAGCATATAAACCTCATGTAGAAGATGTATCTAAACTTCAAGATGGTAAATTACTTAAAATATGTTATTGCCTTATAAAATTTAGGTTTTATTCAGAAAAATTTGTCAATGAGTTAAGAAGTCCTTACTTCATTCAAAAAGTCACCACTTTTTCTACTTAATGCACTTTGATTTGTTTTTTACTACCCAAATATATAACCCAAAATAGTTTTAGCACTTTAAAATATTTCAGACTATATGCCCATTACACATCTAATTTTGCATTATTTGCATAAGCCCTTTTACTGTGGTAATAGGTGAGACAGTGTGATATAGTGAAAAGAACATTGGCCAGAGAGATCTAAATTCTATTCTAAACTGTCACTAAATAATTTTTGCAACCTTGGGCAAATCAATTCAAAAGGAATGGAACCTTCTGGAAAACAATAAATCCGAACTAGGTAAAACTGATCACAGTTTACACTTAAACAGTATTTGTGTTTTCATTAAAAAAAGTGCAAGTTATGCACAAAGACAAAACTTTCCAAATGATGAAGGAAAAAAAAAATTGAGCAAACTAGCAATCCAAGGATATCTGGAGACAACAATAATGAGAACAGCATAAAATACTAACAGCATAAAAATGAAGTGTATTTTATCAAAACATTGTTGGTTATGAGTTAGCTCAGCATAATGCTAGTTCTGTCAAGCCTGAAAATCTAATCACAATTTGCATTCTTTTCTGCAGAAACATGTTAACTCAAACCTAGAACCCATATCTAAGAAATACTTCCTTTCTCCTCTTTTTTTTTTATTAAAAAAATTCAAATCACTGTATAATTCCCAAGACTAGTTACCTGCAACCAGTGACCCAATCTATATAATATAGGTAAAAACTTGTAGAATTTGAAGCTACCCCAAATTTGATGACCTTAGACAAGACATTCAGCTAATTCTGGACTTGTTTGGTTCTTCACTGGAATAAAAAAAAATAAGAAAAGAGAAAAGGAATAAAAATATCTGCCCCACCTAACTCACAGGGATGTTTGGAGTGTTAGATGATTACATGTAAAGTCTTTTTTAAAATACAACTTCACAAATACCAACGTTATGTATAATTGCAATTTTAAGGAGACATTACAATAAGGATAGTGTTTGCTTTTTATATTCAGTAGCTCTTTAGCAGAATATGTGTCATCGTTTATATTTTTAAGTCTACTAATGGTCTCATGAGATTCATTAAAGAAACTAAACAGAGTGTGCTTCTCTAACAACAAAAGATATTTTTGTAATACCTTCTAATAATCTAGTTCTTCCAAGGGAAAACTAAGTGTCATCTCCCAGTGGGTAAAACTATTCAGCCCACGTGGTTAACTACTATTACAAAAATCTTACGGAAATGCTGGAATGTAATTCAAAAAGTTCTGAGTTGTAAGGTTCTGAAGTCAAAGTTCAAAGTTCTGAATGTAATCCCGAAGTTCTGAGTTGCAAGCATTGCCAGGATTTAGCCAGAGCTATACACCTTAGTTCAACGGTCCCCAACCTTTTTGATACCAGGGACTGCTGCTCCGATGAGAATCTAATGTCTGATGATCTGAGGTGGAGCTGAGGTGGTGATGCTAGCGCTGGGGAGTAGCCAAAAATATAGATGAAACTTGCCTTGCTCACCTCCTGCTGTGCGGCCTGGTTCCTAACAGGCCATGAACCCTGTACCAGTCCGTGGCCCTGGGGCTGGCGACCCCTGCCTTAGTTTATTACTTAACATTCTGTATCTAAGCCAACCCACAGCCGTAATAGGTTTTCCTTTTTTATTTCTCCCAAATACTGTCCCTCCAGATCTATTCTCTCAAATATTGTTTATATTCACAGAGAAAGAAAACTCTTAGGAATTTGGATCTGGTCTCTGAACTCATTTTAAACTAGAACCAAATCCTCAGTTTTTTTTTTCCTGAAAAAGTCTTATCGATTTATCCATTTTAGTATTTCTCTCTTGTTCAATTTGATCACGACCTTATTTTTTAATCCACTATAACTATTGTATGACTGTATATGTTATCATGCATTTTAAGTTACTAAGGCCAGGGATATCAACCTAATTGAGCCCAATAAGATTCAATAAGTGTGCACTAAACTTACTGTTACAAATTCAAAACTCTTAAAAGATTAAATATAATAAATACATTGTTAAATTTTTCCTCAGTAATATGTGGGCCTAAAATTTTAGTATATACATTGGGCTGATGGAATGACTATTGTTTGGGGAATCATAAGAAAAAGGATCTAGTGCTATCTCTGACAATAAGCATGTGATCTTAAGGAGAAAAAAAACTTGTCTGCTTTCCTTTCCTCATGTCAAAATGATATGGTATCTGTTTCACAGCATTGTTATGAGATTCAGATGAGATAAAATCTGTAATACCTTAAGATGCAATGGAAACAAATTTAAAATGATAATGTAATCATTCACACAGTTAAAACCTGGTAGAAGTGCCTTTCATAGTTACTGAGAAGTCCTATTTCAGGTAATTTCTTTAGATTTAATACAGACTCATGATAACTCTACTTTGTTTTTTAAATTAATTGTTTTTTTTTTTTTTTTTTTTTTTTTGCTTTCAAAACCTCAGTTGTTTCAGTTACCACAAAAGCATGTTCTTGGTTGATTTATTTGCTCTCATCAGTGTACTAGATACATTACGTTCTCAGAGCGCCTTTCACTTCTTTGAATGACGATGATCACTTGCATTGTCAATCTTCATCCTGGAACCTAATCTTAACTTGGAATTCTAACTTTTGTCTAATGAATATAATCAACCTATTTCCTTAGTAATGCTATTACTAATTTTTGTCATCCTATCATATTATTAGCAATTATAAATACTTCAACATTTAATGTACATTATATGGAATTATCTACTGGCTAATTGTGTTCAACATTCACTGCCATCTCTTTAAAATCTTTACTAAAATTATATGACTTATGATTAAAGTTTTGTCGAGTTAAATATTTTCCTCTATTTAATATTTCCAATATTAAAAAATCTCATTCTATTAAGATGTGTTCATATTGCCTCTAAAACAGAAAAAAAGAGAACTGATTTATAGTTATGTAGTTATATATAACTATGGATTTGATTATTCTAGTTAACGGTTTGGTTTAATATTTTTAGTACCTCTAATATTTGTTAAATTAGTCCAAGAAATCTCAAATTTTCTTTCCAGTTGTTATAACCCTAAAAATTTGATTTTTTACATTGTATTCGATTTTATATAATTTTCAAGTTTTAATGTTATTGTAAATTAACTCAATTTTTTTCTCATTGTTTTAGGCATGAACATCATATTTCCATATGACTGATATTTCTACTTTCTATAGAGTGAGTTTCCATCTTTAGTCTTTGAAAATAGGATTTGAAGAGGTCTGTTATTTTTTATGTTTTTTTGTTTTGTTTTTCATATTCTTTTTCTTTTTTGTATACTTTGGAATTTCTCCATCCAAAAAAAGATATATGATAATTTGGCTGCTATACATGCCTCCTTAGGCATATTGCAACAGTCTATGCTTAACATTATTAAATAATGTTAAGAGTAATAAAATCCAAGTCAATTTTGGCAGACATCCAAGTTCATCTAGTACTTACAAAAAACATTTTAATCCAATTGGCTCTTTTGTTCACTGGGATCCTCAAGTTGCCACCAAATCTATTGTTGCTGTTAAAATATCAGCTTAGAAAAGATTAATACAGTTTCATTGGGAAGGAGGTAGCTTCTGAATCCCAATGCCACAATTAAGACATGAATGCCAGCTTTGAAATGACAACTTTTTCAGTTGTTTCCCTAACTGTGCCAGAACCACATTGTGCATCCTAACAAACAGTTTAAATAATTAAACTTGACTTATTTCAATAGCTACTTTCAATGTTGTTTGTTTTAATCTGACACTGGTTCCATATCAAGATAAATTGCACATAAAAAAATGGAGCTATAAAGATTTCCTAGACTGATTATAAATGAAAAGTTCACTGATATTAAATAGCTATTCTACTGTAGTCTAAAAGTCTATATGTGAAGAAAGAAGTTAGGCAGTATGATGTTTAATTTACCATTTGTTCTTACTTTGAGGGGAGTTTTAGGGAATAGCAAATATAAGATAACCTCTACCAAATCTCTTGTTGGTGTTGGTGTTGTTTCCTTCAAAAATGTCAAAGACTAAAAAGAAAATAAAAGGTTTTCAAATTAGGTAAATAAAAATGTAATTGGTCTTTTTATTCTGAAATCTGAATGATTAACTGATATGTTTATTTTCAGTATTTCACAAACTAATATCTTCAAGGATTTATATTAAACTCAAATTTTTTAGATCAATTTGGAAAAAAAAGTTTTTAAAATTTTGGGAAGCTATTGACACTATGTGGCCAATAATTTTCTTTTTTGAAATGATAGAAATATATGTGGATAGTGCTTGAAAGACAGATTTAACTACAAAATGAGCAAGCAACTGGTTTTTATTATGAACAACAATTTCAACTGTTCTAGTTACACCAAAGGTTAAACTCTATTTTAATGTCCAAATGCAATAACTGTATATTATTTTAAGTTTAAAAATTCATCCTTTGAAAAATAGCTAAATCAAATCCTTTTTTAAAATCTGCTATCTTTGGCTTACTTTACGTTTTTCATGCTTGTTTATCAGATGAGAAATTAGCCCCTTGCTCCACAGTGCGGTCTGAAGGGCAGGAGCATCTATATCCTAGGCAACTTATCCAAAATGCTGAATTTCAGGCCCCACTAAGAATCTTCTGAATCAGAATCTACATTTTCACAAGATTCCCAAATGACTGGTATGCACATTAAAGTCTGAGACCCACAGGAATAGACTATAACTTCCTAGAAATTGAAGTTTAAAATAACATGTTATTAGAAGTGATGTGACTGATTAGAAATTGTTAATTGGCTCTATTTCTTTCTAAAATGCTTTGGTCCTGTTATAGCTATCCAGCTATATTTTGTCTTTTTTTTTAGCATTGGTCTTATATTCTCATATTTGTTTACTTTAGTATGCAATTCTAATCCTGTGTTGCACATATCATATTTTATTATAAAAAACAAGCATATATTGTAACTGCTTTATCTCCTGGGTATTAAAATTGAATTCATGGGCTAAGAAAAGCTGTAAAACAAGTGATGATGTAAGAACTGTAGAGCCTGACTTAAAGCTAAAATATCAACATTAAACTAAGCAAATATTTTCCTGGTATAAAGAGTAAGACAATGAAAATCCTGCTGATGACAATAGATAGAGTTCCAATGTAAGATTTATTCTGTTAGTTTGTGTGTGTTTGTGTGTGTTTATTACCCATTCTTAAGACTCTCTTTGGAAAAATTTATACACACACACACACACACACACACACACACACACACACATGTTTTTGAAGTTTTTGGATCTTAGTAAAAGTAGCAAACAGCTATTAAGTAACAGTTACTGTATTTCAAATATCCAGTATTAGAAGTGAGAGAGAAGCCAGCCTAAGCAGTTTCAAAAAGATTGCATATTTCACATTAAACTGAAAACCAGGCCCCATCACCTAACACTCAGGCAATGTTCTTCTTCTCCTTTTTCTCCTTTCCTTCCCCTTTGCCATAAAGTAAAATCAATTAGTTTAAGGTTATTCAGAGAATAAGGAAAAGCTTTGCTTTGGCATAATTTGTCTGCTTACCTTTGTCTGATGCATACTCCCTAATGCACTCACCTCCTCAATGTGGTCAATAAGATCATGTACCAAACAGACCAAAGTTTAGAAAATTCATTTAAAATATTTCCTAAATTAAAGTAAGTCTTCAGGGAAATATAAATTTAAGGCTTTAGTTAAATATTTATTTATAAAAATAAAACCATTCTTCGAGGAATGTATATTTCTTGTCATCTTAAGTAAATGAGCTTCTCAAGTGATTTTTAAAGAGTTAAAATATTCATATAATTTAATGCATTGATACTTTGGTTTATTCTTTGGCCTACATGTCAAGACTTCATTTTTCATGTTTTATAACATAATATGCACAGTACAGATTTTTTAAATAATCTAAATTCAAAACAAAGTGTGGAAAACATAGCATTTTCTATATCTGAGTCAGATTGGGTAATTTTCAAGCTTAATATAGGCAAAGAAATAAACAAGTATTATATATATTTAATGTTCTGGTAAGGTACAAAACTGTTATTGCATTTGAGCAAAGTAGGCAACAGGTAAGATTATAGAGTAAATTAATTAATGCTATCACTCAATACATTATGTGAGCTCCTATATCACTCATTTTACATCTCTGAGTCTTATTTTTTTCTTATCTGTACAATGAATGGATTAAACTAGGACTTTCTGGTCCCTTCCACTTCCAGAGTTTATGAAACCTGGACCATACTTCGTGTACTGTAATATGCCACCTGGTACTCAATATTTGTTGAATTGAATTTAACGTGACTATATATTACTTTGTTGTTGTTATTGCTCATTGTCTTTGCCCAACAAGAATGCAAGCTTCTCAAAATAAGTATTCCCTTAAATTTCCTTAAGGGCTACCCTTCACAGCCAAATTCAACCTCCACATCTAAAGTATTGCAATGCTAGACAAGCAATAGGTCTTTAGTTATTGATGGTTAATGAATCAATGCAGTTAAATTGGTAATACTTGCAGAGCCAACAGAAAAGGAAACAATGCTTTATAGTCTACTGCTTTTTGTAAAACATATATATTTTTTTATTTGAAAGGGCCTTGAAATAATTTACAATTTCTTCATTTTACTTTTGAGAAACTGTACTTCAGGGAAATGAAGTTATTTGCTCAAGATCTCTTTCTAGATACTAATAAAATATAAATCACAAAATGCCTTGTGTTCACACAATTTAAATAAACTTTCTGTACTCACTACCAGTAATGAAAACCACCAGATAAGGAGTTAATAATCCTGACAACACTACACAATGATTTGCGTATTGGGAGCTTAATATCCTTTTGGTTGATATGATATAAACCTACATGCAATAGATTCCCAAAGACATGCTGCTTCAAAGATGACATGTCAGAAGAAAAACATTATTTAAAAATTGTTGGCGAATATTCCTTAAAATAAATTGTGTACATAAATATAGATGTTCTAAAAGAAAAATGAATTAGGCTATAACACTAAATATTTGCCACATTAAATAAACTTAAACTTTATGGAGTGTCATTATGATGGTTCATAATTTGAATTATTCTTATAAATAAAACAGAGGAAATGTATGAGTGTTTATGATCGTGTACTGTTAAATTTCAACAATCTTACTATTTTACCATATAATTTTTTACAGGGTTAGTGCAAAAAATGAATAGAAGAACATGACACAAGTAGGAAGTTAACTGATGAACTTATTTAAATATATTTGAATATACTTATTGAGATTTTTATTTTTTAATCCAAGAAGCCTTTTATTTATTTATTTATTTGTTTGTTTGTTTATTTATTTATTTATTTATTTATTTATTTATTTATTTATTTATTTTTTGCTTTTTACATTCAGAAGTTTGAGAAAACACACTAAAAGAAATAAGAGGCAAGGCAGAGTGTTGGGAAAAGCCCTGGTGTGGAGACTAAAAACCAAAAATCTTGTATAGGCTTCCCTTTTTACTAACTGAAAAGTCTTAGAGATCCGATTTTACTTGTCTGATCTTCAGTTTCCCTATTAAAAAATAGTTATAACCATGGTTTCTTTTTCCATTCAAATTTTTTATGAGACTAAAATAATATATTTATCTTTGAAATTACATAAGATATAGAATACTGTACAAATTAAAGTATGAAAATAAGAGAATGTGGTAGAAACTTTTTTGTTTTCATTTCATATGACAGTAAATGAATTGTAATATCAATATAAATCTTGATTTACATTCTAATCACTTAAAGATTTAATAAAGAAATGAATTTGCATATACTTTAATTAAAATCCACCAATAAATTAGTTTAATTACTGTTATGCTAAAATATATCTGACATTAATAAAGTAGTTTGTATTGAAGACAGAAAAATTCTTTCTCGGGATTTATTTATTTATTTATTTTTCTTGCCTCTTTTTGTTTTCTCAATTTCTACACATTCACAATGAGGAGATTGAGTGGGAAAAATATTCACTATTTTAGATCTGGTCTGGAAATGACAACTATAGCCATTGTCACTCTTAGTTTCCAATTTTATTACACTGAATTGATGGTTAATATATTGAAGACAATTAAAAGGGCAGTTTAAATTCTTGATCAATTTTTAGAGGATTTTTAGAGTGCAAAAGATAACAGAAGCATTTATGATTTCTGCCAAGTTACTATTCTAATTCAAAAACTGTAATTGAAAAAGACTATTATTATTATTATTATTTTACTCTTGGATAATGAGCATGCAGTCTTTCTACTGGTGTAACCTAATCTCAAAAGATACTTTTGACCCTAAAATATGTTTTCCTGTGATAAACCTGTGCTTTACAATTAATGTTGCACAAGGCATAGATTTTGAGGAATTGTGGCGTACAGGTCATTTGATGATTTCTCCTAACAAAAGAAGACCACATTTGTGAGACTATGCCTTCGCAATAAACTTCTATTGGAAAAATAACACCATTTCAAATAGAATTAGATTAATTTAAACATTGCAAACCAGTCTAGAATATCAAGGCATCTTACCTAGTTTTCTTCACTCTGGGTGCTGAATGATCAATAAAGTCTTCAGATTATAGAACTCTGCTCAGACAATGACATGTAATTTGGAATGTTATACTATAAAGTCAATCCATTTAAAGGTACTTATATATTTTATTTTTCCCAAAGGTATAATTTACATATGTCATTAATGAAAGAATGTATTGCCTATTTTTAAGGCATACACTTTCTTCCCTCCCCAATTCCCAATGATGTTCAGCCAACTCCATTACATGTGGAGATATGGGAGATCTGAGAATTACCCCTTTTCCACACATGAAAAAATAACTTTCTAAGAATGCAGTAGAAAACAAGGGTTCTTTTACCTCTGAAGATTGACATAGTAACCCTGTACGTTGGTATGAACATGCTTTGACAAGGCCTAAAAATCCCCCTGTGTGGCGGGGGATTCTGTCTAAAGGAGGACACCCTCTAAAAATATTTAAATGTGAGCCACTATGACAATCCACATAGCAAAAAAGAGAGGGGGATAAAAGTAAGAGACTTTTACTGAAAACAGAAGAAATGACCCATGGGAAGAGGACACCAGAAAGAATGAGACGCAGAGAATGTTTCAGGAGTGTGTGGTGAGAAATTCAGAAAAGTTGGAAATACTCCCCAATGTTCAATACTAAAATCCTTAGTTGTATCCAAAGGAAAACAGACATTTGTAGGCATAATAAAAAATATAGCAAATCTGAGGAATTCCACTATAAATCTTTTTTGAAATAAAGCAGTAAAAGACACACACAGCCAGCCAGAAATCTTGGTGAGGAAAATTTGACAAATTTATGAGTTTGAAGTAGACACTCCTTGGTTTCTTTTTCTTTCTTCCTTCCTTCCTTCCTTCCTTCCTTCCTTCCTTCCTTCCTTCCTTCCTTCCTTCCTTCCCTCCCTCCCTCCCTCCCTCCTTCCTTCCTTCCTTCCTTCTTTCCCTTTCTTCCTTCTTTCTTTCTCTTTCTTTCTTCCTTCCTTCCTTTCTTTCCTTCCTTCCTTCCTTCCTTCCTTCCTTCCTTCCTTCCTTCCTTCCTTCCTTCCTTCCTTCTTTCTTTCTTTCCCTTTCTTCCTTCCTTCCTTTCTTTCCTTTCTTTCTTCCTTTCTTTCCTTCCTTCCTTCCTTCCTTCCTTCCTTCCTTCCTTCCTTCCTTCCTTCCTTCTTTTTTTTTTTTTAGCTTCTTAAAGATCACTGAAGGGGGAAGAGATTGGGAAGAAAGTGGCTAGTGGGAAGCACAAAATAAAATGGAATTGTGGAGAAATTACCTAAGTAGGTAATTCTACGAAGAAGGGAGGGCAGACTCACAAGAAGAGGAAAACCAATAGAGATAGAGGTATTTTACTAGTGCCTAAAGGGAGGAAAAAACAAGGTTAAATGCCTCTAATTGTTGGTAGAGATATCCCTGAAGCAGGTAAGGGTGAGATAGGTGACACAGGGCACAGAGATGATGCAGGGAGATGTGTGGAAAAGGGGGTGTGGTGGGGATACACGTGCAAGTGGCTGAAGAAGTTTACTCTAATGGTAGAAGACTAGGAATTTTGGAAGGCTGGATGGGGAAGATGAGATGAACACAGTATAAAGATATTAAGGGGATAGATGATTATGAGTCAAAAGAAATTTTCTTCCTTAGCATAGCATTCCTTTTTCTTAGTTCTACTGATTTACATTAGGCCCTCTTAATTCATTTGTCCTCTTTTCTGTATGTTACAGTACCTTCTTATTTGCCTCCACTCTCTATTACAATGCATTAGTTTATTCAAATATTAATTTAAAGACAAACAATAAATGTTTTTCCAATTGTGTGCTACCTACTGCCCAATTTTCTCAACCTGTTTTGTTGTTGTTGTTAAATATCTGCTTGAAAATCTTCAAAGGTAGCCTATGTCTACAACACATACCTCTAAACTCCACTGATGGTCATCAGGCCTCCCACACTTTTCTTTCTTTAGTCTGTCAGACTCTTCCAGGTCTACTTCCTAGCAAGCCACTGCCTAGAAATGCCTATTTTTCAAAGCCAGGGACACCCCTTCTTTATGAATCTTTTCTCAAACGGCAAAAATTAATCCCTCGTTCCATTATACTCAATTAGAGCCTTTATCACATTGTATCATCAATTTCTAAGTCTTTTGGTTCACAGAGGCCGAAGCCACTTGTTCATATTCTTTTGTATTCCTGGAGCCTAGCACATTGTCTGGCACAGTAGGTGACTAATTAATGTCTGTGGGTTCTTCCCTGTATAAATAAACGGATGACACCTTCTTAAAACATGTTAAGCAAGATTATCCGAGAAAATTAGAGTTCAAATTTTCAGCCCCTGAATAACTTCCTTTACTAACAAAAAACCCTGGCAACCATACTTTGTCAATGTAGCTTAAAGCCAGTGGTTTATATAAAGTCTCCTTGTAGGTGTGCCTCCCTTCCACAAGAACCTTATAAATCCTAGCTAAAGGCTGTTGTAGACTGCTTGCATAGAGAAAAGGAGAATTTTTTACTTTCTAAATCCCTTACCAGCAGTCTAGAAGCTATCAGGAATTTCTATCTTGCTAAAAAACAAAGTTTTTAATACCAAGAGAAGAAATCATGTGAAACCTGAAATCCTTCTGCCAGGGTTCCCCACTGTCAAAACCCTATATTACTTCGGGCTCATCAGAAACGCATTCGGGTTATTAAAATAAAAAGGGACTTCTTTCAACCCTTACGAAATGATTGAACTCTACAAAATGAAAGTGTCTGTGCTTGGTCTGAGTTTACTTCCCATTCCTGTATTTCAGACGCGTAAGAACTTTAAATTCCCTGCCTTCGCTGATAATATCATCCAAGAGAAGGCTTCCATCAAAGAGAAGAATATAAAACCCTAGATTTACAAAACGGAAGAATTATTTGCTCCTTCTCCCTTTTCCCAAAATCTCCCACCTGCCTCCAAACCAAAACACAGTAAGTAGGTAAGCAGTTTGTTGCGAGCCCCTCTGAATGTTATTTCCTTGGGAAGGTCAGTTAGTTCCGAGGCCCAGTTGCCTCCATAGGCCCTGCCTCTGTCTCCTCCCTCTCGCCCTGTGCAGCCATCTCCAACTGCACGCTATGATCCTTCTCCCAGAGCTAAAGAAAGAATTGTCCTCAACCAGGGGCAACGAGTTAGCCTCAAATTCGGGAAAGCAGGGTGTTATTCCTTAAAACGAGAAGTGCAAACACAGAAGGGAAGCCGCACTGGGCTTCTGTCTTGTAAAGTCTTATTTCCGAGTCTTCTAAATTTGACGCGTCGGTCTCTAGAAGTGACCGCGCAGCCTTATCATAAAGAGCACGGTGGCCTCTCTCCTGCGGCAGCAGCTCCTAGCGCCTTTCTCTCCGCAGCTCCCAGTTTCCAGTCCCTTCTTTCAGTTAAAGGACTCCCCACCCTGCGCCATAGCTTTCGACCGCTCCCCTCCCCCACCGCACCATTTCTTTGGGAAGACGACCCTTTTCGGCCTCTAGGGAGCTTGCTCTGACGCAGGCGTAGAGGCAACCACGGCATTTTAAAGATGCAGGTCTTCTCATCCCCCCCACCCCCTTCCTTATCACCACAGGAGGAGAGAAAACAGCGGAAATTTAACACTGGTAACTATTATTATTTCATCTAACGAATTTGCTCTCTAAAATGCTGGTAAATGTGTAAATTCACAGTGAACAGTGAAGGTACAAGCTGCAAAGGGGAGAGAATAGGGGGCAAGGAAAAGGAGGAAAGGAATTCGGGATGACCCGAAATCTGTGTTTGATGACCGGGTCCACAAGCAGTCACGGCCGGGTCCGCAGTGGCCTCCCCCGCCTCTGGCCCGCAGTGGCCTCCCCCGCCTCTGGCGCCTCCGCGCGCCTCCAGAGAGCGGAGGAGTTGGAAGGCGGGGCCGAGGAAGGGCGACGAAAGGAAGCGAAGGCGGCTGCGCACAGGGAGCGCGCGGTGCAGGGCTGCTCCCGCTCCCAGCCGGGGCTAGCCACCCGGACTCCTCTCCGCCCGCGGAACCTCTCAGGAGCTGACAACACTGCCAGAAGGCGGGGCCGCCCATGCAAAGGCGACTGAGAACAGAGTTCTCGAGCCTCGCTCGCGGAGGCGCTCCCTCGCCGCTTGGCAAGCGCAACGCGGTGGCAGTGGCGGCTGGACTCAGCCCGCATAAAGTGCGCGCGGCAATTCTTAATTTAGCAGACTGGGAAAGGCATCTTTAGATCTTAGCGGGTCCATCTCTTGGTTCATTCGTCAAAACCGCCCGCACACCGTCCGCGTGTCCTCCAAGAAACCAGACAAAGGCAAGAAAAGGGGGAACGTACAAATACTATTATTTCGACTTCCTTTCAAATGTTCCACCCATACGCAGCGCTCGCTCGTTCTCTCTCTCTCTCTCTCTCTCTCTCTCTCTCTCTCTCTCTCTCTCTCACACACACACACACACACACACACACTAAAGGACAGCCTTGAGGCTGATATTCCCGCTGTGATTGTGCAAGTTCGTTTCAAACAAGAGTGAGAGTGGAATTCCATTTAGTTTTTACCAAGTTCAGAAGGTGCCTGCAAGTACTTTTTTTTTTTTTTTCTGTTTTGAATCACACTTGTTTATGGGAGGGGGCTAGTCTCTTTAGTCATGAAACGCCACTACCTTCTCCGGTGTTGTGCTTACTATTTAGAATCCTCCGCACGTTCTTCAGGTTGTTTCCTTGTTGCAGCGCTAAGAGCACGCAAGCAGCTTTTAACACCATCGCCCTCTCACCATATTTCCTGCCCTCTTCCCTACCTATCTCGATTTTAAAACACTTTCTTCCACACACTTTCCTTCGTACAGAAACGTATCCTTATGGCAGGTTTAAATCCCATCTTGGGACGTTTCCACACAAGGACTTGCTTTGGTTTTGTTCTTGCTATTCGATTTGCTATATTCTTTTGACCCATTCCCTCTTCTCTCCAGTCCTTGCTTTGTGGGTGTGTGCCGCAGTGGCGCAAGTTTTGATTCCCAGCCCCGGAGCCAACATTTTGGAAGGGCACCCGGCTCCGAGACACGAAGGCCTGCCTGCTGACACGCGCACACTCACTCCACACACGCACCCGGTACCCCAAGCCCCAAACTGCAAAGGCTGCCAAAGCAGCGAATCGCATAATTCATTCTGGAAGCGAAGAAGGCGTTTTCAGTTGAGCTCTAAAACTCTTTCCTTCGGGGAGGAAAGGAAGTAGTTCCCACTGTACACCCTTGGAAAGTAACCTCCCTGTCTCTCGTGTGTGTGTGTGTGTGTGTGTGTGTGTGTGTGTGTAGGAAGTCAATTTTAGGCTAAGCGCTCATATGCAAGTCTTGTCTCAAACTAAGGGCAGACTGCTGCTCTACTCTTTTAAAGTCTCTAAAGCAAAGGACCTACTCGCAGCTACACGCTTTTAAAAAGTCACCTTTTTCCAATGGCGCTTTTTTATTCAGAGGCCATGCTTTTCGCGAAAAGGGGCCGTTTTATGGCTACGCGCTTTAAAAATAATTCCTTTGTGGAGTGATGAACTGCTTTTCGGTTCTACCTCGGTAAACATCATTCATGTATGCTATAGGTAGACGATTTTTTTGGCTAAAAAATTAAAAGTAATTTCATTAAAGAAGAGGAACCTTCTCACGTTCGGCTACGCTTAGAAAAGTACATTTATTATAATGTGAAAAAAAAAGCCGTTTTTCGGCTACGCGATTGTAAGAAGTTCCTTTTTTTTTTTTTTAAGCTAGGCAGAATTTTCTACACCTACCATCTCCACATCTAGCAGGTGCTGGCTGAGCACAGCCCCCATATGTAGGGCGGGAAGGAAGGGCGGGGAGGCGGACACAAGGCAGGAGGGCCCAGGAGATCCTCGGTGCTCCTTGGCACTCTCCTTTGGTCGCGCCAAGGGTCAGGTCCCCAAGAGTTAGAACCAGCCTGACAGCGATCCAAACCTGGAGGCCAGAGGTAAGAACGCAGCAGGGCCCTGTCGCTCGAAGTCTGAAGCTGGCACTGGCTCGGGGAATTGTTCCTCCGCTCCGCCCGCTTCACCCGGCTAGCCTGAGTGCCCGGGGTGTGTGTGATCTTTTCTCAGCACCTGCCCCAATCTTAGAGTTTCTCTCACCCTCGCTGAAGCTGGCTGTATTCGTTAAAGTGAAAGACCTTTTTGCACAACCAATGTCGGGGGAATTCATGCGTGGGCACTTCTCTGACAGAAGTGAGAGTTTTCACAAAGTAACCAAGCCAAGCTGAGCGGTGGCAGTGCCGAAAAGATACTCTATCTGCGCTCACCTCCGGGGTTTGCTCTTTCTCTTATCTCCAAAGAAGAGGTGGGGGTAGGGGGCAGGAAGGACACCAAAAGCGTCTTTGAAACCACTCTGTGATCACAATCAAGATCCCAGGCGCAAGCAGCAGGACGCCTCCGCGCACTAAGTGCGGGGCTCACGCCTCACACGCCGCACTCTTTTCTGGCACCCGGACCCGATACTTACCCTGTGATTGTAGCCTCTAGAGTAGAATGAAGTGAGAAGTGAAAAAGAGAAAAGGCTTCTGCCGGCTGCACCGAGACTGCGATTGCTGTAGCGGGCTCTACCGCCACAGCTCGCAGTCTGCGGAGCAGCTGGTGTTGTGAAGGTTGCTTCTGAGGTGGTTTGGGCTGCCCGGGTTGCCTGGGCTGCCTGTGTCGCCGGTATTGCCGCTGCCACTGCCACTCAGCACACTCTGTTCAGCTTGCTTTCTGCTTTGCCGGGCGGGCCACCTCGAGCAGCTCAGGCTTACTGCTTCTCCCGCCCTGACAGTTCGCCGACTGCAAGGAGCCAGTGCCGAGCCAGCCCTTTTCAATGGCGAGGGGGAGGGACTAGATAGAAGGGGAGAAGGGGGAAGGAAGGGGGGTGAGCGAGTGGAGAGCGGGGGAAGAGAAGTGAACAAGTGCCCGGGCCGCCTGCTGGGAGGGGATGGTGCAGCAACAACTGCTGGGTACCCCCCTCCGGTCCCCACTCCCTCTACCCCACATCCCCCACCGCTCCGGGGCGACCCCTCCCGGCTGACAGGGAACCAGGGGGGAAGGGCGCTGGCGAGATGGAGGTGAGCTTAGGAAGTTACTATTCGCCGCCCGAGAAGGCAGCAGAATGCGTGCTGCCAGCACACTCGCGTGCGGGACCTGCTACTGGGGAAAACGCGTGGCGTTCGGGCTGTCGGCTTTGCAGAGCAAAGTGAGAGCATGCATTGCTCCTCTCGGTCCTCTGCTCGTTGCTCTCTTAGGCTTCCGTTTAAGTTTAACTCATTCACATTATCTTACAGAAGTTTTATTTTTCTTATTCTGTGTGCTTTTCTCGGATCCCGCTGACTGCCCTGACTCCCGCTAGAGAACAAGTATCCAGCTGCACCATTTTCTCATACAAAGGATACTTCAAGCAGATTAGTGAAAGTAGGGGCGGGAGCCCTGCAAAGCCGCAGTTGGAGCAGAGACACTGTCTGCGTGTATCATACTCAACTGTGAGCCGGGTCTGGTGCCTCCTTTGCCTTTCACGTTGATCGTCTAGGGGCGGAGGGAAAGGGGGTAAGGGGGTGATCTAGCATTTGGCTACCCGAGAGAGCAAGTACGCGTAAGCGTTAAGCGTCTTTGGACTGCTTTAGTGGAGTCCAGCCGCTTTGCTGCTGGGGATCCGGCAGCATCGCAGGCGTTGACAACGCGTTTCCAGGGTAGGAAAGGATGCGCGAAAGAGAGGTACCCAGCCCCGTGCCGCAAGCCTGCTGCTTGCTAGCGCGCTTCCGCCGCCTAGTCAGCGACGCCCGGGCGGGCATGGAGTGCCAGGTTTCTCAAGACCACGAACGCGACCAGGGGCAATGTGGCTGGTATATGACTCAGACGGGTCGTGGTTATCTAGAAGTAAGGGTAATTCCCCCGTCTCCGTCATGGGATTAAAAGCAAATAGCAACAACCAAACCTTCACAGCTGGTCCACTCTGATTCTTGCTACAAGGACCAAATCCTTAAATTTACCTAGAGGCCAGAGAATGAACCAGGTGAATTCTCCCAATTTCTCTCCAGAAAGGTATAGGGATTTAGAGGAAAAATGCATTTTCCGTGATTAATCAATAGAAAAACATCTTTCTAGCGTTCTGCTTTGTTTTTGGAAGGTGACTCTCATTTCTGAAATAAAAGGAGAAAAAGTAGATAATGTTTCCAGTGCCAAGAGCACAGTATTCATTTTTATTTTTGTCTGCTGAATAGAAAGGGAAATGCATCTGCATAAGGACAGAATATCAAGAAGGAAAAATTTTGCCAATTATCATGAGTTGATTTTCTCTAATAGCTTCTTCATGGGAAGTTTGTTTATTATTATTATTATTATTATTTATTATTATTATTATTATTATTATCAAAGGCTCATCTTTGTGACTTCTTTCCCCTCTCCATCTTCATAAGTGCCGTCTTTCAAATTCCTTATATTTGTAAAGGTTAAAACCTTGCTTCAAATAATCTTCACAGCACTCACCACCCCCTCCCCCATTTTCCTTTCTTGTTTGTACACCTAAATCTACTACTGAGAGCAACCATGACATTAGCACCGCAATTCAGTGCAATCTACATGAAAGAGGACACAAGGAAGTATTTACTACTACATTTTACTCCTCTTCTAACTCTGCTTCCATTACTCACGTATCTAGCACATGCATTGTCCTCTTCTTGGGAGCCAGGAAATGTACTGGAGATGAAATCAGGAGCTGTCGAATGATTATAGACTCTGACTCTTGGGGTTTGCATTGCTGGATGAGACTCTGTCATAGTGGATGGCAGGAACTCAAAGAAAAAAATACTGATTAATACAGGACAGTGTGGCAAAGCCATGGCATGGAGTCACTCTCAGAGCGCTAATAATAATTCATAACATCCACACTTGATGCCAATTAATTGATTTCCTAAGATTTCCATCTAAACGCAAAGCAGAGGGAGAGAACTATTCAGTGACTGTTATAAAGTATTTAAAGTTATCATTATGGCAGGTTCATGAGGTTAATATTGTTATCCACTTTTTACAATTCTTGAAACTGAAACTTATAGAGGACAGGTAATTTGCACAAGACTATGGAGCTGAAGAGTAGCAGACTCTGGATTTCCATTTAGAATATATAACTCCTAAATTCAGCTGAGGTACATGGTTGCTCTATAGATATTTTCTATAATATATAGCATATTTAGTGTTAAGTGTATAGTCTAATAGAAAATAATCTCTGTAGAATAGAAATATTACTTACAAACTGAGGAGATTTCTAGTTGAACTAAGTAACTCAAAAATTATTGAGAAATTCAGTTTGTTGATAAGACAAAAAAATCCACATCTGAAAATAATGAAAAAAAAAAAAATCTCCATTTCTTTTCTGTGTTCTGTCTGATGGTGGCACCAGTGAGCAATGGAATAGCCAAAAGCCAAGACACCTGGCAAAAGCTCTTCTCTCAATATTCTAACTTTAAAAGGACTGAGGAGAACTCTGCTTACTTACGGAGAGAAGGACTTCTTGATTGAATGCCTTTTATGCACCGTCTTCATTCTATACATTGGCCCATTAATCCTCAAAATCATTCTATAAGATAAATGTCATTAGCTTCATTTCTTTTTTTAACAAATGAGGAAACAAAGACTCAAATATGAGCTAAAATGTCCAAGGTATATATAGCTGTAAAGTACGGAGTTTGGAAATTTAAACCCATGTAATTTACAGTTAATTATGTTGACCCTTAGCATACGATCTTCATATTGCATGGTTATATATTTTCGGAATTTGCATTACACCAAATATTGTATAATTAACAAAAGCCCTTAAAAATTAAAAAGGAACTGTAGGAATTTGTTTTTGGAGGAGATGCCATGAAGAAAATGTGATATTTATTGCATTTTGTTTGTTCAGTATTCCAATTTGGAACTTGAATCAGGGTTCTGCTAAGGTCAGAAAAGGGAAATTATGGTAATGTCTACCCTATAAACATGTAAATGTGTCTAATTTCTGAGGATTCAACTATTAAGCCATTATATAATTATCAAATGGATCAAATAAGAGATTTAAACTACCTTGAGTATGGATGTTTCTCAGGCCAGTAACAACTGATTAAAACTGAGAAATAATGTGTTTATTTGAAAAAAGTTGATCAGCTATGGAGACCTAGTAAAAGAAGGCTCAGTGAGATGAGCATTGGTAAATCTTACCCATGCACATTTTCATCTCACTGGCAAAACCACTCTTGATAGTAGATTGATAAAGCCAATCAAATATCCTGGGATTTCAATTGCCCTTGCATTGAACCATCCCTTATTAAAGTAGTCCGCTATCTGTGATTTGCCTCCTCATGTACTCTGTCTGCAGAGAGAATGCACATATCACATAGGTGTATGAGAATGAGCATTTTGTATCCTGTGACAGTTATTTTGCATCAAATTCTTTTTCTGAGTGTTTTCCACAACAACTTTCACCTTATATTTCACATAAATGTTACAATTAATAAATCACCATTGTTATTGAGAAAGTAGGTAGATGTTCAGGCACAAACCTGTAAGACTGAGTAAACTGTTATTTTCCATGATATTTTAAATATTTAATATTAACTCTCAGTAACAATTGCAATTAGTAGGCGGCAGTGATGCCCAGTGGTTCAGAAAAGGGCTTTTTTTTTAGACCAAATTTGAACTTCTGGCTCTGGCAGTTTTTAGTTCTGTGTCTGTGGGCAAATTAATCTCTGGACATCTCCTGTATAATAAGATAGTCACTAACCACATGTGGCTATTGAGCCCTTGAAATATGGCTAAGCCAAATTGAAATGTATCATGAGTGTAAAATATATACACTATTTTGAAGACTCAGCACATGCACATACATACAAATATGTAAAATATATCATTAATATTTTTACAGATTGCATGATGAAATGATAACATTTAAATTAATTAGTTAAATAAACATTATTAAAATAACTTGACCTGTTCATTTTCAATATTTTTAATGTGGCTGCTAGGAAATTTAAAATTACATGCGTGATTTGAATTATACTTTTGCACAGAGCTATCCTAAAAAGCTTCAGTTTCTTCATCTAAAAATGAGAATAATAATATTATTCACCTCAAATTATTGTAGTGATATTTTAATAAGATAATGTACCTAAAATACTTAGCACAGTGCCTGACATTAATCTAAAAAGTTGTTACTCTCCAAGAGTTAAGAAATAAAGATATCAACTAAAATAAAACAACAACATCAACTTAAACTTTAGTGGGTTAGGGGCTACTTAAAGAGAAAACTTTAGTTAAGAATTAATTTTCTTTATCCCGAGTGAAATCACCCTAATTCTTTCTCTAAAAACGACGATAAACATGCACACATGGTGGTAGATGGAGGGCCATTATTGTGACATACAAAAATGGTATTATGTATGCCAGTGCTTTGAAGAGTTAAAAGTACTTTCTCAATTCCAAGCATTTTTACTATCATAATTTGTACAGGCACTTTTACATTTAATTGGTAGATATTTCTAATGTTGAATCATTCAATTCACAAATGAAAATAAAGCTGAAATTAGTGGCAAGTACAAAGAGGACAAATGACATTCTGCAGAAGCTAAAGATACAGAAAAGGGAGAAAGCCTGGTAGTTATAGAGCTCTGCTTTCACTAGTTTAACTGAAGAAATACTGTATCTAGCTGATGACAAAATGCATAATTCAATTGAAGACACTAGAGGGTACTGTTAGTGAGAGTTTACAATGATGAATAAAGTCTAATACCGTTCCCCAACTCTACCACTACAGGTTATAAGAATTTGAAAAGGGCATACCTCTGAAATGAAACTAACACTTCTTTATTCCCTCCTGGACGTGACTTGCAAGGTTTTTTTTTTTTAGTCCTGGGACTGGTCTTACAACATTGCCAAAATAATAAAATATTAAAAGTTTGCTGTAGTGCTTGGGCAAATAATTGGGAAAAGCTTGAAATGGTTCCCTACTCTGAGAAAAAAATTTATCAAAGCCCAAGGAAGTGAGGATGAAGAATAAAAATACCCAAGAAAGGGCTGTCAATGAAGAGAAAATTTCAACAAAAATTCTTGACTACTCCAACAACCTATGTCATTAAGCAGGGATGGGGCAATTGTTTGGTAATTGTGCCCTATAAGTTTTGATCTGTCTCCTTAGGATTGAATGGATACCTATGTACTTTGGGCAGAAATTTCAGTTGACTTTCTTTCGTAGGAATCTAGGAATTTCAGCTTTATGTGGTGAACTTTGCTGAAACACTGAGCTGATTAATGCAATTAAATGAGTAAAGGTAGGTGGTGGTGTCCTCAAGGTTGCTGTTTACTACTAAAGAAATGTATTTTCCCTACTGTACTCTCATTTTTCCACAGATGAGTAGTTGTAAACTGTACCAGATGAGGCTTCTCATCTGTGTTATTTGCCCATATTGTGATGAAAGCACAGGAGCAAGGAAAATTATTGCACTGTTTAACGTGTAGAAGGATCAGAATGCTATTAACAGCCTCCGTCCTTGTTTCCTTAGGACAGGCTTTAGCTTGAGTTATCCAGATGTTGCCTGGTGAAATGAAAGATTTGTAGAGATTCTGGTTGCTGAGGAAAACAGAATTATTTTTTGTTGTTTCTTTTAACACTGATTTTGAATTTTTTCCATCCTACCACAATTTCTGTGGCCATCTCTTCAGGAAGTAGATACCAGCTACTGCTCTAAATTTAGGAAATAGACACACATATGAAAACAGTCACATAATGTTTACAAACTAATATATAGAGATTGATAAAATATACATTTCTTTAAAGAATCCTGGACTAACCCCATGCCATTCTGAACCTTCTTTACTTTTTTAAAGCCTTTTTATTTCTATTAAAGATATGACTATCAGCTAAGTAGATTTAGCTTCTGTATGGGTTTGTGAGATCAGTAATATTTTCTGATGTATGATAATAAATATACTATGTATTTCATTAAAACATGTAAGAAAGCAAATGCTTTACTTTTTTTTTTTAATAACAATGCTGTGGTTTAGTCAACATAGTGTTAAGTGAGGGACTGCTTTAAACCATTATTTCTGTAAACATCTCATTTTAAATGATTAGATATACATTTAGATAATCAACATAGGGTTTCTGTTTTAAGATTGAACAGTTTTTATTTTATCATTACTGAAACTTAACTGAATGTCACTATCTGTAGATAAAATATAAAACCCACAAATTCCTCTCAATTGCCAAAATGCAGCTGGTCTCAACTATTTCTTTTAGCTTTCCTTTCACATAAGGTGAAAATTGGTGATACATTTTACTTCCATTAAAAAAAATGTCTCTACTTTTTCAATTAATTGTTCTTTCTTGACCAACTTCTAAATAAAGTGAAACCACAGATGCAGTTTGGCACACTATTGATCCTATTACGGTTATCTTTTTTTGATGGGCTAAATAGTGAAGGAAAAGATTTGGATCATAGAAGAGTTCTCCTTTAAAGGAAAAATATGTAACACAAAATTGGCAATGAAAATAAAATATTGTTTCTGGATTCCTTCCTCTGTGAATGTTGCTATTATTAGGCTCCATCTTCTCTAGATCTATTACTGGAGCTCAAAGTATTGAAGGAAATTCTCCTTCAGAATGCATCTAATCCTCTTATACTGAATAATCCTTCAAAAATCTCCACCTTGTCAACTGATAAGCTTTTCTTTTTTTTTCTTTATTTTATTATTTTATGTTACAAATATTTTCTTTCTTTTATAAATATTTTTTAGTTTTTAATTACAGTTTCAGGTGTACAATATAGTGATTAGATATTTATATAATTTACGAGGTGATCATGCCAATAAATCTAGTACCCATCTGACACTATACATAGTTATTATGATGTTATTAACTATTTCCTTATGCCATATTTTATATACTTATGACTGTTTTGTAACTACCAATTTGTACTTATTAATCTTTTCCTCCTTTTCAACGCACAAAACTCCCTCCCATCTGGGAACCATCAAAATGTTCTCTGTATCTATGAGTTTGTTTCTGTTTGTTTATTTTGTTCTTTAAATGCAACATGAAAGTGAAATTATATGACATTTATCTTTCTCTATCAGACTTACTTCACTCAGCACAATACCATCTAGTTCCATCCTTGTTGATGCAGATGGCAAGATTTCATTCTTTTTTTATGTCTGAATAATATTCCATTGTACATATGTACCACCTCTTTTTTATCCATTCATCCATGATGGACAACCAGGTGGCCTCCATATCTTGGTGACTGTAAATAATGCTGCAATGAACATATTGACTCACATATCTCTTTAAATTAGTGTTTTTTGTTTGGTTGTTTGTTTTTAGGTAAATACCCAGAAGTGGGATTACTGGTTTTTTTTTTTTTTTGGTTTGTTTGTTTCTTGTTATAGCCTTTGTTTTAAAGTCTATTATGTTTGGCATAAGTATTGCTACCCCGGTTTTTGATTGTTTGTCTCCATTTTTATGAAATATCTTTTTCCATGCCCTCACCTCCAGTCTATATGTGTCTTTCGATCTGAAGTGAGTCTTTGTAGGCAGCATATGTAAGGGTCTTGTTTTCTTATCCATTAAGTCACCTTATCTTTTGATTGAAACATTAATCCATTTACATTTAAAGTAATAACTGCTAGATGTGCAATTATTTCCATTTCCATTTTATTATTCATATTTTTGATCTTTTTTTTTTTTTCTTTTTTCTTCTTCTTAAAGAAGTTCCTCTAACATTTCTTGCAATACTGGCTTGGTGATGATGAATGAACTCCTTTAGCTTTTTCTTGTCTGTGAAGCTTTTTATCTGTCCTTTGATTCTAAATGATAGCTTTGCTGGGTAGAGAAATCTTGGTTGTACGTCCTTTCATCATTGGTATTTCATACCAATCCCTTCTGACCTGCAAAACTTCTGTTAAGAAATCAGTTGACAGGTTTATGGGAGCTCCCTCATAGGTAACTAAACGCTTTTCTCTTGCTGTTTTTAAGATTCTCTATTTGTCTTTAAACTTTGGCATTTAAATGATGATATGTCTTGGTGTGGGCCTCATTAGATTCATCTTGTTTTGGACTCTCTGATATTCCTGGGGTTATATGTTTATTTCCTTTGCAAAGTTATGAAGGTTTTCCATCATTATTTTTTTAATTAGATTTTCAATTTCTTGCTGTCTCTCTTCTCCTTTTGGTATCCCTATGATGTGACTGTTGGAATGTTTGATGTTGTCCCAGACTCCCCTTAAACTATCCTTTTTTTGTTCTTGTTCTGATTTGATATTTCTTTTTTTTCTCTTTTTCTATTCTGATTTGATGTTTTCTGCTATTTTATTTTCTAAATTTTTAATTTGATCTTCTGTCTCATCTAATCTACTGTTGATTCCCTCTAATGTATTCTTCATTTCACTTATTGTATTCTTCAATTCTGACTGGTTCATTTTTTATGTTTTCTAGCTCCATTTTTATGTTTTCTATCTCTTTATTAAAGTTCACACTTAATTCATCTACTCTTTCCCTAGGTTCATTAAGCATACTTATAACTAGAGTTTTGAAGTCTGCATCTGCTTGTGTCTATGTTGTTTAGTTCTTCGTTTGGAGCTTTTTTCTGTTCTTTCATTTGAAACATGTTTCATTGTCTTCCTATTTTGGCTGCCTCCCTGTGTTTGTTTCTATATATTGGGTAGGGCTGCTATATCTCCTGTTCTTAGGAGAGTGGCTTTAGGTAGCAACTGTCCTGTGGGGCCCAGTGGTGCAGTCTTCCTTGTCATCTCAGCCAGATGATTCAGGTGTGTCCTTTATATGGGTTGTTTGAGCCCTCCTGTTGTAGTTGAGCTATTTGCACATCAATGGGTGAAATTGACCCTTGGGCTGATTTGTTGTGAGGACTGGTTAGTGAGGGGTTGACCCTATGCAGCAAGATTCATTTCAGCAGGGCCTGCCTAGTTTGTCCTTTGATTGTGTCATCCTCAGATGCAGCCCTGGGTGGTGATCTGGCTTGGTCAGAAGCTGGCCACCGGGACATGTCGGCCCCAGGGCCTCCTGGGAAGGGCCCTGGGTCAAACGATGTTTAGCCGTAGACTGTGCCCTGCCCAAGGCCACCTGAGAAGAGTCACCAAGCAATATTCAGATGACAGCAGCCCATGCTAGGCTTGAAAGTGCCTCAAGAGGCCAAGCCATGAACTTAGGCCAGTGCCGGGCTTGGGGCTGCTCAGCAAGAGGTATGGGATATACAATTCAGATGCTACTTTTTGGATTTTTTGAACCTTTGAGAGATTTTAGGAAAGTCTGAAGCATAAGCCAAGATAGGCCGTTTGTATTGAAATTCCATTGGAAGCCTCTTGGGTGAGCTTGAAAGTTGGGCGGGGCACAGTCTCAGGGAATCACCAGGGCAGGGTGACCAGTGTTAGCTATGTTGATAGAGACTCAAATATGGCACCCACCTGTGTCTGAAAGGCAGGGGCAGGGAGGAGGCCTCAACAAAGAAACAGTGCCCTCTGCTAGCACTTCTGCATGGGAGAAAGCAGCCCCTCCAGCCCTCTCCCTGAATCCAGACAACCCAGTTCTTCCATGTATGTCCCTTGCACATTTTGAACAGCTGCCCCAGAGCTGAAGCACAGAATGAGTGTGTCATCAAAGGTAAGTTTGCATGTGGATCCCCTTAAGAGGAACACCTGTGACTTCAGATATCTTCTGTCTCCTTCAGCTACAATCTCTGCTGGTTTTCACAGCCATAAGTTGTGAGGAACTTTCTTTCCAGCACTGGAATCCTGGGCTGGGGAGCTTTTCCTCCTTCAGGGGGACTTTTGTTGCTAAGATATCCCTCCTGATTCTCAACTTCTACAGGCAGATATGAGGACCAGCCCATTTCATGTCTCTGCCCCTCTTGCCAGTCTCCAGGTGACCTCCTCTGTATGTCCTCAGTTCTACGACTTCCATTCAACTAGACTTCAGACAACTCCCAATGATGTCTATTCTGTAGTTTAAATATAAATTTGATGTGGTTGTGAGAGGAGGCAAACACTGTGTTTACCTGTTCTGCCATCTTCACTGGAACTTCTGATGAGTTTTTAAATTAAATGTCTTTTTAGACCCAGGATTCAGTGTTCTTGTGGTGAATCCAACAAATCTGAGTTTTACTTCAGATTCGATCCTAGTGATCTAGTTTATACAATTAGCCATCTACCTCAGTTATCTGAGTGGTACTCTAGAACCCACTGCTGGTACAGTGTGCATGTCCTGATACTCAGTTGGAGCATTGGCATCCTGCATAGTTTCCACCAGTCCATTTCTCTTGTGCCCTAGGTTCAGTATCAATGAAATATTAACTGCTTGACTGAGGGTCATGATCCCAAGAGGACAACTTTTGTAGAACTGTCTTGTAAATATCAAAATAAATTAAGACTCTGCTCTCACATTTTATTTTACATTCTTGGACATTTATTCTGTGAAAGATGCTGAAATGGGTAGGCTCTCTATGTTGGTAAGTCTTTTGCAATTCATCACAATAAATAATGATATATTATTCAAATATGTTTATAATCCTTGAACAGTACAACTAAATTACTTAACATTCACACTTCCACTCCCATCGATTATAAATTAGTCTCCAAAAAGTAACTATAGAGATGTAACAAACATAGAAAAATTATAAATAAAATATCATAAAATGTAAATTAACTTTGTCATAAACTTGTTAAATGACAGAGGTTTCCCAAAGTCTTATAAATTATTAAATTTGTCCCTTTTTTACAAGGATCACTTGGGGTGGGGAGCTTGAATAGATTTCTGAATAAGCTATAATATTTTTAAAACACACTTACAAGATAAAATGTCTGGTAAGCTTGAAGAGTATATCAATTAGTGACACAGACAATGAAATGTATATCTTCAGAGTTATTTAAAGACCTCAAGAATTATATACTTATATTGAAAATATTAAACTGTATGTGTCAGCTATTGTTATGAACTAACATTCAAAGAAAATTATATACTACTATAGTTTGTCCTAAATCAACTTATTTTTAATTCTGTGTCATTCTAGTCTCTTGTTCAAAATCAGAGTTAACAATGCATAAAATAATATAAATTAAATTTTTCTCTGAAATATAGTGCCTGCTTATATTTTACAAAGCAAATATGACATGAGATGTAGTCTAATGGCAAAATTTTCAGACAAACAACATCTTTATTGTTACATTAGATTTGCTCTACCAAGAAGCTATAAATTATAGTTCAATGAACTCTTAACAAAATTAATTTGGCTTACAGTTCTATTCAACTAATAATGAATGAAAAGAAATAAAAAAAAACTTAGAAGATAGTCTTTTTTCTCTCCAAAGCATGTGTATGAACTAGGAATATAGATTGAGTCTCAAGGAAGTGGAAAGGAAGAAGGAGGAGAACGTAAGAGAGGAGGAGGAAGGGTATGAAGAATAGGCAACCTTTGGGTTCCCAAGAGATGGAAGGCAGTACAGGTCCTTTACCTTCTGAACTTTTTAAAAATTTCTCCTTCAACTTCCTTACCATCACTTTTAAAACTTACTCTACTTCTCTTTCAACTTTTTAACAAGTACTCCAGCTCATATGGAGATTGTTTTGAGGAGAAGTGAAATTGATAGCAAAAAGAGAATTGAATTCACTATTCTCTTCATAGCAACTTTCATTTTGCAGACTCTGGAAAAAAGGAAAAGAAATTATCAGTTAGCAGTGGTGGAGAGATACAAGTCAGTGTTCAAAGCCTGTCCCCAAACCGCTAACCTCTTCAGTTTGAGCTCCTCTGGCCCAAGTTCCAGCAGTGTGGAGGGGAGAGGGCAGTAACGGTGTGTGTGCTGTGACCTAGGCCCTCTAGGAGGCAACATAAGAACATGTTGGAGTTGGGGAATGTAGGGGTGATGCCCAGAGTGTAACCAGGTTTATTTAGAATAGGATTTCCTGTATCTTTAAGATGTAGATATGTGTGGTGACTCTCCAGCAGGGTCATATGAGTTTATTCAACCAGAGAACCCTTTGGAAACAGTATGAAGTATGCCTCTAGATCATTTCAAAAATACCTCTCTGTGCTCTTCAAACCTGTCTTCTCCATCATGATGAAGCTAATCTTTCTCATATAACTATGTCCTACTATTAACATTCATGTTCCCTTTGATGCCCTGCTACCCAAAACAGACCAGACACCATTTCAAACCTAGGGATAGGAAGAGAAATTTGTGGATATGAAAATGAAAGAGAATAAATTGAAGAAATCTGTACATTGTAGCACAAAAAATGATGGATTACATTGTAATCGTGTTGTCAGAATACATTACATTTTTATATAGAACTTGATTGGAACACAATTTCAATTTAATAGACTTTTGGGGAGCAATATTTTTATAGTATAGTATGAAGGATACAAAAACAGTTATGATGTATTTTACCCAAGAGTCTAGAAAGCCTGAATTTAATTTGTGATTCTATGGCATTCTAGTTGTAGAACATTTGATAAGTTACTGAAACTCTCGATATTCCAATTTTAATAACTGACTATTGAGAAATATAATTATCTTAATAATTGTTATGAGGAATAAATGAGATAATGAACAAAAACATAGCTAATGGAGTATCTGGTACAGTTTAATGTAGTCGAATGCTCTAATAGATTTAGACTTCATTAAACCCCTAAAGTAATCTTTGAGGTAAAAGAAAATGGAAGAGAGAGATAGCTGTATAATTCATCCATTCATTTGTTAGTTGATTTGTTCATTCATAAACACATACTTAATGAAGAATTATATGTTTAAGGCACATTTTAAGATAAATTCATTTCTTAAATAGCTTTTCTGTCTCACGTGTATTTTATAGATATAGATGGTGAATTATATAATGCTAAGTACATCCCTATAAATTAAGGGAGTCAGGGAGAAGGAATTGGTAACTTAAATTTATTCATAGAAGATAAATATCTCTTTTCACCTCACCTCCCAACATATCACTTAGATCTTTTTAGAGGAGCGATTGCCCTTAAATACATTCCAAAATTAAAATTAATGCTTTGGGGGGAGGGAGAAAATGGCATAGATGATAGAGGCTTTGTTCATCCCTCTTGCAACTACATCAAACTTATGACAGAAACACAGAGCAAACAGCAAGCAGAGTCGCTTGGGATCTAGAAAAACAGAAGCACTACAACTAGGGAGAGAAACAATTAACCAACCTGCAATGGTATAAGATAGAAGGGGTTGAAAATGTGAGGCTGCCCAGTCCCAGAGGCTGAGTGGGACAGAGGCTGCAGCAGCTGCAGATGCTTCTTAAAGAGGCCGTGTCTGCAAGCAGACTTTCACAGTGATGGACATGCTCGCTCTTAGCACTAGCACTGGGTCAACTGCATGAGGGGCACCAAGGACTTACAGGGGGACACTGAGTTTTCAAAGTGAGGCCTGGAGGCAAAGCTTGCTCCTTACACAAGTTCCAGTGGTATCCATTGTTCCTCTGTTGAGTCTTCCCCCCTCCCAGTGAATGGACTCAGTTCCGCCATAGCTGAGATGTCATCAAACTAGATAACAGAGATCGCTTTGCCCAGAAGATTCCCTGAAACTCCGCCTCCCAAGCTTGCGGACCCACCCAAGCCACAACAATTGTGTCCTCAGGGAGACCAGTGCTCTTGCTAAGCAGCACCTAGACTGACACTAGTGGCAGCTGGCCTCAGTTTCTGGTGTGGTTTCTCGAGGCAACTATAAGCATAGCATCTGTGAATTAGTTGCTGAATCTTAATAGGTAGCCCTGGAGAGGCAGAGGCTTGAGCTAAATTTAGCCCTCTCAAGACTGTGCCACTGGACACCTAATTCACAAAGCCCCACTAATAAAATTAGGACTTATAATAAGACTTAAGAGTTTTGACTTAGTAAATAGAAACAGGCATAGAAAGGTAGCCAAAATAGGAAGACAAGGAAGCAGAAACCATATGAGAGAACAGAACAGAGATTCAGAAATAATGGAGTCCAGCAATCTAACAGATGCAGAGTTCAAAACACTGGTTCTAAAGATGCTCAATGAACTTATGAGAAGTGTGGATGAATTGAGTGAGAACTTCAACAAAGAGATAAAAAACGCAAAATTGGAAATAGAAATTATAAAAG
>CM053505.1:50075118-50144163 GCA_028627145.1 Eidolon dupreanum | reverse complement strand
GTATCACATAGTTTCACTTACATGTGGAATCCAAAGACAAAATAAGCAACAACAACAACAACAAAAGTGAAAATAAACTCATAGATACAGGGAATATTTTGAAGGCTACTAGATAGGAAGGGGGTTGGGAGGATGGCAAAAAAAGGCAAAGGAATTAAAAGGTACAAATTGATAGCTGCAGAATAGAAATGGTAATGTAGAGTGTAACATGGGGAAGATTGTTAATAATGTTGTAATAAATATGTAAATTGGAAGAAGGGTACTAAATTTAGTGGGGTGATCACTTTTTGAATTATATAGATCTCTAATCACTGCACTGTACAAATGAAAATAAGGTACTATTTTATACAAACTATAATTTAAAAAAACTTGTTGAATTGTACAATGTAAATATGAGCAACTAATTATTATATTTCGATAAAGGCAGAAAAAAAACTTGGATAATACAAGTTGCTTAACTTTAAACATTTTCTCTGGTATGAACTTTTCCCTTTTAGGTTGGTAGACTATTTAGTTTAAATTAGTGATGTGTTAATGGTAATGGTAATGAGTCAATAGTAATGATTAACTCAGTTATTGTATCATGGTTTGTGTGTAAGTCAGAGAGATGTACAAAAAGTTTATATATATAAATATATATACCAGAATAGATTTCTTAGCCAATTTTTTAAAAATATTAATATCATTTCAACTAGCAGAAAAGGGTAGGAAAGAAAGACAGTAATGGGGCAGTTAGGATATTTTTAAATGTTCAAGTAGTATAGCATTTTAAGACTCCAAATTTGACATATTTTCAAGTGATGAATAATGACATTTACATTTACTTAGCATTTTTTTCCCTCAGAGCCCTTTCAGCATCAATTATCTAAATTAAACAGGAGCCAAACCCTGATTCCAAGATGTTTCTTTTATGATTAAATAGCTACATTACAAACTGAAGGCATTATTTACATATAGAAGAACTAGATTCTTTGCTTGCCTTCCAATAATTGATTAAATTAATATATACTGTGCTTGTTTATCCCTAGCTTTAGAGTGGATGAATAAATAGAAATGACTAAGAAGCTTAAAATGATTTCTTGGATGTGAATAGAAATAAGGGCTTCTGGAATTTATTATGGAATAAACCAGACTCTTCGAATGCCAAAAAATTTCCCTGGCAATTCCAGTTTATGCTAAAGTAGTAATTCACTAACTTAAATACAAAAGATCTGAAGAAGTAGTGTAGAGTTCAAATATAATGAACTTAGTTTATGTGAATAATTTATTCACTGTGAAAGAGGGGAGTATACTTTAATTGCTCTTCCAAAAAAAAAAAAAATTAAAGAAAATAGGAAGGAAAGAAGGAAAAAAGAAAGGAGGGAAGGAAGGAAGGAAGGAAGGAAGGAAGGAAGGAAGGAAGGAAGGAAGGAAGGAAGGAAGGAAGGAAGGAAGGAAGGAGGGAAAGAAGGAGAAAAGAAAGAAAAAGACTTCCTGACATGTTTGTTTAACAGTACTTTCACTGGGTAACATGTACATGGCTAGTGATTAACAATAACTTGGAGAAGTATTTTTAACAAGTGCTTCTCAAACTTCAGTGTGTATACAAATCATCTGGGGTGGATGAGAATCTTGTTAAAAGTTGCAGTGATTCTGAGGGACTGGGTGAAGTCTGAAATAATGCATTTTGAAAAATGCCTCAGGTAATGCTTATGCTGTTGGTCAGTAGGCCATACTCTGAATAATAAGGAGTTAAATTCACTGATCTTCAATTTCTTTATCCACAAGGTAAAGAGTATAAGTTACATAAAATTATGTTCTCTTTTAACCAGAATTTTTGTCATTCTGCCTGATCTTGAATTAATACCATTTATGTTATTTTTGTTATTATATGGCTTGGGGTAAGAAAGTATTCTTATCAAAACACAATTGTTTCTTTTGTTTCTGTTTAAGCGCTATGATGACTTAAATAAAAGATTGTTTTCCAATCTCTAGCCAGATAGAAACTTAGAAGTACTTTAAAAATATATATATTTATTTTTAAAAAATTTTCGATTACAGTTGACATGCAACATTATTTTACATTAGTTTCAAGTGTACAGCACAGTGATGAGACATCCACATAATTTATGAAGTGATCCCCTCGAGCAGTCTAGTACCCATCTGGCACTATAAAGAGCAATTATAATATTATTGACTATATTCTCTATGTTGTACTTTGCATCCCATGACTATTTAGTAACTATCAATTTTTTGTTCTTAATCCCTTCATTCTTTTCATCCAGCGCCCTTCAACTTCCCTCATATCTGGCAACCTATCAGCTTATTCCCTGTATATATGAATCAGTTTTTGTTTTGTTGGTCTGTTCTGTTCTTCAGATGACACATATACATGAGATCATATGGTATTTGTCTTTCTTTGTCTGACTTAATTCACTTAGCATAATAACCTCTAAGCCCATCAATGTTGTTGCAAATGGTAAGATTTTATTCTTTGTTATTGCTGAGTAATATTCTATTGTGTACATATACTAACTCTTCTTTTTTTGTCTTTATTGAAATATAATAGACAACTAGCTGCCTGCATTTACATTGTACAATTCAATGAGCTTTTTTTAAAAATTATAATTGGCATATAACACACCAGCATCAATTGTACAGCATACAGATCAGAGATCCACATAACTCGCAAAGCGTTCACCCTACCAAATCTAGTACCCCTTCTCTCTCCACATATTCATTCCAAAATTATGAACCGTTTTTCCCATGCTATACTCTACATCCCCATGTCTATTCTTCAACCATTCACCTGAATCTCTCAATCTCTTTGCCCTCTTTTCCCCACCAAACCTCTGCTCATCTAGTATCCCTCAAAATATTCTGAATTTATTTCTGCTGCTGCTGTTGTTGTTGTTGATTTAGTTCTTTAGATTCCACATGTACGTGAAATCATGCGATACTAGTCTTTCTCTATCTGACCCATTTCATTCAATGCAATGCCCTCTAGGTCCACTAAGGCAATATCATTTTTCATCCCCTTCCTTTTAGTCTGTGTGTGTGTCTTTTAATGTGAAGTGAGTCTCTTGTAGGCAGCATATGTACGGATCTTCTTTTCTTATCCATTCAGCCACTCTACCTTTTGGTTAGAGTACTTAATTCTTTTACATTTGGGGTACTTGTTGATAGAAATGTAATTGTTACTTTTCTTTATTCTTGTTTTGGATACATGTTTTTTTTTTTTTTTCTTCTTAAAGAAGTGCCTCCAACAATTCCTGTAATACTGGATAAATTCCTTTAGCTTCTTTTTTTGTCTGGGAAGCTCTGTATCTGTACTTCAACTCTAAATGATAGTTTTTCTGGATAAAGTATTCTTACCTGTAGATCCTGGGTTTTCATCACATCAAATAGTTTGTGCCAAGCCATTCTGTCCTGCATAGTATCTTTTGAGAAATCAGCTGACAGTCTTATGGGTGTTCCCTTGTAAGTAAGTATCTGCTTATCTCTTGCTGCTTTTAAGATTCTTTCTTTGTATTAAACCTTTGGCATTTTAATTATGATGTGTCTTGGTATGGGCATCTTTGGGTTCCTGATTTTTGGGACTCTCTCAGCATCCTTGGGTTTTATGTTTACATTCTTTACCAGGCTAGAAAAGTTTTCTAATGTTATGTCTTTAAATAGCTATTCAACACCTTGTTTTCCCTCAGGTACCCCGATGACACAAATATTTTTACCTTTAATAGTGTCCCATAGGCTTCATAAATTATTATAGTCTTGGCATCTTTTTTCTTGCCATTCTGACTGAGTGTCCTTGGCTTTCCCATCCTCTATATAGGTCATTTGATCCTCTCATTTATTCACTTTGTTTATTCTATTCATTATGCTTCTCATCTCAGATAAAGTGTTCTTCATTTCAGACTGGTTCTCTTTTATAATTTCCATTTCCATTTTTATGTTTTTTTTATCTCTTTGTTGAAGTTCTCACTGTATTCATCTATCCTTCCCATAAATTTATTGAGTATCTTTATAACCAGTGTTTTGAACTCTGCATCTGTTAGATTGCTTGACTATATTATTTCTGGATCTGTCTTTTGTTTTCTCATATGATTTCTGCTTCTTTGCCTTCCCATTTTGGATGCCTTTCCATGTCTGTTTCTATGTACTAAGTAAAGTTTTTAAGTCTCCTGGTCTTATTAGTATGGCTTTGTGTAGTAGGTGTCCAGTGGCACAGTCCTGAGAGGGGTTCAGCTGCAGGCCAAGTTTAGCCCCAGCCTGTGCCCCTCCAGGGCCACCTGTTAAGATTCAGCAAGCAATCCACAGATGCTGTGTTTATAGTTGTCTCAAAAGGCCACACCAGAACCTGCGGTCAGCTGCCACCGGTGTGAGTCTTGGAGCTTCTTAGCAAGGAACACTGGACTCACCAATTGAGTGTGGCTTGGGTGGGGCCACGAGCTGGGGGAGGCAGAGTTTCATGGAACTCTGGGCAAAGTGACCTCTGTTATCCAATTTGATGACATCTCAGCTATGGTCGTGCTGCATCCACACACTGAGACAGGGGCGGGCTCAACAGAGGAACAATGGATACCATCGACAGAGTGCTAGGGAAAGCCTCACCGTGGCCCTCACCCCAACAACTCTGTGTAGCCTAACTGGCACTGGTGCTCAGAGTAAGCATGTCTGTCCTCACGGAGGTACAATAGCAGACTCGGCCCCTTTAAGCAGAGTCTGCAGCTGCCACAGGCTCTGTCCCATTCAGCCGCTCTGGTCCAGGCAGCCTCATGTCCTCGCTCCATCCTACCTTCTGCTGTTATAGGACCATCAGCCCATGACTTTTTTTTTTAATTTTTTTACAATGTCTCTCTCTGGTTTTCAGGATAGTTGTAGCTTCATAAAACAAGCTTGGGAGACTTCCTTCCTCTTGACTTTTTTGAAATAGTCAAAAAAGGATAGCTATTAATTCTTCTTTCACTGTTTGGTGAAATTCACCTGTGAGGCCATTTGGTCCAGCACTTTGCTTATTAGGAGTTCTTTCGATTACTGATTTCATTTCATTAGTAGTAATCAGTCTGTTCAGATTTTCTGTTTCTTTTTAATTCATTCTTGGAAGATTGTGTGTATCTAGGAATGTATCCATTTCTTCCAGATTGTCCAATTTGTTGGCATATAATTGATCGTAGTATTTTCTTATAATTCTTTGTATTTCTATTGTGTCAATTGTCTTGCCGCCTCTTTCATTTCTGATTAAATTTATTTGAGTTCTCTTTTTTTTTAATGAGTCTAGTTAAATGTTCAGCAATTTTGTTTAACATTTCAAAGAACTGGATCTTGGTTTCATTGATCCATTGTGTTGTTGTTGTTGTTGTTGTTGTTGTTGTTGTTGTTGTTGTTTAGACTCTATTTTGATTATTTCGTTTGCAATCTTTATTATTTCCTGCCCTCTACTTACTTTGGGCTTTATCTAATGTTCTTTTCTTAGTTTCTTTAGGTGTAAAGTTAGATGGCTTTTTTTGAGATTTTACTGTTTTCTTGAGACAGGTCCGTATTGCTATAAATTTCCTTCTTTGGACTGCTTTCACTGTGTCCCATAGATTTGGGGTTGTTGCATTTTCCTTTTTTTATTCATCTCAGGTAACTTTTGACTTCTTTCTTGATCTTGTTGTTAACCCATTCATTGTTTAGTAGCATGTTAGCCTCTATTTGTTTTTCAGTTTTCTTCTGGTAGTTAATTTCTAGTTTCATACTCTCTAGTTTAATGATTTCTGGTTTCATTGTGATCAGAGAAGATGCTTGATATGATTTCAGTCTTTTAAAATTTATTGAGACTTGTTTTGTGGCCTAATATGTGGTCTATCTTGGAAAATGTTCAGTTGTGAAAATGTATATTATGCTGTTTTAGGGCAACATGCTCTAAAAATATTAATTAAATCCATCTGGTCTAATGTGTCATTTAAGGCCCCTCTTTCCTTGTTGATTTCTCCCTGGAAGATCTATCCATTGACGTCAATGGGATGTTAAAGTCCCCTACTATGACTCTAGTACTGTAAATCTTTCTTTTTATATCCATCATTTTTGCTTTCTATATTGAGGTGTTATGTCGGATACATAAATGCTTACCAGGGTTATATCCTCTTGTTGGATTGATCCTTTTATCATTATGTAATGTCTTTCTTTGTCTTTTATTATAGCTTTTGTTTTAAAATCTGTATTGTCTGATGTAACTATTGCCTCCTTAGCTTTTTTTTTTTCATTTATGTTTGGATAAAATATCTTTTTCCATTCTTTTACTTTCAGTCTGTGTGTCTTTTGATCTGAAGTGGGTCTTTTGTAGAGAGCAGATATATAGGTCTTGTTTTTTTATCCATTCAGCTACTCTATGTCTTTTGATTGAAATATTTAATCTATTTACATTTAAAGTGATTATTCATAAATATGTAGTTATTGCAATTTTATTATTCATATTTATGTTCCTCCCACTCCCTTCTTCTTAAAGAAGTCCTTTTAACATTTCTTGTAATAATGATTTGGTGTTGATGAACTTTAGTTATTTTGTCTGGGAAACTTTTTGTCTCTTTTTTCATTTTAAATGACAGCCTTGCTGGATAGAGTAGTCATGTCTTTGTTTTTCATCACTTTGAATATTTCCTGCCAATCCCTTCTGGTCTGCAAAGTTTCTGTTGAGAAATCAACTGACAGTCTTACAGGAGCTCCCTTGTAGATAATTAACTGCCTTTCTCTTGTTGCTCTTAAGATTCTCTCTTTGTCTTCGACCTTTGGTATTTTAATTATGATGTGTCTTGGCATGGAACTCTTTGGGTTTCTCTTGTTTGGGACTCTCTGTGCTTTCTGGACTTATATGTCTATTTTTTTTGCAGGTTAGAGGAATTTTTTCTTATTATTTCTTTCAATATGTTCTTAATCTCTTACACTCTCTCTTCTCCTTCTTATACCTTTATAATGTGATGTTCTTATGTTTGATACTGTCTAAAAGGTCTCTTAAACTATCCTCATTTTTTTTCTTTTGTCTTTTTGCTGTTCTGATTAGGTGTTTTCTTCTACCTTGTCTTCCAAATTGTTGATTTCATCCTTTACTTCATTTAATATGCTCTTGATTCTTTCTAGTGTATCATTCATTTCAGTTATTCTTTATTTCATTTCTGACTGGTTCTTTTTTTATGGTTTCTGTGTCCTTTTTTATGCTTACTATTTTTGTATTTTTGTGTAGAAGTTATTATTAAGTTCATTGACCATCCTTATAACCAGTGTTTTGAACTCTATCTCTGGAGCTTCTTGAGCTTCCTTCCCTCTGCCAGAATTCAGGATGAGTTCCTGGTAGTGAGGTAGCCTGTGCACAGGCCCTTTAAGTGGATGCCTGGGTTTCCAGCAGCCTTCTGTCTAACTTTATGGATGGAATCCCACTGATTTTAACAATCAGATGTTGTGGGTGTTCCTCTTCCCAGCACTGTTGCTCCAGGCTAGGGAGATTGTTTGGGTCTGCGGCCCCTCATTTTTCAGGGGAGACCTTAGCAGCTGAGATATCCTTCTCAATTCTCAACTCCTACATGTGTGTATGAGATTAGCCTGTTTCACATCTATGTCCCTCCTACCAATCTCCACGTGGCTTCTTTATATCCTTAGTTATAAAACTTCTGTTTAGCTAGTCTTCAGATGGTTCTCCGGGTTAATTATTATTTAATTGTAAGTTTAATGTGGTCATGGGAGGAGGCAAGCAAAGCATTTTCTTACTTCGTCATCTTGACTGGAACTCCATAAAAGTGCTTTTTGGATAGAACCTTTAGCTCTTTGTTCTAAAAAAAGTTAGCCAAAAAAAAAAAAAATTAGATAATTGGCTTTTCAAGGCTACTTGATATCAATCAAAGTAACAATTTGCCACATGTTTTGGACAAGATGAAAGTAGAATTTGGAAGTTGGTGGCTTTCCAAACTCAATCACCAAAAGAATTGAATCACATTTTTCATGGTAGATTCACAGGTCTATGTCATACTATACACTCCTATTCAAATATAGCTCCAGACATGTGAAACCAAATATTAACTTGTTTTTCAGTATCTGCTGCTGTCAATTTTCTATATAATTGTCCCCACTCACTGATATACATAACAAGAAATTGACTGTGCACATTCAGTATATAGTCAGCTTTTTTAAAGTAAAACCTTTACTTGTTAGTCCTCATTTGTCATTTTGGAGCATGTTGTCATTCCTCAACTGGAGGTGATTCTCATTTCCTAGAAAAAAGGTTTCCTTTTGATTCTTAAGAATATTGAAAAGATGCAGTTTTTGCCTTGACATGGTTAAGATGCTGGACACACTCAACTTTATTTTCTACTTATCACAATTTTTAATGGGAAAGTAGGTAATCCATATACAGGTATAATGTGTATAATTTAGTAATCTTAAACAAAAGCTTTTAGTGTTCACTGTACCTTCGGTTACTGTAAACTAAATTATTTTTTTAGATATCTTTTTATAGCTTCTGTCGGCATCAGTGGGTATCATATGTATGTTGGTAAAGGAAGAATCTGGTGAAATTTTCTTTCCATTCTCTATATCTGAACTCTAGTGGGTGGCCATGGATCACAAAATGTACACTCCGTCTGTGAAATTTTTAAAATAACTTAATATTTCTTATACTTAATTATTCTCATTTATGTCCCTCAAAAGGCAACATTTATTTTTGTTTTAGAGCACTTGTTTATTAGTTCATCATTTGCTTTACAAATATATGTGTCAGTTGCAACTCTGTAGTTGCAATACATACAGCTAAAAAATCACATGGAGATATGTCCACCTTCTAGGACATTCAGTCTTAAAAATAATTCTGTGTGTGTGTGTGTGTGTGTGTGTGTGTGTGTGTGTGAGAGAGAGAGAGAGAGAGAGAGAGAGAGAGAGAGAGAGAGAGAGATGGGAAGAAGGGAATATAATCACAAATATTTGGGTACAGTATAACAGTAAAGAATAAAATAAATTATATATTTTACATAGTTTTATTTTTCCTGCAATAATTTTTCTCTTAATAATTGGGGTAATAAGAAATGCTAAAAGAAAGAAGATAGCAATAGCACAAGGAAGAGAGCATCACAGGGAAGAGTGAAGGACAAGGTCAGGAATTAAAGGCTTTTCCCAAAGGGCCAAAAGTTCATTGTCACTCATGTCTAGTTTGTGGGATTCTTTACTCCATGTTTCTCCCCATAGACAATGTACATTGACAGGAGAGAGATTTCATGAAATAAATCTCTTCCTTTCTGTTAACTGGCTTATCCATTGTAAAACTGTGCATTGAATTACTATTCAGTAGATCAGAACTACTGCTAGCATGTCCTTCCTAATAATGGCTATAGAAATCTTGGAGTAACAAGCATAGCTTGTCTGCTTATATAAAACAATAGTACCATCTTGTTGCTTTGGTCAAATGCCTGCAGGCTATTTTATCAGCAGCTTTATCACATATACATTTTAATATTACAAAGCCTGAATTACCTTACAGGTAATTTTTTCCAGTGATTTTTCTAGTTGTTGTTGATCTTGTTCATCTGTGTTCTCCCTGATTGCAATGGCTTACCTAACTGGACAGCTGAAATATGTTAGACAGCAGACTGCTCAGAAAAAAAAAAATGTTCCTTTCAAAAAATTTCCAGTAATGACTAGAAGATCTCTAAGGCATCTTTCAGTTCAAAAAGACCAAGATTCTTCATCTAGTATGGTCTGTTTTTTATTTTAATTTATTTTCCTTCATCAAGAAGCATGTTTTCTGGAAGCAGACTAATAAATTGGTATTTGTTCTGTAAATGTCTTTTGGTAACTACTGAGACAATGAAAAAGTAGCATAATAAAGAAATTATATCAATTAAAATATTTTTCAAAGTGTATTTTTGGAATTGCTTATATCTGTTAACCTAGAACTCTTATTTGTGGTTCCCATCCCTGACCCATACTAGATTATAAGTTCCCTAATAGCATTATCAGGAATTTGTTGTTGTTGTTGTTATAAGGTCATGGTCTTGCATTTTCAAAGACTTTTAACTAAGAAGAGGGAGATGGTTTATATTTCAGGGATATACTATAAGTTAATGTTAATGTAATTTTTTCTTGTTAAAAATAAAGCATATAACTGTGATATCTTTTTTAGTTTCATATGTTACCACAGTGTTAGAGCTAAAAATAAATGCTTAGTAAATGTGATGTTTCCTGAGTTTATGACATGACTGAATTCTTTGTATTTATGAACATTCATTAAAACTGTATTTTCCTGTAAGAAGCTCTAAAAACAAATTCTTTGTCCTTTTATTTTTTTTCTATTGTCTCCTTCACTCAAGAGATAAGTAAGCTGCTTTTTCTGTTTAGTAATTTTATATATATATATATATTTAGTAATTATATACATATATATGTATATGTATATGTATATATATGTATATGTATATGTATATGTATATGTATATATACATATACATATACATATACATATACATATACGTATATGTATATATATGACATTTACTATTATTTGACAAAATGCTTGCAGAGGAAAGAACAAATCTCGGCCTCATCAGCTCTGCACCCAAAGTCTATGAAAACAGCTTACCAGATATTTGGTTTATACTCATATAGCTTTTTGTGCCAGCAGATGCTTTATGAGTCTTTGCTTACAATGTATATAGACCACAATTTGGGTGTCAGATAGCCATCACGCAATGTTAATGGGTGATATAGTCTATGTCACTGTTAGCTAGCATGTTTTTCAGGTAATGGCTGAGTACTTGGACTCTATCATGAGATTACACAAATGCAAATTCTGATTCCACAATTATTTCCTGTGTTGCTTTGTTATTAATTTACTCTCTTTGCCTCAGTTTTCTAATCTATAAAGTGGGAACATCAATAGCATATACCATAGATTATTTGTAAAGATATGAGTTAATATATATAAAGCACTTAGAACAGTCCTTGTCTTATACAAAGCACTTTGTAAGTCATACATGTTACCATTATCTTATGCTGAGTATTTTTCAATGTATTAATGTATTCATTCATCCTAAATATCATTTGGGCCCCTGTCATGTTCTATGTATGATGAAGATACAGCCTACTGGAGGAAATAGGCAAATAAACAAACATTCTATACTGTCATTAATGCTATGCTTTGGGGGATGCAGTGTGTTTAGAGAAGATAGTATGCTAAATGAAATAAGTCAGAGAAAGACAAATACGATGTGATTTCACTTATATGTGGGATCTAAAAAAAAATAAATGAACAAACAAAACAGATGCAAACTCATAGATACAAAGAACATTTTGATGGTTGCCAGATGGGAGGGAGGTGGGGAGACAGGTGAAAAAGGGAAAGGTATTAAGATGTGCAAATTGCCAGTTATGAAAACTAGCAATATAAGTCAGATATAAAGTACATCATAGGAATATAGTCAATAATATTGTAATAATTGTGTGTGATGTCAGATGAGTGCTGGACTTATCGGGATGATCACTTTGATAGTTGTATAAATGTTTAATCATTATATTGTACACCTGAAACTAACATAATATTGTATGTCAACTGTAATTGAAAATAAAAAGGTATTAAGAAAAAGAGAACTCAGAAGAACCTAAAAACAAATAAAATGAATTGAGATTTAAAAAAAAAAAACTCTATAAAACCAAGAGATGACAGAGTTTGACAAATTCAATTTTAGTCTGTTAATAATCTGTTAATCTATGATTTGAGAAGAAATCAATGCCTTTTTAACTCAATTCAATAAATATACATTGAAAACCAAAAAAATATATATGACCTATCCTATATATGTATATATATGGATATGAAGAGGACCAAAAGTTGGGGATGATAAGTATAATGGATAATGGCTCAAAGACTTCCTGAATGAAATTTTATTTAGACTGAAAGTGAAGACACTAATAATGTTAGGATGGAGTGAGAGGGATGGAAGGAATAGAGATTTCACAAGAGAGGAGAGTCTAGAGAAAGCAGTAAAATACAAGGGAATGAAAAAAATTCAGAATGACTGGGGCAAATAATAAGGTAAAAATTGAAGATAAATGAGGAGAATTATCTGGGGATGAGATCAGATGACAGCAAGACCTGGAAACTCATGATAATATGTTGAGGGAAAAGATTGGAGAGTCAGTTAACTGTGTTAAGAAGGGGAGTGAAATGATAGGATTTGTATTTGGAAACTATCACTTTGACCACCATGTGGAAAATAGAACTAACTTGGGAGAGGCTGGAGGTGGAGAAACCACTTGGAATGCAGTTGCAATAGTAAAGGTGAGAGATGATGATAGCCCATACAAGGGAAGAAGAAATAAGATTGAACAGAAGCAAATTTCAGATATATTTAAGATAATGAATCAAAAGAATTAGATAATAAATTGGATATAGGGATTTTGGAAAATAACTCTCAAGTTATTTTCTTGGGCAACCAGATATGTGATGGTACCACCCACTAACGTAAAGATGACACACAAAAGAACAAGTTTTGAGTAAAATGGACATCATTGTTTTAGGTTTAGATATTCTTTGTGATATCTAAGTGGGAGTGTGAGTGAACAGTTGCATATGTGGATCTGGAGTTAGAAGAGAGATTAAGGATGGAGATTTGGGAGTCATCTGTGCAGAGATGGCAATGAAGTCATGGAAAAAAATTAGATGACTCAGAATGTGTAAACAGACAAGAGAGAATGGTTTATGATAGAGGAAGTTTCTTAACTTCTTTTTTGTCACATTAACTCTTTCAGCAGTCTGGTGAAGCTTAAGGACCCCTTTTCAGAAATATGTTTCCTAATTATATAGTTTGTATGTACATGAGTATTTGTGATATATATGCATATACATATTATAATATATAGTTATACATATGTATAATATAATTTAGTGTACAATAATAAAATTACAGAAAACAATTATATTAAAATAAAGTTATGAAAATGTTGAAAAAACACATTTGTTATAAAAAATGTGTTATTTTTAGTTAACTCATTAAATAATAAGATTTAGTGGGCCTAATAACCACCTTATTTTCAAAATTAAGAGGACTCTAAATGGCATTTTGAAATATCTTTAATAACTCTAATGGGATATGAAATTATCTGAATTTTGTTGGTAATAAAGTTACAGAAATTATTCATAATGTTTTGAGTTTTTGAAGATAATACTTTCACTTAAACTCTAAGACATTATGGAGAATAAAAATATAATTCTCCGTCATTGAAATCATATCTCTTGAATACTATCCATGGGCTTCTGTGAGTCTGTGTACTCTAGATTAACAGTGGATTACAGCCTTGATAAACAGTGACAGTGACAGGATGTACAGAGTAAGAGGAGCTCAAAAAGGAGGCCAAACAAAAGCTATGAGAAAAGTCAGAGAAAAATTAGAAGAATATAATTATATAATTATAAGAATATAATATAATGGAGAGCAAGTAAAGAGAGTATTTCCAGAAGCAGTAGTGATTACCTGTGTTGAATGCCACAGAGAGGTCAAGTGAGGTAAGGACTGAGAATTGTTCTTAAATTTAGCAGGAAGGAGGTTAGTGTTAGATTTGACGAGAGCAGTTTCAGTGATGGTAGGTGTGCTGTTGTTGGTAGTGATGGTGGTTAGCTAAATACCAATAGGTTAAAGCATGATTGGTAGATGATGAAAGGTAGATGGCAAATGGAAATGTTTTTCTGGAAAGGTGACAATTAAAGAACTATACTTAGATAGAAATATGGGCTTGAAAGATTTCTTTGTTGTTTTTAAGACAGGTGACAGTTAATCATGCATAAATACTTATAGGAAAGTATCTATAGTGTTAAAAGGAGTATGAATACATTGAGTGGTGTCTTTGAGAAGGGACAGATGAGATAAACTAGGAGAATTACTAAAAATTGCTTTGAACTTTTTCAAACTAAAATGCTATTCAGAACAAAGAATGATAATATCTACCTAAAGACTGACAAGTCTGTGATAGTACAGCCCTTTCTAGATCAGTGGTGTGCCTCATCTAGCCTTTTTCCTGTGCTTTTCTGCTCTGCCTTCTCCTCTGCCTTATTCTCTTTTCCTCAAGATACATTCCTTGAGGGTGAACTTAAAACCTCCAGGAAAATTTTTTCTTATATATCTTTGTACAACCTTTTAAAGTTTTAGTTTTTGATTATGCCACCTCAGTCTGAAAATACAATGTCCTACCCCGGGATTCACCTTTTCATAACCTACTCATCTGAAGTTTTCTTCAACTTGCAATTTTTATCCATACTATTGAAGGACTTTCTGTGTTAGATTAAAGTCCATGTGAAAACAAGCAAGAAATGTATAGAACTTTGCTCTGTTAATTATTCTGCAAATGTCACTTTTATGTGTGTGTGTGTGTAAATATATATATATATATATATATATATATATATATATATATAGAGAGAGAGAGAGAGAGAGAGAGAGAGAGAGAGAGACAGACAGACAGACAGACAGACAGACAGACAGAGAGACAGAAGGACAGAGTGAGAAAGCATGTTTCATAGATTACATACGTTAAACTGAAGGTGTAATTAAGTTAAGGATTTTGAGAGGAGATGGTTATCCTGCATTATTCCAGTGGGCCTAAATCCAGTGACAATTGTCTTTATTAGAGTGAGGCAGAGGGAAATTAAACAGACAGAAAAGGATGAGGCAGTATGACTATGGAGGCAGAGATAAGGAGGAATACTGCTATAAGTAAAGGAAAGCCTGGAGTCACCAGAAGCTGAAAATGGCAAGGAATGGATTCTTCCTTAGAACCTTCCGAGGAAGCATAGCTATGATGATACCTTGATTTCAGTTTTTGGGCCTCCAGAAATGAAAAAAAAAAATCTGTTGTTTTAATCCGCAGAGTGTGTGGTAATTTGGTACGGCAGTCCTAGGAAACTAACATGCTGGAACAAATTGTTTATTTTACTTGCATTTGTTTGGCTGACTTTTTAAAAAATATATTGCTAAGCATTTTTTATTGTTTTCCCCTTTTTACTGATTGTCTACAGCATTTTTGGATTGGGTAGAGGGAACCAGCTTCAGTTTTAATTTAACAACACACAAAGAAAAAAAAAATAGATGTTACTCTTATTATTAGTAGTATCATCATCATCATCATTCTTAATTTTTAGTGTACAAAGAACTACTATTTGTTTGTAAAGTGAACATCATGCTAGATCACACTTTATTCCTTGACATAATTGCTTTTCTTTTTTTTTCTCCTTTTCTTGGCTTTTTGTTAGAAATTGATTCAATTACCATTCTATCTGTTTTCCCTCTGCTTTATTCCTCCACTCTTGAATCATTTCCTAAGGAAATCAACCACCATATTGTTTTAATCTATTTCAATGTTTTTGTGTATTTCATAATATTTTCAGATAATTACTAATATGATTCATATATTAGCTCTGAGGTAGTCATGTCAGAATTACCACTGCTATTTTTAGATGAGAAAACTGAGGCCTAGAAAATCAAAAGAAACAGAGCTAGGCTTTGAAGTAGGTTCATTGTTCTTTCTATTACATCAAACTTAAACTGCTTTAGCCCAGTGCTCTTGCAGCTTTTGTGGACACACAAATCATTGGGGGACCTTGTTAAAACACAGATTATGATTTGGTACATCTAGGGTGCAACATGAGATTCTGCATTTCTATTAGTTTCCCAGGCGATGCCTATGCTACTGGTCTTTGAGTAGCAAGAAAGCTTTAGATAATACATTTATTTTAGAAAATAGAAATCAAAAGTGAAAAATTAAAAATAACTATAGCTTTAAACTTTATATGTCTGGTCTATGGCCACATATTTACAAAGATAAAGAAAACTATGGATATTTGGATGTCAAAAATTCAAGCATAAATGTTTTTATAAGTGTTCCAAAATGTCCCCTTGTATTTTTTTTCATTTATTTGTGAATGATTCTCCATAAAAATAAGGTATTTATTAGGTGTTTGTTTACACAGAGCATATTATTCATGTGCAAAACTCTGATTATATATATACATACACACACACATAATGAATAATAACAGATGTGTCATTTAAATTCTCACAGAACAAGTCAATGACACTGTATTTTTTAACTTGGAAGTTTTAGCTATTTGTCTAGCACATTTACCATTTATGAAACATTTTGTTAGTATTGCATCAGTTTATATATTGTTTTAATATGACTTGGAGCAGTAAGGTATATAATTGTTTGAATGTTTCTTTCTACTGACTGCACAGCATTACTTCCTCCTGCACCTGAGAAAGCATTTTCTTCTACTTGACACTTAAAGAACATATTTCCATTTAATTTAGAACACATCTCATTCATATAATTAGGATTTTAAAAGAAACAGATTGGTAAATAGTATTAGGACAGCAGATGCACTAGGACAATTGTCTTTTTGTTATTCTACATTCTGTTATGCATTTATATTTATTTTTTTCTCTCTCTGTCTCTTTCTCTATCTCTAGCTCTACCTCTGTCACATTAAGATCATAGAAGCAAGTTAAACAAATGAATCAGTTTTTCCTCTTATGAAGACTTTAATGCTAGCAGAATCAAGAAAAGGACCAAAAATAAATGACCCTTTCTTTGTTTTCCCTTGTAATTTCAATTATTAATACATAGTAGGAAAAATATTGAAAGCTGAACTTAAGTAAGGAAATGCAGTACCCTGAAGAAAGAAGTCAAGTACTTCTGAGTAACAATAATGTATTTAGTTGAAAAATAATGGTCATTAATTTTTACATTTAGAAAATGATGTTCCTTGAAAACCTAGGTGATGACATCTCTCCTCCATAATGAAGGATTAAGTATTTGAGTTTTTGTATAATGGTATTTTCTTCTTCAACTCACTGAAGAAATAGTAGTTCTAAAACTCTAGTAAGCTTAAAAGTTACTTGGGTGTCAATGAATATATCCTATATTTAACCTGATATTTTAATTATCACCTTCAATTTTAAAATATACTCTATTTCCCCAATTAGAATCTACCTTTGCTATTTTCATTTCTTCAGAAGAGTGAAGACTTATATAGTGAGAGGTTTTATTTGTAAATATTTACCTATTAGTATAGTGGCATGCACAAGACACATACAAAATATGAGAAAAATACTGCCACATATTCCATATGTTTGTAAAGAGTTAACTCCTTCTTTCACTTAAGAATTCATAATAAAAATTCAGTCTCTTAAACTAATTTGTTTCTACCTAACTGCTGATTTGTTCACCTATCCCACCCAGAGTGTTTTGAAAGATGGAAAGTAAGATTCCTTGCTGTTCTTGATATAGATTTATCTTCCCTCCTGGGAAGATCTCAGTCAGATGGAAAGAAGAGAGAGGCTTTTAAGATGTTCTAGATTCAAATATGAATAGTAGGATCCATCTGGTAGTAGGAAGAAAGAATGTTTCTGAAATAGATGTACCAACTCTGACATGCTAACACATTTTTTTTCTAACTATACATGATTGAGAGTAAAGTGTTAACAATGCCTCATGTTATTTATGTATCTTAAAATACATGTATTTGTAAATTATTATTTTGTCCATGTTTTTATACACTCATCATTTTTACATTGCTGATAAACTGTATAATATTTCAAAAGATAAACATTTGACAGAGTAAACATAGGAAGGAAAAATTTTAAAAAGGGCAAATTTTCTGTTAGCATTAAGCAAAAATCAATTTCTTGCTATTGTGACTTTCAAATAATACTCAAAGTGAGGCATGTGCGGGGAAAAATAAGAAGATAATTTTGATCTTAGTTAATTAAGAAGCAGAGATGGCAGAGATTAATCCTGATCTTTGCCACTGGCTTTCTTGGTGACCATCGTCACACATTTAGTGTCTTCTTTTTATAGTTGGGGTAATAATAAACCTAATATTTTTCAGAAGGATTTGATATAAAAGCACATAATGTGTCCTTCTGTTAATATTCACTAAATCTTCTTGGAGGAAATAAAGGACTCTAAGTCATCAAATCTTCAGCGAACAAAATGGAGGTGCCTTCCAATCTTGGGTACATCAGTTCAAAGTTTCTGTTGACCATGAAAATATTATCTTCAATATAAAAACACATGGCTATAGAAACGGAGGAAAGTAGACTTAGGTAAAATAGACACTGAAGGGATTATTTAAAAATAAAATGGAATTAAGGGGCTCTGAAAAGACAATTACACCATACATCTTGAGATCCAGGAACAATGTCTTATTTAATTTTGTATTTGCAAGGTCTAACATGGCACTTGATGCATCATAATTTTTAAATTAATTTTTGTTACACTGAATTGAGAGCAAGAATTAAGCTTTTTGAATTGGTTGGAGAGATATTTTGCTTGAAGAAAATGTTTCAGGAGACTGTTTTCATATTGAATTAACTAGGGGTTGACATAGCAGATGTTAGTCATTGCTCTTGGAAATAAGGCCTTTTTGTAAAATGAAATGATATGTTACTAAATTTGTCTAATCTTATTTCTTTCCTTTATTGAATACATGGCATTGATTGCTGTCAGCGCCTTTATCTGTTGAGTGATATTAAATAAGCTTTACTCGCCTACCAACTGTGACTAAAGAGCAAAAAAATAAAAGACATTTACTAAAACATCCTAAATAAATACTATTTTTGAAATTGTTAATAGTTTGAAACCCCTATTAATTAACATACGATTTTGAGGTCTGATACCATTCTACAAATTACAGACAGCTCCTCAAATGAAGCATAGTTTAACAACCTGTTGAGATGGGTGCTTCACCTAGACTTGAGGAGACCAAGGAAATAAATAGGGACCAGTTGAAATGTCTTTCCAGCCCCTAAGAGCAAGTAAAAAGTAGTTGCTTGAGGAAAACACAACTACCCCTATGAAAGAGGAAATGATGAAAGACATAATATTTAGGGTATCATTACAGTCAATAAATTTGTGTATATTACATTTTATTGAAGTCCTAGCAGACATGATATTCTGGAAGAGAAGAAATTGTCTTTTCATGTAATGCCATAAATCTACATTATCGTGGACTCTGAGTTCTGTGGCTGACCAACATATCTAGGTGCTGTAAAATGTCAAACAGGTGGAAATCTAAGGTAGAATACTCTTATTGTGAAGAAAAAGTTTTTTTTAAAAGATGTTAATTACTGCTTCTTTTAGGACACATTTTCAAGCTTTCCTTGCATTAGTTTGGAAATGTTGGGTTACATTGTGGTAAAAACACAAACCTCAGCCTCAGTAGCTTAAGACAAACTTTGAATACACTTTATTCTTTTCTTAGACCTATTCTATGGGTTCAGGCCACTTCATTAAGCAGTTGTCCTTCATGTATTGGTTTGGCATTCTACATTGCTTATGGAAACTCTATGTTAAGACATGTTTCCACAATTACAGTAACAAGGAAAGAGCAGGGTAGAAAATAAGCACCAACACATTTTATTTGCCAAAGCAAGTCATATAGCCAAATTTGTGTTAGTTCATGAAAGACTTTTTCTAGATCATTAGCTTTCTGTGCCACCATGCAACAGCATAACTAACAGAACCTAATGTGGCATACTGCAGAAAAATACTGTAGTTCATACAATATCCATTCTTGATACCATCTTTTGCTAGGCTCAGTACAGTTATGTGCTCTGTCTTGGGAGTGCTCATTTTCTGTATTTCCCACATTTTTGTGCATTTTATTTTTGTTCCCAAAACTCAAAGTACCAAAAACTCCTCTCACAACTCTTCCATCAAACTATCATTACATTTTTCTTTTAAGATAAAATTTTATATTTACTGTTGTAATTCTTCATTTATTGGATGTTTAACTTGTCTCTTTTGTAATCGATGCTATTATTTTATTGGATTTAAAAAAATATTTTGTTTGCTTTCCACAATTTGTGTAGGTTTTAAGTTTCAAACTTATTTTCCCTACAGCACTTTTTCTTTTCTGTGAGCAATTTTGCAGACTGGGTTCACTTAGTAATACACATATTGCTGATAGCAGACATGCTTGTTTTTCAGTCACTACTATAACAACACTAGGGAAATAGATCTAGCCAGCATGGGATGTAGAAGTGACTTTTCTCTAGCAACCATCCTATCTCTGGTTTGAAGGAATACTTGTTAGTTCACTATATAAATCAGAGTTCCTAGGGACTTTGAGTAACGCAAGAGTAGTCCAGAATTTTCTTTAATAATCAATCATTTCAAAATTTTTTGATATTCATTCCATTGTTTCACAGTGATACTCTATATTGCAAAATACAAGGTAATTGTTTTCATTTCAATAATATATCCTTTTCTCACATTAAGTCTAGAGTACTTACAAATTGAGAATTTTGCACCTTTTATTACATTGTCCAGTAGAGTGATTCACCCTCTATTTTAGATGAATTACTCCAATGAGAGATGACCCCTTAAAATTAATGCAACTCTTTGTGTCGTTTCTATCTATGATCCAATCATTATACATGTAACTCCATTGATTAGAGAAGCTACATTTTAGTAAAAATTTTTAATTTAAATGTGATAAAATTATACCAAATAGTATGCTAATAATATAATAATTGTTACTCACAAAGATCTTTAAAATCTTAACTTCTTTCTTAAAGGAAAAAGAAAATAACTTGACCATAAGAGAACGAGAATAAAGTAAGTGACTGACAATGAGTGATCATTTGTTCATAACCTGTGTAGGAAATGTTATTAATAACAGTCACTTTTATTTTCTCTCCCATAGTAAAAATCTGTGAATGCATTTGTACAATCACTGAAAGTTCTGTGAGGGTCATTATTGTCTATAAAGAGGGTTTTGCAAACCCCATCACATGTAGATTGGAACTATGTTTAGGGTGGTCATGACACACTTATTTTTTGGTAGTGAAAAGTAAAGGATGGTGAAATAAGAAGTATTTTCTCATTTAAAATTGCTTTTTATTACATATAAAGGCTTAAAATTAAAAGCATGGGATATGCTTAAATGTCATATTCCATTTCTCTTTCTCTCTAATCGCTTTTTGGTAAAGGAAATGGTGAGTGATCTAAACTGGGGTACATGTAGAACTGTTACACTGAGGAGAATTCTTGTAACCTGCATGTCTGTATGTCAGATATACTGCAGCTGTACAATGTGAAACCTCAGAGACATTTAGTCTATTTTTGCTTTTTCAGGATTCTGTGGCCAAGTCAAAGGAAAGGATATCAAAATTAACTTGAAATGATTTATTGTAAAACATAGTCCTAGACTACTAAACTAGATAGTAGCACTAGGAAAGCTGCCAATACTTTGTGAAATGAACATAAAATAAGAAGTGAACAGCTTTGGAGTTCTCAAAGGTCAGTTACCACCTTCATCCCAGAGAAAAGAGCTCTTATTCCTCCAAAGCAGGTGTACTCAATCTTTTTTTTATGCCAAACTAATAAAAGACATTTTATTGTTAAAATATAGAACCTCACTGGAAAATCTTTTGCAAGGTACTTCTATTTTAAAGAAAGGTTTGAAAAAATAATGTTCATGGAAATCTGTTTATGTGTAGTTTTTACTTTAGAGGGTAATTCAGTTTGTGTTAGATGTTACCAATTAGTTAGTGTTTTAAATGGAAAGTGCTATAAAAATAACAGCAACATATGGATATTTAATAGATTATGAGAAAACATGCACTTAATATCTAATGCACAGTATTGCAACTGTACCCTTTTGGTACCTATCATATAGTAAATCACATTGCTGTAGGAAAAGAAACAGGTTCAGGCATAAGAGGCAGGAATTCTGAGTCTTATTTGTAAAATGGCAATAATGCTTATTTCCATACAGGTTTGCTGGAAAACCAAATAGTATAATATATATGAATGCTCTTTGTGAATTGCAAAATACTCTGCAGATACTAATCCTGGTTCCAATGCCATGTACAATAAGCTTTATTATCACTCTTAATTCTAGTTAATGTTCTTTATTCCAGTGGGAGAGAAGAATACCTTATTTTTTCACCAGTTATCTGGATTTTTCTGGTGAAATCCAGTTTGTGTCTATCCTATTTGATTGCTAATAGAGAAAAAAGAAAAAAAATATTATTTATAGCCAATAGAATTTTGTGAAGGGGAAAGGGAAAAAATGGAGTTAGTCCCATCTATCTCAAGCATTTTTCAAGAGATGCTTCCATTTTTACATATGACTGGAATTCTATTTATGTTATGTATTTTTTAACAAATATAAGGGATCAGGAAGAAATTTTGTTCTGTGGCTTTACATTAGTCCTTTTATTTGGCTTTCTGGATTATTCTTCCCTGGGGGAAATTTCAAAGAAATTTGTAATCACTACAGTCATGTTCGTCCTCTGGGATAATGTACAAGACATTTCAAGATATGATCAAGGAAAATAGCACTGGAAAATTTTTAAATTAATATATCTTTGAAGTATATTATATTATTTTAATTAATTATGATTTAAACTTATCTTTTTGATTATTTCAGTGAATAATGGATAAAATAATTATAACTCCTAGAGCATAAGTGTGAACATTTGAACATTTGAACTGCTGTCTTATAAATTTAACAATTTGTTATATTTCTTTGACATGAATTGTGCTATTCTAAACTCAGTTATAGTTTGAAAGAAGCTAGTTTTTCTAATAATATGTGTGTGTGTGTGTGTGTGTGACCAAGCACCCACAATTCATGATATGTACTCAATTAACTATCTGGACATATATTATAAAATATATATGATTTTAAACTATTCATAGATTTGAAAGAAATGATTTTCATTTTCTTTTGTAGAATTGAGGTTTCAGTTGTGTTTTCCACTTTTTTTATCCAAAATAATTATTATGACTTGGCCAAAATTAGAGCCTCTGAAATGTACTTGTCAAATTTATGATTCTATTGATCTATTAGTTAAAACATATACATAGCTTGGCTACAGAAGTAAATACTTTTCAGTTATTAAAAAATACAAAGTCGAAATTATATTCTTGGATTGAGATAAGAGACCTGATCCAATACCCTTTTTTTTTTATTTCAACATTGGCTAAAGCTGTAATGTTGACCAAAATCTTTCAGGAAGATTGATTCCCTCTTCCTTGGAAGAGACATCACAGATAAGTGCTGTGATTGCAAGCCAGTGAGTATGCTTTTATTATCCTACTCAATCTCATTTCCTGCCTGGAACAGCTGAACTTTTTTATTGAGGGAAGAGGTGGAAAGAGGTACTTTCACAGTACCTTTCACATTATAAATTCTCAATATATTTGTTGAACAAATCTAAAATGTTTGCAAAATGCTCTAAAAATTCCTTATATTCTATGTCCTACAACATAATACAAATATTCATATTCATGTATATATAAAATGCAGTTTTACAAATACAAAAATATTTCATTTTTACCTGGATTATGTGACTTAGAAGCAGTAGTTGAGAATCACAAATTTGAACTTTTAGGGAATGATGGATCTGTGGCAAGTTGTGCAGTAGAATGATATGTTTGAGTATTGTAAAAAGGAGATGTAATTTCAGCATTTTATATAAGTGTGAAAAGCACTGCTATGAGAGCCATGAAAAGCTGTGTAGGAACTGGAAGAGCAAAAAAATCAAATAGGAAAAAGCCAACTGACAATTGTCTTATCTGGATTTGTCAGCTATACCAAAGTAAAAATTAAAGATATATTTTATTTAAGCCATTTAAAACAATTTTGATTTTATTGCCATTATCTCACTGATTCTTGTTCATGTATTTATTTTTAATTTAAAATAAAAATAATGTTTATAGTAATTAAACACATCTTGTAAAGGTTTTTGAATATATTATTTAGTTAAAAACTTGGTATCTTCTATAATATTTTATATTGATCATAACAATAGAGGGGATTCATATTTATGTAGCTGCCACAGATTATACATGGTATTTTTATTTTTCTCATATGTAAATTAGATCTTAAAATACCTTCTTTATGTGATAAAATTGAACTAAACTAAAACATATAAGGTACATAACCAAGTGGCTGGTGCTCACTAAATTGTAGCTGTTGTCCTTGTCATCATCATCATCTCATGATAATCTCTTTCAAAGGTCAAAGAACACTTTCATACAGTTTTATTTTTGGTCTTTTCTGAAGTCTGACTTTAAATATATTAAAAAAAAAAAAACTAGCATCCTCCAAATTCATTGCATATTCTTTTAACCTTTTCCTTTTCTGTTTCTAGTTCAATAGAAGTTGCCAAACTTAGGGTGGTTTAGATGCAACTGCACCCCAGTGAATAGCATAAGGATATCAGAGTAAGGTTTTGTTATTTTTGTTTTTTTTTTCTCTTTGCTTTTGTTTTTTATTTTGTTTTTGTAATTTTCTAGAGTAATTCACAATTGACAATGACCTAAGTCTTGTTCCTAGGCCTTAAGTGACAGCATAGGTAAAATAGTTTAGGTTATTTTTTCCAAAGTGAATTGTCTCACTTTTACTTATCTTTAATTTTTTCTTAAAGTTTGCCTAACACTTTTCTGTCAACTCAAATAGTCATGTTATAGCTTCTTATGGTTTGACACATCTATATAAATTGGCATTTTTTTGTTGTCGTTCAATTTGACTCTGTGCCATTTAAATTATCTGAGGCCTAGGGAACAAAGCCAGATAACAATGCACTCTGTTACCTAGGCTTCCTGAAGATGTGTACAAAAATAAATTAAGAAAAGAGTATCTTTAAGTAGGCAGAATATAAGGACACACTTGTGCTATCATTTGAGGTATGCTGTAACTCCTCATCTGTCCTCACCTACCCTCTGTCACACTTAAAAATGGCTCCATCCTCTACTGTTAAGAAACGTTTAGAATGTTTTAGGTCCTGGTGGCTTTCCTGCATTCAGAAGAACCTTACTAATCATTGAAGACACAGCTTAAATTTTACTTTCTCTGGGAGTCTCCTTGATTCCTCCAGGCAACTAGACTTTACCCCATTTTCCTTCCACCCCTTGCCCACACTAGCTGTAGCATCAGGTTAAAGTATTTGTCTTCATGATAGTTAACACAGTGTCTAGAACAAAAATACTCAATATATATGTGTGAACAATTTTTTAAAAATTGAATGAACCAAGTGCTTAGGGGAAAGATTTTATCTTAAATCTAGAATATGTCAGCCAGGAATATATAATAAGATCTGTGTGTGACTTGGTTTGTTAAGAATAGGGGCTTGCAAGAAGTGAAGAGAATGTAAAAGAGTTTCTCATCTGAATGAAAGGGAAATTCTTCATTGGAGAGGACTGTAGAAAGGACAGGAGGATAATTCTTACAGTTTTACTTAGAACCTGCCTGAATTAAACCATACCTCTGTACACCTATGCCCTTCTCTTCTCCATTTCACAATATCTTCCTACACACTTTTCTCACACTCACTTCCAACACTTTCTTTTCATATTCTTGTCTTCATTGTAACAAATTTACCTACCTTATACAGGATCAAATGGAAACTAGGAATTACTATTGATGTGAAGACATGGAAACATAGAAATGTATTAAGAAATGAAAAAAGAGTGACAAAAGTTAAAGCTACAATAAATTCATAAATATCGGTTTAGAAGGATTCATTTCTTTGGTAAAGAAGCTATATTTTAATTTTTCACAAAGCATAACACAAATTATTTAAAATTTCAAGTACAGATGTTACATAAAGAAAATAAAAAGTCCTAGTATTGCTCTTATAGAATGCTTATCACTCAGATACACGGTTTTCTGCTTATCCACCCATAATGGACAGTTTGATGGAGGGTTATTTTTCTTTATTATTTTTTAGCAGTTTTTCAGAAGAACAGAGGTGTTTAGGTGGGTTAATATCCTTTTGAGCGACACATGCCTATGACTTTATTGCAGTGTACCTACTACTGTTTTGTTTATAAAGCAATCTTTTCTATGAGATTTCCATTCAATTTTTATGTGCTTTACTTTATTAAAAGTAAAATAAATATAACATTTTCCTATTTAAGGAATATTTTAAGAAATGGTATTCAATTATAGAGCTAGAATATTATAACAAAACAAAACAATACTGATATAGACATAAATAGATATAATGTTGAAAATTACATATGGAAATAAAGAAAAAACACTTTTAGGATTGTGAATGAGGAACAAGCATATTTAACAAGAATTTTAGTATTTCAGAGAAAATGTCAATTCCTGGTACTAGATCTCTCCTATATGTTTTGAGGATTTTGATGATGTTGTTCTGAGAGATACCAACATTCATTGTCCTCATCTTAACTGAATTTCTGGTTCCACCATCCTTTTCAGAACAATTTTCAGGTACTAGGGACATTTTCTCAAAATTAACATGTGGAAGGTAGTGTCTAATTTATAGAGAATGTGTACTTTCCCCCTTGGCTGCACTTTAGGACATTTTTCATGTTTCTAGCAACAGTTTACCTCATCATACCAGGAAAAAACAGCCTATTTGATTTTCTCATGATTTGGACCATATAGTCCATCCTTATGAATGAAAGACTATGTATGAGGTATGATGATAAAACTACTGACATGCTCCTTAGTTTTTATTATCTCTCCTGTGCAAGCTGCCAATATTCTTGACAAACTTCTTTATTATCTTACTTATTGTAATTTTAAACAAACATTTTAACTTTTATTAGCTGCAATGTCTTGGTATGTACAGTGAGAGTAGTAAAAGTTATTCTTAGGTTTAAGGGAGATCATTGGTATGAAATGCTTAGAAAATCTTAAAGCTCAGTATGGAGTAAACATGGTAATAAAAACAAAAATTATAACTACAACAACTGTAAGGATAATTCCATTTTATTTTTCTGGAAGACATTAGTACTACTCACTGGTGTCTCTGATTCTTCTCTCTTTTAAGGTATAATATAAGATTGGACTTCTCCAGCCTTTGAAAATAGGTGTGGTCATAGGAGTTGTCACGAATAGGCAATAAAATGTGAGCAGAAGTTATGAGCATTGCTTCCCAGGCAGAGATCTTAAAAACGTGTGTCTTGTTCTCCTGTACAATTCCCCATGAAAGCTAAAGTAAATGACAACTGTACAAATCCCACTCTGTCACACGGTGTCCCTGATGAGGATTATGTGAAGCAGGGCAGCCCTCCTCAATCTATATAATGGACATGTAGGACACATATAATGAAGGAACAACAAACTATTGTTCTTAAACCAGTGAGATTATGATGTTGTCTTTTAGCAATAGCATATATTATTATTCTATCTTGATCAGTTTAATCTTTTTATTTACAGTCTTTCATTATACTGAGTATTTTTTATTGTGGTAAAATATACATGAATATGGTATATCTTTCCATTTATTTGTGCCTTCTTTATTTTCTTTCAGAAATATTTTGTTTTTAGTGTATAAGTCTTTCATCTACATGGTTAAGTTTATTCTTAAGTAATCATTCTTTTTATCCAGATGTTATTTTTTATTGGATAAAATATACATGACATGAAGTTTGCCATTTTAACCATTTGTAGTTGTATAGTTCAGTGGCATAAAGTATACTCACAATGTTGTGCAACCATCACCACCATCCGTCTTCAGAAATTTTTCATCACCACAAACTAAAACTCTGTGCCAATAAAATAATAATTTTCCATTTCTCTCATCCTCTCCTCTAGTGCTTTTTGTCTGTATGAATTTGACTATCCTGAGAAGTTTATATAAAAGGAATCATGCAATACTTGTCTTTTGTGACAGGCTTACTCCCCTCAGCATAATATCTTCAATATTTGTTCATATTGTAACATATGTCATGATTTCATTTGTTTTTAAGGTTGAATAATAGTACGTTGTATGTATATACCACATTTTGTTTATCCGCTAAACTGTTGATGAACACTTGGGTTGTTTCTACCTTTTGGCTATTGTGATAACGATACTATGAACATGGGTATACATGCTTTCACTTCTGAATATATACCCAGAAGTGGAATTGTTGGAGTATATAAGTCAATGTTTAATTTTCTGAGTAACTGTCATACCATTTTGCATAGCGCCTGTACCATCCTACATTCCCACCAGCAATGCAAAAGGGTTGCACTTTCTCCATATACTTGCCAATGACAGTGTTCTCTCTCTCTCTCCCTCTCTCTCTCCCTCTCTCTCTCCCTCTCTCTCTCCCCTCTCTCTCTCTTTCTTTCCTTCCTTCCTTCCTTCCTTCCTTCCTTCCTTCCTTCCTTCCTTCCTTCCTTCCTTCCTTCTTTCCTTCCTTCCTTCCTCTCCCCCCGCCAATATTAAGTGCCAGAAGCTAAGTCGAAATAGTAGAGAGAGGGAAAACTGAGTCATTAGGTGTCACAGTAGTTGACTAAAACAAGCCAAAAATAAAAGTTAACCCTTCAATCACTTACTGTGATGGTATAAGTAAAAAGCTAAAACTAGAAAAAGTGCCACTTTCTTCTGTTCCATTTCCACCCATTGGAACTCTGCAAAGGTAAAATGTCCTATGGATTAGTGCGGAAGTGGAGTTGTTCTCATTGTTGAGAGAACCCTGAATAAAAGGCTGTAACAGTTTCACAGACTCTTTTGGTGTTAAGTTAGAGAAAAGGTTAAGAGTGGAAAACTACTGGGTCCTAAGTCAGAGTGAAGAAAAATGGCTTCAAGTTTCTCTTCTCCTTTCCCCATAAGAAAGTCTTGGCAAAAGTGCCTGAAGAGGAATTTTGCGGGGTGTCATCAGATGAAGAGTCCTAGGAATTAAGGTGCCAGGGCTAGGAATGTAAATATGCAAAGACCATTACCAGCTAGGAGAACCTGAGATCCCAACTATAACTCTCTTCAGAGATTGTGATGTACTAGCTATGTCCCAAGTATGACATGGGGACGGCAACTTGTTCCCATGAATCTTGTCAGGTAAATCATTTGTAATTGTCTATGATCAGGCCTGAAAAATCACACATTTTTTTTAATCAGGATCAGACTCCTCAATAGGCAATCTAATGTGTATGAAGTAGTATCTCACTGTGGTTTTGATTTGAATTTCCCTGATGACTATTGATGTTGAACATCTTGTTTTTGTATGCTTATTGGTTATTTAATATCTTCTTTGGATCTATGTCTATTGAAATCTTTGCCCATTTTTAAATCAGGTTGTTTTGGAGTGTTTTTAAATGTATTTTAGATATTAATCTATTATTACATATATGATTTGCAAATAATTTTCCTATTCTATACTTTTTCACTTAGTTGATAGTATCCTTTAATGCAGAATAGTTTTTAATTCCAACAAAATCTAACTTACCTAGATTTTGTTGTTGTTCTTTTTCTTTTTCCTGTCAAATCCAAGAAATCATTGTCATAAAGCTTTTATCCTACATTTTTGTTTAAGAGTTTTATCATTTTAGCTCTTAAATTTACATCTTTAATCCATTTGGAGTTAATTTTTGTATGTGGTGAAAGGTAAAGGTGCAACTTCATTGTTTTCCATGTAGATATACAGTTTTTCAGATATCATTTCTTGAAGAGATTATTCTTCCCCCAATTGAGTGGTATTGGCATTCTTGTCAAAAACCATTTTACCATTTATGTGAGGTTTATTTCTGGGGTCTCTATTCTATTCCGGTGGTCTATATAACTGTCTTTTTGTCACTACCACACTGTTCTGATTACCATGGCTTTGCAGTAGGTTTTGTCTTTCTATTTTTTCTTTTTTATGGTGATACTCATTAATGAAATCCAGTAAGTTTTAGGTGTACAATTTAACAGCAAGGCATATATATATATTGCATTGTTTGTTCACCTCCCATAGTGAGATTTATTTCTATCTCCACATATTTGACCTCTTTTAACCCCATCTACTTTCCTCCTCCTCCTAACCCCCACCCTCTGGTAACCACTAGTCTATTGTCCATGTCCATGAGGCTTTGTTTGTTTGTCCTGTTCATTTGTTGGTTTTAGGATAATATGCCACATATAAGTGATATCACATAGTTTTCAACATTTTCTATCTGGTTTATTTGCTTAGCATGATTATCTCGAGGTCCGTCCATGTTGTCAGCAAAGGAAGTATTTCATTTCTTCTTACAGTTAAGTAATATTCCATTGTATATATGTACCATAGATTCTTTAAACAATTGTCTGTTGTAGAACACTTTGGTTGCTTCTATGTCCTGAACGCTGTGAATAATGTTGCTATGAACGTCAGTGTGCAAATATCTTTTCGGATATGAGTTTTCAAGACTTTGGTGTAAGTGCCCAGTAGAGGGATTGCTGGATCATATGGTTGATCAATCCTTAGTTTTTCAAGGAACCTTCATACTCTTTTCCATAGTGACTATACCAATTTGCAGTCCCACCAGCACTGTATGAGGGTTTCTTTTTCTCCGCATCCTCTCCAACATTTGTTATTACTTGTCCTGTTGATAATAGCTATTCTAACAGGTGTGAGATGGTATCTCATTGTGGTTTTGATTTGTAATTTCCTAATAGCTAGCGATGTTAGCATCTTTTTAAATATTTGTTGGCCATTCGTATGTCTTCTTGGGAGAAGTGTCTGTTCAGGTCTTCTATCCATTTTTTGATTGAATTATTTTTTTTTTATTGTTGTTATTGAGTAGTATGAGTTCTTCGTATATTTTGGATATTAGGCCCTTATCGGAGGTGATGCTTGCAAAGATATTTTGCCATTTGGATGGTTGTCTATTTACATTGTTGGCAGTTTCTTTTTCTATGCAGAGATTTTTAGTTTGACATAGTCTAAATCATTTATTTTTGCTTATACTTCTCTTGCTTTTGAGGTCAAATTCATAAAATCCTCTTTATGTCCAAGGTCCATGAGTATAGTTTCTATGTTTTCTTCTATGCAATGTATTGTTTCAGGTCTTATATTCAGGTCCTTAATCCATTTTGAGTTAATCTGGGTGTGTGGTGATAGACAAAAATCAAATTTCATTCTTTTGCAGGTAGCTTTCCAGTTTTCCATTTATTGAAGAGGCTTTTCTTTCTCTGCTGTATCTTTTTGGCTCTTTTGTTGAAAATTATTTGCCTGTATAAATATGGGTTTACTTTTGGACTCTCAATTCTGTTCTACTGGTCTGTGTGTCTGTTTTTCTGCCAATACCATTTCATTTGGTTTACTGTCACTTTGTAGTATAATTTGAAGTTGGACAGAGTGATACCTCCAACCCCGTTCTTTTTTCTCAGGATGGCTTTGACGATTCTGGGTCTTTTGTGCTTCTGTACAAATCTGATGATTTTTTGCTCTATTTCTTTAAAAAATGCTGATGGAACTTTGATGAGGATTACATTAAATCTGTACAATGCTTTTGGTAATAAGGTTATTTTAACTATTTTGATTCTTTTAATCCAAAAACATGGAATATCTTTTCATTTCTTTGTATCTTCTTTGATTTCTTTTAATAGGGCCTTATAGTTTTCATTATATAGGTCTTTCACATGTTTTATTAGATTTACTCTTAAGGATTTTATTGTTCATGTTGTAATTGCAAGAGGAATTATTTTTTCACTTCTTTATCTGACACTTCATTATTTTAGTATAAGAAAGCTATGGATTTTTGAATGTTGTTTTTTTTTTATCTATAAACTTTACTGTACTTGCTTATTGTTCCTAGTAGTGTTCTTGTAGTGTCTTTAGGGTTTTCTATATAGAGAATCATGTTATATGCTAATACTGACAGTTTGACCTCTTCATTTCCTATTTGGTTGTCTTTTATATATTTCTCTTAACTGATTGCTCTCTTTAGGACCTCTAGAGTCATATTGAATAACAGTGATGATAGCAGACAACCTTGCATTGCTCCAATTCTTAGAGAAAAGTTTTTTAGTTTTTTACCATGAAATATAATATTGGCTGAGGGTTTGACATATATGCCCTATTATGTTAAGGTACTATCCTTCTATATCGATTTTGTTAAGTGTTTTGATCATAAATGGGTGCTGCATCTTCTCAAAGGCTATTTCTGCATCTATTCATATGATCATATGATTTTTATTTTTTAATTTGTTTATGTGGTGTATCACGGTAATCGATTTGTGTATATTGAACCATCCCTGTGCCCCTGGGATGAAGCTCACTTGATTATGGTGTATAATCTTTTTAATATGTTTCTGTATTCGGTTTGCTAATATCTTTCTTAGGATTTCTGCAACTGTGTTCATGAGAGATATTGGTCTGTAGTTTTCTTTTTTTGTATTATCTATACCAGGTTTTGGTATTAGAGTAATATTGGCCTTATAAAATGAGTTGGAAAGTATTGCCACCTCTTCAATTTTTTGGAAGGGTTTGAGGAGAATAGTTATTAACTCTTATTTGAATGTTTGGTAGAATTCACTGGTGAAGCCATCTGGTCCTGGACTTTTACTTTTTGGTAGGTTTTTAATGATGGCTTCAACTTCCATATTGCTGATCAGTCTATTTAGATTTTCCAGATCTTGATTCAGTCTAGGAAAGTTGTATTTTTCTAAGCACTGGTCCATATTTTCTAGGTTATTAAATTTGGTGTTATATACTTTTTCATAGTATTTTTGTACGATCGTTTGTATTTTTGCAATGTCTGTCATAATTTCCCCCCTTTCATCTCTGATTTTGTTTGTGCCTTTTCTCTTTTTTCTTGAGTGCATCTACCAAGGGATTTCTCAATTTTATTAACTTTCTCAAAGAACTAGCTCTTTGTTGCTTTTATTTTTTCTATCATTTTTTTTGTTGTTTGTTTTCAATTTCATTTATTTCTACTCTAATTTTGATGACTTCTTTCCTTCTGCTGACTTCAGGCTTCACTTGTTCTTCCTTTTCTACTTTTTTAAGATGAAACACTAAGTTGTTTCTTTGTGTTTGTTCTTCTTTTTTTGGAGATAGGCCTGTAATAATATGAACTTTCCTCTTATGAACACTTTTGCCATGTCCTGAAGGTTTTGAAATGTTTTATTGTCATTATCATTTGCTTCTATGCATCCCTTGATTTCTGTTTTTAATTCTCCTTTGACACAGTTATTATTCAGTGGCATGTTTTTTAATCTCCATGTATTTGTGGTTCTTCCTGCTTTCTTTTTGAAATTATCTCGAGTTTCAAAGCATTATGATTAGAGAATATAGTTGGCATGATTTCAACCCTCTTATACTTGTTGAGGCTATCTCTGTGTCCCAGTTTGTGGTCAATCTTTGATAATGTTCCATGTGCATTAGAGAAGAATGTATAAGCAGCTGTTTGGGGATGGAAGGCTCTGTAAATGTCAATTACATCCAGTTGTTTGAATGTGTCATTTAGGGATATTATTTGCTTATTGATTTCCTATTTGGATGATCTGTCCATATCTGACAGTGCTGTATCTAGGTTCTATATTATGATAGTGTTTTGGTCTGTTTCTCCCTGTTTTTTCTGTTAGTAATTGCTTTATACATTTTGGGGCTCCCTAATGGGGAGCTTAGATATTAATAAATGTTATGTCTTCATGGTGCATGATTTCCTTTATCATTATGAAGTGTCCCTCAGTATCTTTCTTCACTTTTTTTTTTATTTTGAAGTCTAATTCATCTGAAATTAGTACTGCTACTTCCGCTTTTCTCTGAATGCCGTTTGCTTGAAATATCATTTGCCACCCTTTAACTCTAAGTCTATATTTGTCCTTGGAGCTGAGATGTGTCTCCTGGAGGCAACACATGTTTGGGTTTCATTTTTTGATCCATTCTGCAACTCTGCACATTTTTATTGGTGAATTCAGTCCATTTACATTTAAGGTGATTATTGAAATAGGAGGCTTTCTTATAGCCCTTTTATCTTTTGCTTTCTGGCAGCTTGATATTTTCATTGCTTCCTTGTTGTTGTGTTTCTGTTTTCTTTATTTTGGTTGGCTTTTGTGGGTTTTCCCTCTAGTTCTTTTTTTTTTTTTTATGTTATATACTTCAGTTCTGAATCTTTGGTGTGTGGTTACCATTATGAATATATAAAGGATAACTATATATATACAGTTGTCCATTTTCTTCTATGTGTGCTTTATTTCTATTCCCCTGTGTGAATTTAGATCTTTGAATCCTCTCCTTTTCAGTCATTGTTGTCTCAATTTGTCCCTACATATGCTGAACTTTCATTACTATCTTGCTATAGCAATTCTCTTTTAATTGTTTAAGATTAAAATGCTCTATTTTTAGTAAGGGTTGCACTTCTCTGCTTCTATTTGCTTAATAGTCACCTTACTCAAATTATGTATTTTTATTTTGTCATTTCGTTTAAATGAACTGACCCCTTTCAGTATTTCCTGTAGTGCTGACCTCATAGTGGAGCATTCTCTCAATTTTTGTATGACTGGGAAGGTCTTTATTTCTCCTTCATATCGAAAGGAGAGCTTAGCTGGATACATTATTCTAGGCTGATAGTTCCTTTCATCTAACAGTTTGAATGTGTGATTCCACTCTTTTCTGTCCTATAAAGTTTGTGCTGAGAATTCTGATGAAATTCTCATGGGTTTTCCTTCATAAGTTACTGTTTTCTTCTCCCTGAGTTCCCTGAAAATTCTGTTTTTGTCATTGATTTTTGATAATTTTAATACCATGTGTCTTGGTGAAGGCTTTTTTGGGTTGAGATAATCAGGTGTTCTGTTGACTTCTTGAATTCTGATCTCCAGCTCATTCATTAGATTTGGGAAATTCTCATCAACTATTTGTCTGAAAATGCTTTCTAGTCCCTGTTCCTTTTCCTCACCTTCGATAATGCCCATTATTCTTATGTTTTCTCTCCGGATGGTGTCAGCTAGTTCTTGTATTTCTCTTTCATGATTTTTCTTTCTTCAGTTTCTCTCTTCTTCCTTCGGATTTATTTCCAGATTTCTGTCTTCGATATCACTGATCCTTTCCTTTTTGTGGTCTACTCTATTTCTGACACTTGCTATTTCATTTTTCAACTCTTCCAGTGTGATTTTCATGTCCAGAAGATATATTCTATTTTTTTTTTGAGGTTTGCAGTTTCCTTACTCTGCTCATCTATTTGTTTTTTCAGTTCCTGAAATTGTTGATATGACTTGTTTCAGAACTCACTGATTTTTTTTCAGAAGTACCATCGTGAATTCTCTGTCATTTAAATTGCATATTTCTATGTCTGTAAGCTTATTTTCTGGAGATTTTTCTCTTTCTTTCTGAGATGCCTTGTCAACTTGGTTGTTCATGGTGTTTAATGGACTATTTCTCTGAATGGATATTAATGGAATTGTATTCTCCTAGTTTTCCACAAAGAAGATATTTTTATATAAAGATCTCTTAGGCCTATAGTAAAGAAGGTGCTTTTCTTTTGGTCTCCACTAGGTGACATCTTAACCTCTTGGATCATTGCTTTATATAAAGCCTTAATAATGTCTTTTTTTTTTTTTCACTTGTAGATGTTTAACCACACTCGGTACCCAGTCTCAGTCCCTATCAATGTTAGCGACAGTTTTGGTATTGTTTTCTCAGATTCCCATGGGGCTCTGCGGTGTTTGGTTTCTGAGGAGGAGAAAGGCCCTCTAGGTTGGAGGTTGTGGGCTGCAGCTAATCCTCAGTTTTGCAACCTCATTGGTAAAAATCAACTCTTGTTTCTCTGCTGTTTTGCTTCTTACTTTCTTCCCTGTTGACAACCCTGCCAACGGCCACATGGATGTCACAGTACTCCCAGGCAGAGCTGCTTAGGGAACTCACTGCACTTTCCCCCCTTCTCCTCCTCCTACAGGGAGCTGACAGCCTTGAGAGGCAGATTCTTCCTTTCTCCCGGGGTTCTGACCTGTGGTAGCTCTTAAGCACAGATCCCACACTCAGACCTGCTGGTGTGCAGTTTGAGTGTTTTTTTGTTGAGTTTTAGATGTTAAGCTTACTGTTGTTTCAATGTGAGAGATCTTGTGACCTCTCTCACTCCGCTATGTTTCTCCAAACTCCTGATTAATGATTTTTTGTTGTTGTTGCTGTTGAAAATTGGGTTTTTGAAAACAACAACCATCAATCTCAGTCTTTACAGACTGACTCTATGCTGGGGAAGTCCTTCACTAATTAGCCGGCCATTGGGTACAAACCTTGGCATTATCCCTAGGAGAAAGCTTAACGTGTATTCACAACTTTTTTGACCATGCTTCTTGTTTGGGCTCGTGTGTAGTTTTTTTGTTTACCCTGAATACATATATATTTGAAAATGTCTTAATTTCTCCAAGAGTTTCACCCCAGCTTCTCCTTATTGCCTTTGATAATCTATTTTACTCATCCTATAATCTCTTGGCCCAGGAGTCTGCTTGTCTGTAGTTCCTCTACTATGTTTATGGCCAGTGTCCACTGTTTTCTGCTGCTTTCAAGCCTGAGATCTGAGTTATGCTACTCTCCACATGAGCTCTGGGTTAAGCAAAACAGAGACTAGTATATCAGATAGCTCCCAGTCAGGTTAGAACACTGCAAATAAGATCTGATCTACTTCTTCCATTTTGAGGTAGGAAATTTACACCTGGGCTGGAGACTTTGACAGAAAAAGGTAAGGTTGCATCAGGGAGGGGATGGAGCAAGGAAAAGCAAATTACCATGAAATTTTCTATTGCTCCAAATGTCTTTTATCTTAATTGGGCATTTGCTTGGTTGCTAAAGAACTTTGTTTTCCATAACTTCTATAAAGTTATGTTAGCCACTTTTTTGTTGTCTTTCTATATATTTATAGAGGAACAAGGGCTTGGGGCTTCATAGTCTGCTATTTTTCTAAAGTATTTTTTATTACATATTTATTTTTTTTTAATTCTGCCATCTATACTTTTACTATATCCCTTTGCTTTGTCGTTCATAAATTGTATTATTTTATATTCAACAAGACAGGAGGCCTATGGAAGATCTCTGGAAATCTCTCTCCAATTTTGTCATTAATTCATTAAACAGTATGCTTTTAAGATGGATCATTCACTGAGTTAGAAACTCCCCCTAATCATGTTACATAGGTTACATTGTTTTACTTGTATAATTATTTTTTATTTAAGATAATAAATAATATTTTGAGAAGTGTTCTGATCTACTAATCTTGTAACTCGATTAAAAATAAAGTTAATTTGTTTTTCCTTACTCTCAGAACCATTTCTTGCCTCCTAGAGATCACCAATTTCTTTGACACATTCTCTTAAACTATGCTTTTATAATCTTTTTCTTTTTGCCATGAATTTCAATTCTTGAATTTTTCCTAAACCTGTTCCTCCCCAAGTTTTCTTTATTTCATGCATGGCAACACCATGTTTCCATGTTTTCAGCATTTTATGCCAAAATTTTTGGTCATTCTTGATTTCTCTATTTCTCCCACATCCAATCCTTCATAGCTATTCTTTCAAAGCTGTCCCTAATACTAGGTTAAACATGTTTAGTTTTTGTTGAGGGTTTCCATTATTTGTAGTTTACTTAAAGTTTTTTTTTTTTTTTTTTTTTTTTGGATGAGATCAAAGTCCGGTAAGACAGTATCCCTTACTATTTTCACAAAATTCTTTAACAAGTGAATGTTTCATTAGTTTTCATAATATTCGTGATTATTTCTATTACCACTCTTTCCCTTGATCGCATTCTATACCACTCAATTGGCTGAATATTTCCTTTTTTGATGAATAGAAATATTACTTTATACCATATTATCCTATTTTCTCAAATAAATATATTCATAACAAGAGTTTTTAAATTTTCATTCCAAATCATATATTTTAATTTATAGGCAACTTCTAACAAAATAGATTTCTGGCATTCTGTAAGATTAGCTCACCTTCACTATTTTAAGATATTGCATCTCTTTTATTTGTTCATAACATAATGTACTTATTTTTAAGTATATTGACTAAATTATTAATGTGCTTTGACTGAGCAAGGGCTCTTAGTGTTCTATTGGTACAGAGATTTGAAATTAACTAATGGAACTTAATAGTTCAGAGATTCTTTTTGATTAAGAGTCTGTATCCAGTATTCCACAAGATAATAAGGAAAAGTCATGGGACTAAGCAAGTATGAGGAATTCAAGTATTACTTCCAGGAAGTGGTTGAAAGAGTGATGGTTGCTACTTCCTTGGTAATACATGAGTGACAATAAAAGAAATAACATAAATGATAGCATGAATTATTATAATAGTAAACTTTGGAGGACAGTTGTAGCAGCAGCTTTAACTTTGATTTTAAGTAAAGCATGATAGTAATTGGCAATATTAGATAAACAAATTCTTAATTAAAAGAATTAACAATAGTCTCTATGACTTAGGCAGAGGACAGACAGCATGCAGGTTAAAGATAGGCTTTTGAAATAGTATCTGGGTTCAAATTCTCACAAAAGTTAGGAAAATATAATTTCCTTTTTGTAGACAAGAGAAGTGGTGCTTAGAAAGGTTAGACTAAATGAACTTTCCAAAGTTTTACTGGGAGAGGCAGAGCCTGAACTTGGACTTGGGGCTTTTGACTTATAGCAAATATTTTAAAATCAGTATTTGATTTTTCAAACATAATATATACTTTCATATCACCATGTTTTTATTGGTGGTGTTTATTCTTCCTGTAATATTTTTCACCAGGTTTTTATTTTATTTTATTTTATTTTATTTTACTCCTTGCTCTCTCTCTCTCTCTCTCTCTCTTTTTTTATACATGTGAGTCCTTTTTATTTTTTTTAATAATAACTACATACATGTAAGGAATATAATATGATTTTTGATATACATAATGCAATGATTACTATATTAAAGCGAATTAACATATTTATCTCACGTATTTACCATTTTTTGGTGATGAGAATGCCTGAAATTCACTTTAGCAAAATTTCAGTATACAATACAATATGATTAACTACAGTAAAAAAAAAATTAGCAATAAATTTAATCAAGGATGTGTAAGATTTGTATACTGAAAACTACAAAACATTGATAAAAAAAAATTCAGATAACACAAGTAAATGGATTGGAGAGCTAATGTTATCAAAGTGTCTATAATATCAAAAGTAATATACAGATTCAATGCTATCCTTCTAAAAATTTCAATGGCATTTTTCACAGAAATAGGATAAGCAATTCTAAAATTCATATGGAACCACAATAGCTCCTAAAATGCCAAAACTATCTTGAGAAAGAACAACAAACTAGATAGAAGTCACCATACTTCCTGATTTCAAATTATGTTACAAAACTCATAGTAATCAAAACAGTATGATATTAGCATAAAAACAGACACATAGAAAAACTGAACAGAATGAAGATTCTAAAAATAAAGCTAAGCATATACAGTCAACTAATTTCCAACAGGGGAATCAAGAATGTACAATGGAGAAATGGTAGTCTCTTCCATAAATGGTGTTAAACCTCCTTGGATCTGCTCACAGTCCAGCTATCACCCTATCTTACTTCAAAATAACCACAATTATGGATTCTATTATCAAAGATTATTTTTGTACATGTAATGGCATTGTATGGTGTATTTTCTTTTATGTCTGGCTTTTTTTATTTAATATTATGCCTATGAGAGTCATCATAGATCTGCTGTTGTGTATAGCAGTAGTCAATTATTTTTCATAGCTGCACAGTAATCCATTGTATAAATATAATCTCAATTCCTTTTTCTTCTCTACTGTTTATGTTTTATTTTTTAATCATTTTCTGGCTACTATAAACAGTGTCGCTATAACCGTTCTTTCACGTTTTTCATGCACATGTTTCTGTGCTACCATAGTATTTTTTTAAACATTACACTATTCTAAAATTTTTCACAGAATTACCTTACTACTATATATATATATATATATATAGTAATTATATATATAATATATATAGTAATTATATATATTATGTATATAATATATATAGTAATACACATATATGTATATGTGTGTGTGTGTGTGTATATATATATATATATATATATATATATATATATACATATCATAGGTTTTTCAAACTCTTAGCCCTTTGTTTAGATTATAGATAAACTTCAATATTTATTTGTATAATTAATTAATGAATGATCAATTTTTTGGCAGTTTTTAAAAAATTCCCCTAATAAGATCCAGAAATGTCTACTTTTTAAATAATAACATTCTACGAACTTCTAATCTACTTAAACGAAAAGAATTTTCCTGACAAAAAGCAACTATCAGCAACTTTACTATTTATATGTTTCTAACATTAAAACTGTGGTCTTTTACTACTTTTAATATTTTAAGTGTTTTAATAGCATTTTTTTTTCCAACTGAAAGTCAAGATGTGGAGAAATAGTAAATGCCTGTGCCTCTTATTTGTTTAAGCTTATAACATTAATGCCTCTATTAACTGATCATCTTTCACACTTGTGGCTTATGTGTGAAAATGGTAGAAAAATTATTTGGAGAAAATAATAAGAGATTTTTGTTTATATAGTTCCTTGGATTATTTACTATAAATTTCTTCCAGAATCATCTGAATAATTAATATGCTTAATTGCACAACCATTTCATCCACAATGGTTTTCAGCATTATCATTTATTATGGATGAAATTACTAATATTTGGCCTCTTATAGGCCAGTTTTGTATCCCAAAATAGGCACTAGAGAAGGAGTTCCTTCTCTTCTAAAATTTCCAAAAGTTCAGTTAAAATAATTTGCTTTCTAAAGTATATAAGCATTAAGTCGAGTAAAAATATTTATGCTTTTTTCAGGTAAAATGTAGAACAATATTTTTTTAGGCAATCAATTAAAATAATGTTTTTGGTGATCAGCTAGAAAAATTATAACTATTTTAGAAAAACAAAATCTGAGAATTATTATTAAAAACTTTAGAATCATACCAGATTGAATGCAAACTTTTTCATATTTGAAACTACTAAAATTTAAATGCTTTGTGATTGGGAAAGACAAGAGGAGGTTAAGTAAAGCATAATAATAGCTAAATTTTATTATTCTCAATAAATGCTGCAAAACAAACACACGGAATAGTTTAAGTAAACATTTAAAGTGTTACATGGATGATAGATTTAAAATGTATTTTTAAGAAAACTAGCAGCTTACAGATGTATGGTAGTAAAAATAAATAAGAGCCACTAGATTTTGATAGTGGGCCCGGCTTTTGTTTATTAAGCTTGGGGATCTAGGGCAAAATTCTTCAATATTCTCATATATAAAAGAATATGGCAATTATATCTATTACAACTATCATCTGCTTTTCGTTATTTTCTGTAGTTGTGTTTAACATGTATATCAATAGACCTTGCAATCCACAAAGCACTATCAAGATATAAAGTATTATTATTACCGTTTTTTTTTTTTTTTAACATTTTGGAGGTAATATCTAGAAAGCCATCTGTTCCATCCAAGACTTTCTTTTATGTGAGAGAGAATATTTGATTGGGTAGAACATTACTCTTACCCAGTTTGGCCATCCATATATTCTTATTTTATAGACTATCACTTCATATACAAGACTTTTTTACTTTTTTACTTGGCTTAATTTTACAAATCTTTATGATATATTATTTAAACCATTGAGAAGTTTATACAAAAGTCAAAGTTGGAAAATCAAGAGGTTCATTAGAATACACAAACTATTATATACAACATACACTATGTTTGCACAAGAAAGAAAAAAATACTTGAGAAAAATATCTGGATATCTGGATAATCTATGCCATATTAATACTATTGTTTGAAATTCCCATGGAACTGGGTTAAAAATATTTACTAATTTGTATATTTTTTCTGTTCGGTTTCCACCTCACTGTTTTCCTGTAGACGTACACAAAATATTTCCATCTATGTTTTGTTCTTATTTAGACTGTTTTACTTTGAAATTTCACAAAGAATTGTGCATTTTTCACACTGTACATGATACAAAGTATGTAAGGCTGCCAGTTGTATCAGGGTAGACAAATATCATTCTTCCTGTTCAAATCAGATGAAGAGTTCATGTAGCATGTTTACCTCATATGTCAGACTAGAATAGAATGGCATATTATAATTCTAAATCTGGTTGCATTCACTTATCCTCTGTTATGAAACTTGGCTAGGAACAGTAAATAATGGTAAGTTTCAGATCTGTCTTGTTGTTTCTGAATTTGAAATAAGTTACCATACATGATGGTGCCAATATTGTATGTACATATGACAAACATAAAATTTAAACTTTCTCTCCAGTACTTCCTGGAAATACTTTTGGTGCACTCAATAGAATTTAAAGAGATGCTTATGAATTCATACATCTTTTCTGCCTGAGGAGAGAGATAAATTGATTGATTTACATACTTATTAAATCTATCTTACCAGAATTCACACACCTGCAATATTTTATCTCATTTATAGGGTTGTTTTTGTTGTAGCTAATCATTAAATGGAAAATGTGAAACAAAAGTCCATATAAGTTGAATATATAAAACAAAAAAACAAAGTAAAATATGAGAAGTAGATATATCATATTCTATGGACGTAAAAATACAAACAATATTAATATAAAGTAAGCAAAACATAAGCTTTTTAAGGAATTTCAGAGCTTCATAATTTTTATTTAACAGTGTTACAATAGACACAAACACTTTAAAATTTGTTAAATGTTATACTTAAATATTATCTGTGAAATATGGTTCAGGTTTTCTTTGTCTTTGATAAAACAAAAAAATGAGACATGTTTTAGATATTTTTTTATTATTTCTTCATCTAAAAATGGTTATTTCTATTAATAGATAATTTCAAGATTGTTTTTAATATCCAGAAAGTATTCTTTTTGGTACTTCTTTAGCTGTAATATTCACTTTCTAGATAGTAGAGGGACATTAAAGTTAAAGATATAATCATATACAATTCCATGAATGTAAAAATAGAATAAATATTTGAAAGTCATTTCTTCTATAGCTAAAATTCTTAAATGTGATCTATGAAGTAATCTGAGGATTTATTGTTATTAAAGGTATTACCATAGAACAAGAATCCATGTTATATAATGCTGTATAATTTGTCTGAAGGCTCTAGAGACTAAACTTCTTCTAATTTGAATGTTATAAATGGTGAATATTGCCTGAATCATTTTTTTTTCTGAAGAAATACAATATAAGGAAAGGAATTTGATGATTCCTTAATTTGAAAGATGCATCAATACCAAACAACACCAAACTTGACAGGGTCCTCTAGTTTGCGTCATTAAGCTTATAAAGTCAAGACATGTGGAAGACTGATACTAGCTTACAGATTATAGTAGTTTGGATCAGGACAAACCATGCTTAGCACTGGGACACTCCTCCATATAAGTCACCATTTTACTTTATGTCACTTTTGACTTCATGATCCTGGATTATTATATTTCTATGCCCTTGGAAACTGTAGACTCTGAGTAATTGTTTTTCTACACCAGTTTCAAGGCTTTATTTAGAACTCAAGTTCACCTAAGACGTAGTGATACTAGAATACTATGTCACAATATATAGTACTTTATTTGGGGACTGAAGTTTACTTAGAAGTTATTTCTTATGTCAAAGTACAAGGTGCCAAGTTATCTTTTATCGACAGATATCAAATATAGCTGAAAAATTATAGTTTTGTGGCATGCAGACCAGGGTTTAAGTACTAACTCTACTGCATATTAATTGAGCAATCATAAGCAGGTTAATTATTTTTTGAGCCAAAGATAATTATTCATAACACCTACCTCATATAATTTATTATTATGAAGATGACTTAAGGCTGTGTATGCATACACACACACGTATATAGGTATGTGCATGTGTATATATAAATAAATAATATATATACATATATATGTGTGTATATATATATGTATATATATATATAATGGCTAACTCAATTTCTTGCTTGTAGTAGGAATTTTCTCAAATATTAGTATTTTCCTTACAACTTCTTGCCTTTCTATTTCAGCATCAAAAAACTCTCTCTTTTTTTTTTTGTAGTTTAAATAACTGTAATGTGCCAGTGTCAATTTCCTGGTTTTGATATTTGCTACAGTTATACAAGGTGTAACCACTAGGGAAAGTTGGGTGCTGGATACAGCAGCCTCTATCTGTGCAGCATCAAAGAATTCTGAGTGAATCTATAATTACTTCAAAATGTAAAGTTTAAGAAACTTTACAAGGCTTGTAAAGTAAACAATAGATTTTAAAGTATGAAACAAAATAAAATATATGTGTGTATTCATTTTTTGCATTTATATATATTTTTTCAATTATAATTGACATATAATGTTATAGTAGGCTCAGGTATACAATATAGTGATTAAACATTTATATAATTATGAATTGATCACCTTGATAAATTCAGTACAAATTTGACACTATACATCGTTATTGCAATACTACTGATTATATTCCCCATGATATACTGTACATCCCCATGACTATTTTGTAACTACCAATTTGTACCTCTTAATCCCCTCCCCAGTTTAGCTATGCCCCACCCCCAACCTTCAAAATGGTCTCTGTATCTATGAACTTGTTTTTGTTGTTTGTTAATCCTGTTCTCCAGATTCCATATGTGATATTTGTTTTTCTCTGTCTTACTTACTCCATTCAACACAATACGCTCTCGGTCCATGCATGTTGTTGTAGATGGCAAGATTTCATTCTTTTTTATGGCTGAGTAATATTCCATTGTTTACATATACAACCTCTTCTTTATCCATTCATGCACTGATGGACACCCAGGATGCCTCCATGTCTTGGCTACTATAGATAATGCTGCAATGAACATATGGATTTGAATTTCCCTTCAAAGTAATGTTTTGGGTTTCTTCAGGTAAATATCCAGAAGTGGGATAACTGGGTCCTTCTTCATCTCTTCTTTTATCCTTTGTTTTAAAGTCTATTTTGTCTGGTATAAGTCGCTTCTCCAGCTTTTTGTTTGTTTTAATTTTCATGAAACATCTTTTTCATTCATTTATTTTGAGTCTGTATGTCTTTCCATCTAAAGTGAGTTTTTTCTAGGCAGCATATGTAAGGGTCTTGTTTTATTATCTATTCAGCTACCTTATCTTTTGATTAGAGCATTTAACACATTTACATTTAAAGGAATTGTTACCAGATATGTAGTTGCTGTCACTTTATTGTTCATATATTTTTATCTTTTTTTCAGTTTTCTTATTCTTAAAGAAGTCCCTTTAACATTTCCTGTAATACTGGCTTGGCAATGATGAACTCCTTTAGCTTTTTCTTGTCTGGGAAACTCACTATCTGTTCTTCGATTCTAAATGATAGCTTTGCTGGGTGGAGTAATCTTGGTTGTAGGTCCTTGCTTTTCATCACTATTTTGTACCAATCCCTTCTGGGCTGCAAAGTTTCTATTGAGAAATCAACTGCCGGTCTTATGGGTGCTCCCTTGTAGGTAATTAACTGCTTTTCTCTTGCTGCTTTTAAGATTCCCTCTTTGTCTTTAATATTTGGCATTTTAATTATGATGCATCTTGGTGTGGGCCTCTTTAGTTACATCTTGTTTGGTACCCTCTGTGCTTCCTCGGGTTGTATGTATATTTTCTTTACCAGGTTAAGGAAGCTTTCAGTCATTATTTCTATAATTAGGTTTTCAATTCCTTGCTCTCTTCTCCTTCTGGTATACTCATGATGTGAATATTGGTACAATTGATGTTTTCCCAGAGTCCCCTTAAACTATCCTCATTTTTTTAGATGCTATTTCTTGTCGCTGTTCTGATTGGGTGTTTTTTACTACCTTATCTTCTTAATCTCTGATTCTATCCTCCACTTTATCTAGTCTACTGTTAAATTCTACTATGGTATTCTTCATTTCAGTTATTGTATTTGTAATTTCTGACTATTTTTTTATGTTTTATATCTCTACTTTTATGTTTTCTATCTCTTTGTTAAAAGTTCTCACTGAGTTAATCTACTCTTCCCCTAAGATCATTGGGCATCCTTATAACAAGTGTTTTGAACTCTGCATCTGAATGTGTCCATTTTGTTTAGTTCTTTTTCTGGAGCTTTGTTATTTTGTTTCATTTGAGACATATTTATTTGTCTTTCCATTTTGGCTGTCTCCTTGTATTTGTTTCTATATATTAGGTAGGGCTGCTATATCTCCTGGTCTTAGTAGAGTGGTCTTATTCAAGTCCCAGTGACACAGTTTTCTCTGGTCACTTGATCTGGGTGTTCCAGATATGTCCCTTGTGTGGATTGTATGTGCCCTTCTATTGTAGTTGAGCCTTGGTTTCCATTTGCACGCTGACAGAAAAGATTGACCATTGGGCTAATTGGTTGTGAGAATTGGCCAGTGAGTGGCTGACCCTACGGAGTAGGATTCACTTTAGCAGGGTTCTGATGCCTGCTCAGTCTGTCCTTTGCATGTATTTTCCTCAGGTGGAGCCCTGGGTAGTGCTCCAGCTCTGGTTCTATTGGAAGCAGGCCACTGAGAATACCAGCCCAAGGGCCTCTTGGGAGTGTCTTAGCTGTAGGCCATGTTCAGCCACAGCCTTTGCACTTCAGGTCCATCTAACAAGAGTCAACAAGCAATCCATAGATGACTGCCATTCATGCTAGCCTCAGGGATGCCTCGGGAGGCCAAGCCAGGAACAAAAGCTGGTTGCCTCTAGTGCCAGGTTTGGGGCTATTCAGGAAGAGATACAGGGCACACTGAGGTCAGATGCTATTTGTTTGGATTTTGTGAACTTTTGAGCTATTTTGGAAATGTCTGCAGTATGAGTCAAGACAGGCCATTTGTATGGAAAAAAAAAAAAAAAAAACCACTGGAGGCAGCTTGCGTGGTCTGGAAAATTGGGAAGAACAGAAATTCATAGGATCACCTGGGTGGGTGACCTATGTTAGCCAGGCTGATGAAGATTCAGATATGGTGCCTGCTTGCACCTGTGTAATGGGAGGGAGTAGAGCTTAACTAAGGAATGATGGATACTGCCAGCACTGCTGTCCAGGAAAAAGCCACCTCTCCTGTTCCCGCTCAGAAGCCAGACAACTTAATTCCTGGCACTCCTCAAATAGCTGCTCCTGCAGTAGAGCTCAGAGTGAGAGAGTTCATCGCTGAACATGTTTTCACATGGGTTCTTTAGGAGAAATATTTGCAAATCCCAAATCCTTCTGTCTCACCCAGCCAAAATCTTCTTGATTATCACAGCCAGAAATTATTGAGACTTCCCTTTCTAGCACTGGAACCATGAGCTGGAGAGGATGGTGTGGCACCAGAACCTCTTGCTCCTCCAGGAGGACTGCCACAGCAGATAACTCTCTTGATTCCCAAATGCCACAGGCAGGTGTGGGACCAGTCCATTCCACATCCCCGCCCCTTATACCAATCTCAAGTTGGCCTCTTCTGCATGTCGATTGCAGTCATCTTTTCAAAGAACCAGCTCTTTGTTGCATTATTTTTAAATTAATTTTATTAGGGTAACATTCATTAATACAATTATATAATTTTCAGGTATACATTACTATTTGAAATCTGTATATTCTATTGTGTGTCCAGTTTCCTTCAGCTACCATATATTTGATCCCCTTTACCCACTTCAGCCTCCCACTAAACCCTATATTTGACCTCCTTTACCCTGTCTACTTCCCCCCTCCTCCCTCACCCCATTAGTAACCACTACACTATAGTCCTCTGGTAACCAATAGTCTACAGTCCATATCCATGAGGCTCTGTTTGTTTGTACTGCTTATTTGTTGCTTTTAGGTTTATATCCCACATATAAGTGATATCATGTGATTTTCAACTTTTTCTGTCTGGCTTATTTCGCTTAGATGATTATCTCGAGGTCCATCCATGTTGACGCAAATGGCAGTATTTCATCTCTTCTAATGTCTGAATAATATTCCATTGTATATATGTACCACCACTTCTTTAGCCAATCATCTATCATAGGATACTTTAGTTGCTTCCATGTCCTGGACACTGTGAATAATGCTGCTGTGAACATCGGTGTGAAGATATCATTTTGGATATGGGTTTTCAAGTCTTTCGGGTAAATATCCAGTAGAGGGATTGCTGCATCATATGGTAGATCAATTCTTAGTTTTTGGGAGGAATCTCCATACTGTTTTCCATAGTGGCTGTACTAATTCGCAGTCTTACCAGCAGTGTGTGAGGGTTTCAATTTCTCCACATCCTCTCCATCATTCGTTATTGCTTGTCCTGTTGATTATAGCTATTCTAACAGGTGTGAGATGGTATCTCATTGTGGTTTTGATTTGCATTTCCCTAATAGCTAGCGATGTTGAGCATCTTTTCATATATTTGTTGGCCATTTGTTATGTCCTCTAGGGAGAAGTGTCTGCTCAGGTCCTCTGACCATTTTTTGATTGGATTGTTGTTGTTGTTGTTGTTGCTGTTGTTGTTGTTACTGAGTTGTATGAGTTCTTTATATATTTTGGATATTAAGTCTTTATCGGATGTACTGCTTACAAATATATTTTTCCATTCAGATGGTTCTTTCTTTACCTTGTTGACGATTATTTTGCTGAGCAGAAACTTTTTAGTTTGATGTAGTCTCATTCATTTATTTTAGCTTTTACTTCCCTTGCTTTTGAGGTCAAATTCATAAAATCCTCTTTAAGTCCAAGGTCCTTCAGTTTAGTTCCTGCATTTTCTTCTATGCATTTTTTTGTTTCAGGTCTTATATTCAGATCCTTAACCCATCTTGAGTTAATTTTGGTGTGTGGTAATAAACAGCAGTCTAGTTTCATTCTTTTACAGGTGGCTTTCCAGTTTTCCCAGCACCATTTATTGAAGATGCTTTCCTTTCTCCACTGTATGTTTTTGGCTTCTTTGTCTAAAATTATTTGCCCATATAAACATGAGTTTAGTTTTGGACTCTCAAATCTGTTCCACCAGTCTGTGTGTCTGTTTTGCTGCCAAAACCATGCCGTTTTTATTACTGTCATTTTGTAGTATATTTTGAAGTTGGGCAGCATGATGCCTCCAGCCTTGTTCTTTTTTCTCAGGATGGCTTTGGCAATTCAGAGTCTTTTGTGCGTCTATACAAATCTGATAATTTTTTTGTTCTATTTATTTAAAAAATGATGAGATTTTGATGGGGATTGCATTAAATTTGTAAAACACTAAGTAATATGGTAATTTTAACTATGTTGATTTTTCCAATTCATAGAATATCTTTCCTTTTTTTTTGTATTTTCTTTGATTTCTTTTAATTGGGTCTTATAGTTTTCATTATATAGATCCTTCACTTGTTTCGTTAAATTTATTCCTAGGTATTTTTGTTGTTGTTGTTGCAGTTGCAAAAGGAATTATTTTTTCCACTTCTTTTTCTGTCACTTCATTATTAGAGTATAGGAAAGCTATGGATTTTTGAACATCGATTTTCAATCCAGTAACTATATTGTATTTGCTTATTGTTTCTAGTAGTGTTCTTGTGGTGTCTTTAGGTTTTTCTATATAGATAATCATGTCATGTGCTAATGCCGACAGTTTGGCTTCTTTGCTTCCTATTTGGATGCCTTTTCTATCATTCTCTTGTCTGATATGACTTGCTAGGACTTCTATGTTATATTGAATAACAGTGGACAGCCTTGTTTTGTTCTTGATCTTAGAGGGAAGGTTTTTAGTTTTTTCACTGTTAAGCATAATGTTGGCTGAGGGTTTGCCGTAGATGGCTTTTATCATGTTAAGGTACTATCCTTCTATATCGATTTCATTAAGTGTTTTGATCATAAGTGGTTGCTGTATCTTATCAAAGGCTATTTCTGCATCTATTGACATGATCATATGATTTTTATTTTTTTAATTTGTTAATGTGGTGTATCACATTAATTGACTTGCATATGTTGAACCATCTCTGTGCCTCTGGGATGGAGCCCACTTGATCGTGGTGTATAATCTTTTTAATATGTTGCTGTATTCAGTTCGCTAGTATCTTGTTTAGGATTTTTACATCTGTGTTCATGAGAGATATTGTTCTGCATTTGTGTGTGTGTGTGTGTGTGTGTGTGTGTGTGTGTGTGTTATATTTACCAGATTTTGATATCAGAGTAATATTGGCCTCATAAAATGAGTTGGAAAGTATTGCCTCTTCTTCGATTTTTTGGAAGAGTTTGGGAAGAATAGGTATTAAATCTTTGAATGTTCGGTAGAATTCACTGGTGAAGCAAACTGGTCCTGGACTTTTAACTTTTAGTAAGTTTTTGATGATTGTTTCAATTTCCATACTGCGGATTGGCCTATTTAGATTTTCCAGTTCTTCTTGGTTCAGTCTAAGAAGGTTCTATTTTTCTAAGTACTGGTCCATTTCTTCTAGGTTATGAAATTTGGTGTTATATACTTTTCATAGTATTCTTGTATGATCCTCTGTATTTCTGTAATTTTAGTCATAATTTCCCCTTCTTCATCCTTGATTTTTATTTGTGTCCTTTCTCTTTCTTCTTGAGTGAGATTAGCCAGGGGTTTTTCAATTTTATTAAACTTTTCAAAGAACCAGTTCTTTGTTGCATTTATTTTTCTATCATTTTTTGTTTGTTTGTTTTCAATTTCATTTATTTCTGCTCTATTTTGATGATTCCTTTCCCTTTGCTGACTTTAGGCTTCATTTCTTCTTTTATTTTTTTTCTAATTTTTTAAGTTGAAGTGTTAGTTTGTTTATTTGGGCTCATTCTTGTTTTTGGAGATAGGCCTGTAATGACATGAACTTTCCACTTGTGATTGCTTTTGCCATATCCTAAATTTTTGATATGTTGTACTGTCATTATCATTTGTTTCTATGTATTTCTTGATCTCTCTTTTTATTTCTTCTTTGACCTATTTATTCTTCAGTACCATGTTGTTTAATCTCCATGTATTTGTGATTCTTCTTGCTTTCTTTTTGTAGTTGATCTCTAGTTTCAAAGCATTATGATCAGAGAATATGTTTGGCATCATTTCAACCCTCTTATATTTGTTGAGGCTATATGTGTGTCCCAGTATGTGGTCGATTCTTGAGAATGTTCCATGTGCACTAGAGAAGAATGCATAAGCAGCTCTTTTGGGACGGAAAGCTCAGTATATGTCAATTATATCCATTTGATCTAATGTATCATTTAAGGATATTATTTCCTTATTGATTTTCTGTTTGGATGATTTGTCTATATGCAACAGTGGGATATAAGGTCCCCTACTACGATAGTGTTTTGGTCTGTTTCTCCCTTTAGTTCTGTTAGTAATTGCTTTACATATTTTGGAGCTCTCTGATTGGGTGTATAGATATTAATAAGTGTTATGTCTTCTTGCTGCATGATTTACTTTATCATTATGAAGTGTCCCACAATATCTTTCTTTACCTTTTTTATTTTGAAATCTGTTTCATAGGATATTAATACCACTACTCCCACTTTTCTCTGAACATCATTTGCTTGAAATATTGCTTTCCACCCTTTCACTCAGAGTCTATATTTGTCTTTGGAGCTGAGATGTGTCTTCTTGGGCAGCATATGGTTGGGTTTGGTTTTTCTATCCATTCTACAACTCTGTGCCATTTTATTGGTGAGTTCAGTCCATTTACATTTAGGATGATTATTAAAATATGAGGTCTTCTTATAAACATTTTATGTTTTGGCTTCTGGTAGCTTGGTGTTTCCATTGCTTCCTAGTCATTGTGTTTCTGTTTCCTTTATTTTGGCTGGGTTTTATGGGTTTTCCCTCTTGTCCTTCTTGTTTTATGTTATATATAACGGTTCTGAATCTTTGGTGTGTGGTTACCATTGTGAATATGTAAAGGATAGATGTGCACACACACAGTCAAAGGATAGTGTTTTATATATATATATATACATATATATATATATGTATATATGTATATATATATATACATACACACACACACACACACACACACACACACATACAGTCGTCCATTTTCTTCTGCTCATGCCTTATCTCTATTTCCCTTTGCAAATTTGGATCTTTGAATTCCCCCTTTTTCAGTCATCATTATTTCAGTTTGTTCTTATGTATGCTGAATGTTCATTACCATCTTGTTATAACAATTCTTTTCTTATTATTTAAGCTTTTAATGCCCTGTTCTTAGCAAGAGTTTCACTGCTCTGCTTCTGTTTGCCTGATAGTCACTTTATTTCTAAATATGTATTTTCTTTCTATCATTTTGTTTTAGGTAAACTGACCCTTTTCAGTATTTCCTGTATTGCAGGCCTCATGGTGGAGAATTCTCTCAATTTTTGTAAGCTTAGAAAAATCTTAATCTTTCCTTCATATTGGAAGGAGAGCTTAGCTGTATACATTATTCTAGACTGGTAGTTCCTTTCACTTAATAGTTTAAATATTTGATTCCATTCCTTTCTGGCTTGTAAGGTTTGCCCTGAAAAGTCCGAGGATAATCTAATGGGTTTACCTTTATATGTTACTGTTTTTTTCTCCCTAGCTGCCTTGAGAATTCTGTCTTTGTCGTTGATTTTTGATAATTTTAATACAATGTGTCTTGGTGCAAGCCTTTTTGGGTTGAGATAATAGAATGTTCTGTTGATTTCTTGAATTTCAAGCTCCAGCTGGTTTCTTAAATTTGGGAAATTCTCATCAACTATTTGTCTGAAAATGCTTCTAATCCCTGATCCTTTTCTTCACCTTTGATAATGCCCATTATTCTTATGTTTCCTCTCCTGATAGTATCAGCTAGTTTTTGAATTTCTCGTTCATTATTTTTCATTCTTCAGTTTCTCTCCTCTTCCTTCTGATTTATTTCTTGATTTCTGTCTTTGATATTACTGTTCCTTTCCTCCATTTGGTCAACTCTATATCCCAAGCTTGCTATTTCATTTTTCAACTCTTTCAGTGTGTTCTTCATCTCCAGAAGTTCTATTTGTTTCTTTTTAAGGGTTTCAGTCCCTTTGCTCTGCTCATCTAGTTTTTTTTTTTTCCTTTTTTTCAATTCCTGAAATTGTTGATTTGAGTTGTTTTGGATATCATCGAGTTTTTTTCAGAAGTACCATCCTGAATTCTGTCATTTAAGTCACATATTTCTATGTCTGTAAGCTTATTTTCTGGAGATTTATTTCTTTTTGAGATACCTTGTCACCTTGGTTGTTCATGGCGTTTAATGAACTATTTCTCCAAATGGGCACTAATGGAAGTGTATTCTACTATTTTTCCAGAAAGAAGATTTATTATATAAAAGTCTCTCTTTAACCTGTTGCAAAGAAGGCATTTTTATTTTGGTTTCTAGTAGGTGGTGTCTAAGCCTCTTGGATCCCTGCTTTATATAAAATCTTAATACTTTTTAAATTTTCTTGAAGATATTTAATCACACTTGCTACCCTCAGTTTCAGTCTCTGTCAGTGTCAATGACAGATTCCCATAAAGCTTTGCAGCGATCAGTCTTGGAAGGTATGGGGGGAGGAGCCTTCTGGGTTGGCGTTTTGGGGTTGTTTTGCAACCATGGCTGGCAAAAATCAATTGTTGTTCCTCTGCATTCCTGTCCTGCTTCTCTGCTTTCTGCCCTGATGACTAGGCCCTACGGCTTTCCCAGGCAGGGCTGCTCCAGGAGCTAGCAGCAGGAACTTGCCGATCCTCCTCCCCTCCCCCTCCTCCTGCAGGGAGCTCTGGTGGCTGCTAGGGGAAGCTTTTTATTACTCCCAATCCACCTCCCAATACACGGGTTTCTGACCTGTGGTGGCTCATATGAGCAGATCACATGCTCAGATGTGCTGGTGTGCAATTTGAGTTGTAGTTGTTTTTTGTTGAGTTGTGGATGTTCAGTTTATTGTTGTTTCAAGTGGAGAGATCTCGGGACATTTCTCACTCCATCGTGTTTCCAAAGATACATCAATTTTTTATTGTTTATTTTCAATTTCATTTAATTCTGCTTTATTTTTTATTATTTCCTTCTGCTGAGTTTGATCCTTATTCGTTTTTTTTTTCTATTTTTAAGGTGTAATTTTAGGTTGTTTTCTTGGAATTTTTATTCTGTCTTGAGATAAGCTTATTATGGTATGAAATTGCTTCATATTGCCACTTTTACTGTATCCCAAAAGTTTTGATATGTTGTATTATTATTCTCATTTGTTTATATGTATCTCTTGATTGCTTCTTTTATTTCTTGACCGAGTTGTTCTTTAATAGCATGTTGTTTAATTTCCATGTATTTGTGATTTTTCCCACTTTCTTTTTATAGTTGATCTCCAGTTTCAAAGCATTGTGGTCAGAGAATATGCTTGGCATGATTTCAATCTTCTGTATTTTGCTGTGGCTAGTTTTGCATCTGAACATATTATCTATCCGTGGGAATGGGCTATGTGCACTAGAAAAGGATGTATAATCCAGTGTTTGGGGATGAAGTGCTCTGTAAATGTTGATTAGGTTTAATTGGTCTAATGTGTCATTTAAGGATGATATCTCCTTATTAATTTTATGTTTGGATGATCCATTCAAAGCTGAGAGTGGAGTATTTATATCCCCTACTATAATTGTGTTTTTGTCAGTTTCTCCCTTTTGTTCTGTTAATGATTGCTTTATATGATTTGGTGTTTCCTGATTGGGAGCCTATATATTGATAAGTGTTATTTTTTTTTTTTTTATGTATTGTTCCCTTTATCATTATGAAGTATCCATCTTTGTCTTTTATTGCTTTTTTTTTAAAATTTTGAAGTCCATTTCATCAGATATAAGTATGGCTACATCTGCATCTGCTTTTTTCTGGATGCTATTTACTTGGAGAATCATTTTCCACCCTTTCGCTTTGAACCTATATTTGTCCTTGCAGCTGAGATGTGTCTCTTGAAGGCAGAATATGGTTGGATTTTGTTATTTGGTCCAATCTGCTACTCTGTGCCTTTTTATTGGTGAGTTCAGTCCATTTACATTTAAGGTGGTTATTGAAATATAAGGTTTTCCTATAGCCATTTTGCCTTTTGTTTTGTAGTAGTTGGTGTCTATTGTTTCTTTGTTTTGTGTTCTTGTTTGTTACTTTATTTTTTAATGTTTTTTCTCTTTGTTCTCTCTTATTTTATGTTATGTGTCTCAGTTCTAGATTTTGTGTGCGTGTGTGTGTGTGTAGTTACCATTAAATTTATGTAAAAGAATGTTTCTTATATACATAGTCCTTTTTCTTCTCCATACATCATATCTCCATTTTCCTTTGTAAATTTAAACCTTTACTCCTTTCCCATTTCTGTATTTTTTTTTGGTCTCAAATTATCCGCATTTATTCTGTGCATTCATTTCTAGGTTGCAGTAGCTGGTGCTTTCTTCTCTTTTTAAAGTGTTTTTTGACCTTTAACCATTATGTAAAATTTAAATTTATAATATCCTATTCTGAATTTGAATTGCAATTCCTGTTTCTGTCTGCCTGTTAGTCATCTCACTCTTATTTATTTATTTATTTATTTATTTACTTTTGTCCTTGTGTTTCAGGTAGAATGACCCTCTTCATTATTTCCTGTAATGCAGGCTTTGTAAAGAAAAATCTCTCAGCTTTTGTATGTCTTAAAAGATTTTCATTTCTCCTTCATATCTAAAGGGTGAACTTTGCTGAATATATTATTCTTGGCTGTTAATTTTTCTTTCAATAGTTTGAATATTTGGTTCCACTTTCTCCTAGCTTGTAAGGTTTGTGCTGAAGTCTGATGAAAATCTAATGGGTTTTCTTTAAAAAATACTGTCTTCTTTTCCCTTGCTGATTTGAAAATGTTTTATTTGTCAATAATTTTTGACAATTTTAATATAGTGTGTTTTAGAGAAGGCCTTTTTTTGGTTGAGATAATTAGGTTTTGTGTTTCTTTCTTGGATTTGGGGATCCAGTCTTTCCATAGGTTTGGGAAATTCTCGTCAACTGTTTGAATATGCTTTCTGTTCCCATCTCCCTCTCTTATCCTTCTGGTATACCTGTTATTATTATATTGCATATCCTGGGAGTGTCAGCTAGTTCTTGAAGAATTCTTTAATTTCTTTCACTCAAAAGACTCTATCCTCTTCCATCTGTGTCATTTCCAGATTTCTGTCTTTGATATCACTGATTTTTATTCTCCATCTGGTCAGCTATTTCCTAAATTCACTATTTCATTATTCATCTGTTTTATTGAATTCTTTGGCCCAAGAATTTTTATTCGGTTCTTTTTTAAAGTTCAGTCTTTTGGTAAAGTATTTCTTTTGTTTATTGTTTTTATTTCAGAGTTCATTAAACTGTTTGAGTTTTCTTGAGCCTTGTTGAGTTTTTTTCCAAAACTGCAATGTTGAATTCTCTGTCCTTTAAATTGCATATTTCTATATCTTTATTTTCTGGAGATATCTTTATTTTCTTAGGTGCCTTGTCACCTTGGTTGCCCATGGTATTTGATGGATTATTTCTCTACCTAGGCATTTATGGGAATGTACTCTACTCTTTAAAATAATTTTATTAAGAGGGGTCTCTCTTAATAAGAAGTTTTTCTTTTGTTTTCCAGTAGGTGGCACACAAGCCTCCTGCTGTGTGGAGAAAAAAATGCCCTTTATTTTTTGGGGAAATGTGTGTCTCCTCTATGACTATGTTACCTTAGTCACAGGGCTCACCCCTGTGGAAGAATGTGATGAATGATGGGATTCTGAGCCTCTGAAGAAGCCCTAAAGTTCTTGTGCTCCACAGTAGCCAGATGCATTGTGTCACCTGAGGTGCCTCAGTGTCTCTGCCCGGATCAGCCTGGATGAGTGAGGGTAGGGTGAGTTAGGAGAGGTCACAAGTATGTCTGTGGCAGTTTCTAGAACCCTGCTGTCATAACTCTACTCCATCTCTGCCCTGATCACTGTGTTCTGCCATCATAGTATATGCCGATCACTCAGGCAAAAATTCTTGGGGCTACAAAGAATGCACACCACAACCTTGTTCCTGCCCTGTCTCCACATCCCACAGGGAACTCCGGGCTGTGTCCATAGCACCAGTCTCTGCTTCTCTTACTTTCCTCCTCTCTTACTCACCAATTCACCCACCTTTAGATGTTCTAATGTACAAATCTCTCAGACGTGTTTGTGTGTTAAGCTGAGAATTATTTTGTTGGATTGTAGCTTTCAATTTCTTATACTTTCAAGAGGAGAGATCAAGGGGACCCCTCACGCCACCATGCTTCTGATGTCACTCCAACAACTTTTATATTTATTAATAAGAGCATAAGTCATATGACTATGTTATTCAATAAGGAAATTAACAAATTACATATTCAATGGCCCTATATTTAAGTAAGTTCCCCTTCTGAAATACCTGGGATTAGGACTTCAGAGAGACACAATTTAACCCACAACATCCACCCTGATATCCGTATCTTTCCAATATGAAAGATACATTTACTCTACTCCACAGTCCCTCATAATTGTAACCCTCCCAGCATCAACCCTTAAAGTTCTACTTCTTATCTAAATATAATTAACGCAAAAAGTCTCAAATATTATCTTCTAAATCATTTAAATCAGGTATGGGTAAGACTTTCTGAGGATGATCCATTCTGGAGCAAAATTCCTCTCTATCTGTGACCCTGGGAAACTAGTTATCTGTTTCCAAGTTGTAATGGTAAGACGGGCATAAGACAGATATTTCCATTCCCAGAGGGATAAATTGGAAACAAAGAAGTTGTTGTGGGATTGAAACAAGTCCAAACCCAACAGGGAAAATTCCATTAGATTTTAATTCTTTATAAATGTCATCAATGATTTGATGCCCACCTTCTTGGCCTCATTTGCTTCAGCCTCTAAACCTGTGTCTCTGTCCTTGGAGCCATTCTTCTTTTATTTCATCCTGTTTCTGTCTATTTTAGTTCAGGTTGGAAGTTTTTCTTTTAGTATAACACTCTCAAAAACTTGTTTTTCTTCTATGTTTATCAAGGTGATCAGCTCCATTAGACACAAAGTTCTCCACAGATCCTACCTGGAAAACCCCATCTCTCTTCTTGGCTGTTCCTGAGATAGGTGATGAATCCATAAGTTACATAAGTTCCATGACTAAAATCTTCTGTAAATGTTTGTCCAGCCACAATCTTGGTCTGTTCCCAGAGCACATTATCTGGATAGGCTGACAATTTCCAAAATCTTCAAGTGCTGGTTCCTTTTTTGTTAAGCTGTTTCTTCCTCAATGTATTTTTTTTCTTTTCATTGTTACTATAAGCAGCAAATATAAACCAAATTGCATCTCCCACAGTTTGCTTGGTAATCTCTTCAGCTAAATATTAAAGTTCACCCCTTAACTATTTCCATACGATAGAACATAATTCAGATGAATTCTCTGCCACTTTATAATAAGGATCACCCTTTTTCCAGTGTTCAATAAACACTTCCTCATCTCCATCTGGGACCTCGATAAAAAGCACCTTTAACATTCATAGCTGACAGTGGGGTATTTATGTTCCCTACTATAATTGTGTTTTTGTCAGTTTCTCCATACTTCCAGCAACATGATGATACATATAAAATTATGTAATGTGCAAGGAAGATCTTGGACTAGGTAAAAACAGGGGTTGCCTCCTCGCAGGTCTGCATTAAAATTACAGACATATTATAAAATAATCAACATGGAGAATCACCTGAAGTCTAGGTGATAATAACATGTAGGTTGATAATATAAAGAAAGAGCCACATTGAAGCCGGTAGGAGGGGCAAAGTCATAAATCAGGCAGGACTCACACCCTCGGGTGGTGGAGAAACACTGAGAGGGAAAGTGAGGATGCAGAGGTTCCCCTGAAGGAGAAAGGAGGTTTTACTTTATTTAGGGGCTCCCTAGCCCAGGGAAGAGAAGTTCCCTAAAACTCTGACTGTAAAAATCAGAAGGTATTCTAGCTGTTTGGGTGATATGTAAGAAGACTGAAATCCTAGATGCTCTTTAAAGGGCCCATGAACAGGATCTCTCACCTGCGGACACTTACCCAGGGCACCAATGGTGGGTCAAATCTCCTGCAAGATGCATACAGGGAAAGACTGCATTATCTGGCACCTCAACAAGGGTTGGACAGGCAGCTACCATTGTGCCTTAGTTGGGGCCCCCTTCTGGGGAAATATACAGACTAAGCCAACTTGCCAGTGCAGATCTTTCCCACACAGGCCAATTAAGAAGTTGCCCTGACCTGAGGAGATTGGTTCATTCCATCCAAACTGCAGATTGCCCAGGGTGACTTATTGTCAGGCGGTTGCCACTCCCTGCCCCATTTCTGGGCTAAATATTGGCAGCAGGCAGCCAGTGCTGCAAACATGCAATTCAGGGACTGTTTTAGGAAGACCATTGCTGTCAACATGAAACTTGGGTGGATCTCAGGGTGGGCCAGTCCCAGACAGTAGTTGGTCTTGCTGTGATCTGTGACTTTTGTGGGAACACAGGAATGGCTACCAAAGTTGTAGCAAGACTGAGGCTGTATTTACCTGAAGGCTATTGTTTCCCTGAGACTCCACCCGGCCCAACCCACAAATTGCCCCAGGCAGCCCATTGACAGACAACTGCTGCTGCCCTGACCCTTCCTACTCTGGGTCTTGCATTCTGCAAAGGCAAAAAACTGGCTAGCACCGTGTGGGGATTGCGGGGAAATCAGTTGCAGGCAGACCTCTGCTGATTACAAGAGCTACAATATCACACAAGGGGATCGCAGGGGTCTGTGGGATCACCCCAGATGGCAGCTGGTCTCAGTGCGACCTGTGACTATTGCGAGAATATTGAGGCACAGAAGTTGCAGCAAAACTGAGGCTGTATTTGCCTGATGGCCCTTGTCTCCCTTATATCTGACTTCACCTAATCCACAAAGTACCTGTGGCCATTTGAAAGGCAGCTGCCTCTGCCCTGATCCTCTTCAGGATTACCCATTTTGCTCAGTCCACAGACTTCTTCTAGTGTAGTGAGAGCATTTTGCAAAAATCAGTTGCGGGTACATCACTGCTGCCTGGACGAGCTGCAATTTCTGTTGCGGGGATTACAGCAGTCTGTGGGAGGGCCATAAATGGCATCTGGTCTCACGGGCACAGAAGTTGCAGCAAAACTGAGGCCGTATTGGTCTGACGACCCTTGTCTCCCTGAGGTTCCACTTCACTCAAGCCACAAAGTACTGGTATCCCACTGAAAGGCAGCCTTCCCTCCCCTATCCTTCTCTGGGATTGCAGATTCTGTGCAAGCTACAGACCTTGGCTAATGTAGTGAGCACCTTTTGGGGAAAACAGTTGTGGACAGACCACTGTTGCCTGTATAAGCTGCAATATATCTTGGGGGGATAGCAGGGGTATGTGGGAACTGTCCCAGACAGTAGCTGGTCTCACTATGACCTGTGACTACTGTGGGAACAACACACAGAAGTTGCAGAAAACTGAGGCTGTATTGACCTGATGGCCCTTGACTCTCTGAGATCCTGCACAATCCAATTCAGTAAGTGCCAAAGGCACTTAGACAGACATCTGGCCCTGCACTGCCCCTAGCTGGGGTTGTGCATTCTGCACTGTCAACAGACCTCGGCCAGTGAAGTGAGCAAAGTTAAGGAAATACAGTGATGAGAAGATTACTGCTAGCATGAGATACAATATTGCTAGACCAGACTGGAGGGGTTTGTAAGCCCATCACAGTAGGTCTTGCAGTGATATGTGACTTTTGTGGGGGCCCTCAGTCTCAGAGTTCACAACAAATTTGGTGCTATGTAGACCTGACAGCCCCATGCCTCAACTAACCAAGAAATGACCTGTGGCAAGCCTGCTTCCAAGCAACCCAGTCCCATCTTGTGCTTTCCTTGGGTCACATATTCAACAACAAACAACAGCACTTAGTATGTTCGACCTTAACAAAGCCCGTTAATCCAAGAGAAGCTTTCAGTGCCAGGCCACAAATTCAATTCCACGAGCTTCAGTAATTCTTAAACAGAGGTCAGATGTTTTCAAGCCCAAAGTGGGCAACAACTGACCTTGTTATGATTGGAAACTTGTACAGAGAGCCACAGAAAAGGTGTTTGCATGTAAACTGACACTGCAGTGGCAGGGGGATATTTGCTCAATAAATCCAGGAAACTTCCAGGAACTTTCCTGCACTGACCAAAATGCATATCACCCAGAGACTCTTCTAGTTCTGTAGGATACTGACAAGCAGTGTCAGGCCTTGAGAAACATTGGTCTTTCTGCTAAATTGTCCCAGAGCATATAGAGGGAGTAACCAGACCTTGGTCTACAGTGTTTTGTCTTCCACTTACCTTTAGATCCAGCATGAGTAACAAACATCTGTGGATCACTGTAGCTCCCACCAGGTAACCTAGAGCAATCGAAGATAGCAGTTGACTTTTGCCTACTGGGGAGCCCCTCCCAAGAGGCTACAAAAACAATACACCCGAAGGCTGGCACTAGACTACAACAGAGCAACCATAAGTGGTACACCCAAAGCGTGGTCTCAACAAGTACACAAGCCTGCTAGGGGAAATCTCACTCAGTGGGATCAGCCCTCACAAAACAACTTTTACACTGTAGGTGCAGCCAATTACCACAGTCAGTCAAGCCGAGCATTAATCCCATCTACCCATGTACTAACAACAATAAAGGCTTAGCTACAATAGAAGATCACCCATAACTCACACAAAGATCATGTCCAGAGCTCCCAGCACAGGTGGTCAGGGAGAGTGTGCCACTGGGCCACAAAGGACACCTTCCATGTAATGCCATCTGTCCAAGGATGAGAGATGAAAAAATCTTTCTAACATATAGAAATGAACAGAGAGGTGAATAAAATAAGAAAACTAAAAAAAAAAAATGTGATAAATTAAACAATAGGAGAAAACTCCTGAAAATAAGCTAAACGAAATGGAAGTAAGCAACTTATCAGAGACAGACTTCAAAATAATGATTATAAGGATGCTCAGTGAACTTAGAGGGAGAATGGATGAGCTCAATGAGAATCCCAACAGAGATACAGTAGGCGTCATAAGTGATATAAAAACCATAAAACAGAACCAGAAAGAAATGAAGAATATAACTGAAATGAAGAATATACTAGAAGGGTTCAACAGCAGATTGGACAAAGCAGAACATGGAATCAATGAACTGGAAGACAAGATAGCAGAAAAAAAAAACAATTAAAACAACAAAAAGAAAAAGAATTTTTTAAAAAACAAGGATAATTTAAGAGACCTCTGGGACAACATGAAGCAAAACAATATCCAGATCATAGGAGTACCTGAAGGAGAAGAGAGAGAGCAAGGGATTGAGAACCTATTTGAAGAAATAATGACAGAAAACTTCCTTAATATGACAAAGGAATTAAACATACAAGTCCAGGAAGCACAAAGAGTCTCAAACAAGAAGAATTCAAACAGACCCATAATAAAACACATCATAATTAAAATGCCAAATGTCAAAGACAAAGAGAGAATCTTAAAAACAGTGAAAGAAAGGCAGCTAGTTATTTACAAGGATATCCCCATAAGAATGTCTGCTGATTTTTCAACAGGAACTTTGCAGGCCAGAAAGGACTGTCAAGAAATATACAATGTTATGAAAAACAGGAATCTACAACCACAAATACTTGACCCAGCAAGGCTTTTGATTAAAACGGAAGATGAGACAAAGAGCTTTCCAGACAAGGAAAAGCTAAATAAATTCATTATCAATGAGCCAATATTACAAAAAATGTTAAATGGACTTTTGTAAAGAAAAAAAAGAAGGGTAAAAGAGAAAAAAGAAAAAAATGAATATGAATAATAAAATGGCAGTAACTATGTACCTATCAGTAATCACTTTAAATGTAAGTGTATTAAATGCTCTAATCAAAAGACACAGGGTACCGCAATGGATAAGAAAACAAAACCCATGCATATGCTGTCTACAAGAGACCCACTTCATATCAAATGACACCCACAGTCTGAAAGTAAAGGAATGGGAAAAGATATTTTATGCAAATGGAAATTTAAAAAAGCTGGTGTAGTGATACTTATATCAGACAAAACAGACTTTAAAACAAAAGCTATAATAAAATAAAAAAGAGCATTACATAATGATAAAGAGATCAATAATTCAAGAGAACATAATCTTAGTAAACATGTATGTACCCAACATAGGAGCACCTACATACACAAAGCAATTATTGACTGGCATAAAGGAGAGATCAACAGTAATACACCCATTGACACCAATGTACAGTTCTTCCAGACAAAAAGTCAACAAAGAAACAATGAGCCTAAAAGACATACTAGGCCAGATGAATTCAATAGATATTTTCAGTGCATTTCACCCCAAAGCAGCAGAATATACATTCTTCTTAAGTGCACATGGAACTTTTTCCAGGGTAGACCACATGTTATGCCACAAAAGAAATCTTAATAAATTTAAGAAGGCTGAAATCATATCAACTTTTTTTTCTGATCACAATGGTATAAAACTAGAAATCAACTACAAGAAAAAAACTGGAAAATATACAAACACATAGCAGCTAAATAACATGATAATAAATAATGACTGAGTTAACAGTGAGATTAAGGAAGAAATCAAAAGATGCTTAGAGACAAATGAAAATGAAAACACAATGACTCAAAATCTATGGGACATAGCAAAAACAGTCCTAAGAGTGAAATTCATAGCATAAAGTCCTACGTCAAGAAACAAGAAAAAGCTCAAATAAACAATCTAATATTATACTTAAAAGAATGAGAAAAAGAACATCAAACAAAGCCTAAAGTGAATAGAAGAAGGAAATAATATAGATCAGAGAGGAAATAAACACAATAGAATATAGAAAAACAGTATAAAATTTTAATGAAACTAAGAGCTGGTTCTTCAAAAAGATAGATAAAATTGACAAACTTTTCATCAGACTCATCAAGTAAAAAAGAGAGAGGACTCAAATAAAATTAGAGGATGGCAGTGGATGCTCTCCTGAATGAACAAATAAATGGAAGAAGGAACAAATGAGTAAACCGGAATTAACTCAAAGCTCACATTTAACTTTACCTGAGTTAATTTGCTTTGCCAAAAGGGAATATGGGTGTGTTCTACTGAGACAAAAATAAGCTAAAGGAATTTATCACCACCAAGCCTGCATTATAGGAAATGTTGGAGGGACTTCTTTAAGAAGAAAAAAGATGTATCAAAACCAGGAATAAAAAATGGTAACAACTACATTCCTATCAATAAGTACCTAAAATGGAAAAGAATTAAGTGCGCCAACTAACAGATAGAGTGGATGAATAGAAAGAAAAATATGACCCCTACATGTTGCCTACAGGAGATTCACTTCAGATTAAAAGACACACACAGACTAAAAGGAAGAGGATGGAAAAAATTATTACTCTGATGAACCTAAAATGTATTTAAGCCAGGCAGAGAAAGATAACCACTATATGATTTCGTTTATATGTAGAATCTAAGGAATAAAAGAACAAACTAATCAAAGACAGACTCACAAATATAGTGGACAATTTGGTGATGGACAGAGGGGAGGGGGTTTGGGAGCCTAGGAGGATGGGGTGAAGGGTTAAAGAAATACAAATTAGTAGCTGATGGATGGCCATGGTAATGGGGAGCACAGCATAGGGAATGCAGTTAACATTAATACGTTGGGTGGGTGGAGGGTCAGGGGAGGTAGAGAGCAATTGGGGGGATAGTTTTATGTACTATATAGATATCTAACCAATGTTCTGTATACTTGAAACTAATTAAATAAATAAATTTAGAAAGTAAAACTAAAAATAGAATAAACAGTATCAAATAAAAATAATAAAATAAAATAAAATTAGAAATGAAAAAGGAGAAATAACTATTCATTCCACGGAAATACAAAGAATCATAAGGAAATACTATAAGCATTAATATACCAACAAATTAGACAATAAGGAAATGGACAATTCTAAAAATAGATACATTCCTAGAAACATACAATCTCTAAGCCTGATCAAGAAGAAACAGAAAATCTGAGCCAATCAATTACCACAAACAAAATTGAATCAGCAATCAAAAACCTTCCAATAAACAAAAGTCCTGGACCAGATGGCTTCATTAGAGAATTTTATCAAACATTCAAAGAATTAACATATTCTTCTCAAACTATTTCAAAAAATTCAAGAAGAGATAAGGCTCCCTAAATCTATTATGAGGTCGTCATTACCTTGGTTCCAAAACCAGACAAAGACATTACAAAAACAAAAACAAAAACTATAAGCCAATATCTCTTATGAATATTGATGCAGAAATCTTCATCAAAATATTAGCAAACCGAATTCAGCAATACATTATAAATGTCATATACCATGATCAAGTTAGATTTATTCCTGGGGTGAGAGTTTGGTACAATATCCACAAATTAGTTAATGTGCATAGAGGGAACATACCTTAACATAATAAAGGCCGTATATGACAAACTCACAGCTAAAATCATACTCAGGGTGGAAAGGCTAACAACCTTTTTCTTATGGTCAGGAACAAAACAGGCATGCCCACTTTCACCACTCCTGTTCAATATTGCATTGGAAGTCTCAGCTACAGAAGTCAGAAAAGAAAGAAAAATAAAGGTATCCAAATTGGACAGGAAGAAGTAAAACTCCCATTATTTGCATATGACATGATACTGTATATATAGAACCCTAAATATTCCACCAAAAAAAACTGTTAGAACTGATCAATAAATTCAATAAAGAAGCAGGATACCAAATAAATATTCAGAAGTCAGTGGCATTTTTGTACACCAATGATGAACTTTCAGGAGAAATTAAGAAAACAATCCCATTTACAATTGCATTGAAAACAAGATAATACCTGGAAATCAAATTAACCAAGGAGGTAAAAGACCTGTTCTCAGAAAATTAAGTCACTGAAAAAAGGAAATTGAAGATACAAATAAATGAAAGCATATACTGTGCTCATGAGTAAGAAAAATCAACATCATTAAAATCGCCATACTACCCAAAGTAATCTATAGATTCCATGCAATTGCTTTCAAAACACCAATGGCAGTTTTCAGAGAGCTAGAACAAATGATCCTAAAATTTATATGGAACCATGAAAGACCCCTAATAGTCACAGTAATCTTGAGAAAGAAGAACAAAAGTTGGAGGTATCACACTATCCAATGGCAAACTATACTACAAGGCTACTACATTCAAAACAGCATGGTTCTGGCATAAAAACAGCTGTATTGATCAATGGAACAGAATAGAGAGCCCAGAAACAAATTCACGCCTTTATGCTCACTTAATATATCTCAAAGGAGGCAAAACTATACAATGAGGTAAAGAAAGTCTCTTCAATAAATGGTGTTGAGAAAATTGGTCAGACATATGCAAAAAAAAAAAAAAAAAAGGAAACCAGACTATTTTCTTATACTGTATACAAAAATACTCAAAATGGATTAAATACTTAAGTGTAACACCCGAAACCATAAAACTTCAAAGAAAACATAGGCAATAATCTCTCTGTTATTGCTACTAGTAATTTCTTTTTGGACATATCTCCTTGGGCAAGGAAAACAAAAGAAAAAATAAACAAATGGGACTACATCAAACCAAAAATGTTTTGTACAGCAAAAGAAGCCATCAACAAAACAAAAAGACAACCAACTGATTGGGAGAAGATATTTATTTATGTTACAACTGATAAGAGGTTAATATCCAAAATTATATACAAAACTCATAGAATTCAAAGACCACAAAAAGCAAACAATACAATCAAAAAATGAGTAGAAGACCTGAATAGATATTTCTACAAAGACATAATACAGGTGGCTAATAGACATATGAAAAGATGCCCATCACTAATCATAAGAGAAATGCAAATTAAAACCACAATGAGATATCACCCTACACCTGTCAGAATAGCTATCGTCAATAAATCAAAGAACGACAAATGTTGGCAAGGATATGCAGAAAAAGGAACCCTCATACATCGTTGCTTGGATTGCAAATTTGTACAACCACTATGGAAAACAGTCTGGAAGTTCCTCAAAAAAATGGATATACCCTTTAATACAGCAATTGCACTTCTGGGCATTTATCCATAGAAAATGGCTAAAATTCCTAAAGATCTATGCACTTCTATGTTTATGGCAGCACAATTTATAATAACCAAACTAAATGCCCATCAACAGACAATTGGATAAAGAAGTTACAGTTCATATATACATGGAATATTACTCAGCCATTAAAAAAATTGAAATCCTACCATTCAATTTTTTTGGACGGACATAGAAGTTATTATCTGAGTGAAATAAGTCCAACAGAGAAAGATAAATGCCATATGACTTCATTTATATGTAGAATCTAAGGAACGAAAAGAACAAACTAATTAAAAATAGACTCACCTATATAGAGAACAATATGATGATGGCCACAGGGGAGGAGGGTTAGGGTGCTGGAAAAAAAAGGGTGAATGGCGAAAAAAGTACCAATTAGTAGTTGAGAGATGGTCATGGGGATGGGGAGCACAGCAAATGGATTGATGTTAACATTCATGCGATGACCAGGTTGAGAGCCGGAGGAGAGAAAGAACAATTAGAGGGATCATTTTATAAACTATAGAAATGTCTAACCAATGTACTGTATACTTGAAACTAATAATAAAATGAAATTTTAAAAAAGTGGCATATACTTATGTTATTATTTATATTATATATACATATATAATCATCAGAAATAAATGAATAACTATAAGCACATCTTACAACCTAAAAAGTAGAATCCTACCTATATGTTACATAAATTTCTGTGGAATGCAACCTTTTGAGAGTTTCTTTTTTAACTTAGAGGAATTGTAGCCATAAAATGCTCTTAAGTATGCTATGATGTACTCTCATAGTTTCTTTATGCCCCTTACAGCAGAGATTTGGAAACACTGGTGTAAATTCTATATTGTTAGCAGTTTGGAGAAAGAAGATATTGGCTGGAAAAATTTGGAAAATTTTTATAGCAGGCCAGAGATTTGATCTATTACTAGAAGAGTGATGAATAGTTCTTTGTAGTCAAGGAGAAGACAATGAAGAAAACTCATATGGAGGAAATACCTTGATAAATGGTACATATTTGAGAATGAATACTTTGTATTTGAAAGATAATGTGGATATTTTCCTGACTATATAAGATACTTTGTATTGGACAATATTGAAGGAGATATAAGTAAAATAGTTCAAGGCCATATTTTAAAATATCTTAAATACAATGTTATGGAGTTTGAGATTATCTCAAAAATAGTGAGCCATTTTAGGTATTTAATTATGTAAGAGTATAACCTCTATGAGAGCAAGAATCAATATCTCTTTTGAGGTCACCACTGTATCTACAATGCCTGACACATAGCAAGTGCTCAATGAATATTTGTTGAATGAACAAATTATAAAGTGGAAGAGATTAGATGCAGAGACATACTTTTTGAAGCCATTCCATGAAAGCCCTGGGCCAGAGTGGTAGCAATGGGAATTAAAATGAAAATTGAGATTTATATGATGAGCACAAAGAAGATTATAGTTGTATAAGAACATCTTAAGTACTAGTGAGATCAGCACTGAGGCAGATGACTGCAGAATTTACTTTGGGTATAAAATTATTATGTGCTGATATACAGATTGAAGTGAATGCTGTTGAATAATTTGAGGTCTGAGTAAGAATATAGAGTAGATTCAGTAGGTTTGAGGATTTGAATAATTATTTTATTTAAATTATTATATTTGGGAAGGTGAATGACCTAGAGAAGTGTCATAATTATTAGCAGACTTAGCAACATATTTCAGATTTCCCAACAATGGGCATTTTTTTTCAGTGAATTATTCATTATGTCAATAAGAAGATGACTTTTGAGATTGTTCTTATCTGTATAGTGAGGATGATAAGGGTAGTTACCTCATAGGAGTTTCATAGGATTAAATGACTTAAATGTAAAGCACTTGGTAAAATACCTGCCACATAAAAAGAGCTTTGTGAATATTTTCTAGTATTGTTAATATTATTAATTAGATATTAACTTCTGGTTTAATATTTATCTGATTGTTAGTAAAGCTCATCTATTAGTACAGATTTTGTGATTCCTTGTGTATAGAGCAGAATGTATTTCATACTCTTTTTTTTTTTTTTAATCCTTTTTGGCCTTGAATTACATCTAATATTAGGATAGTTGTTAGATGTCCTTAAACTATTACATTTTGGCTGACTCTGCCTGGGGGGAAAATAAACAATGACACTATTTTAGTGTCAGTTTATAAATTACTTGCTTGTGTTATTAGGGCATATTTGTTATTTGAAATAAATCAGGTATCAAGCCATGGAGCTTTTGTATTTCTGCCAACATTGTAATCTGCTTCTGATTTCTGGGGAAAGAGAGAGAGAGAGGGGGAGGGAGGGAGAGA
>CM053505.1:50034244-50075018 GCA_028627145.1 Eidolon dupreanum | reverse complement strand
AAAAAATCATCTTTATGCTTTTGGTTATTTTTAGAAAATGACACAAGTTTAGAGATTAACTTGATATGGAAGTTTAAAGAATGATTATTCATTGTGATTAATGAGTTACCTGAATATATTAAGTCATTCAAGCTATGCTTACAGTATAATTATTTAAAAAAATACCCAGGATGATTTCTATAGATATTTACTGTAAACATTGAAGAAAATATTCCAGTTATTGAATTTTCCCCCAAATATTATTTTTGCTTAAAGGCAGACAATAATGTTTTTAAAGAAACTGGTATGAATGAACAAGCAGATTGCCAGTTTGAATACTGCCCCAATTTTTTGCATGTTTTTTTCTCAGTTGCATAATAGTCATGATAATAGTACCAATCTCAATCTCATAGTTTTATTGTGAAGATTAAGTGAATTAGTACAATTGAAATGCTTAAAGCATGCCTGGCTTATATTAAATGTTCTATATGTATTATCTATTATTATTGTTTGATTTTAGAAAATTATCACATTTAAGAATCTTTTAAAAAGTCCTTTACGCTTCGTGTGTGTGTGTGTGTGTGTGTGTGTGTGTGTGTGTGTGTGTGCATGTGCCAGTAGTATAAGTGAGTATTTTAGGATGTCATTTTTTGAATTCAGCTTGCTTTTCTAAGACTATTTAAAACATACATGATAGAAAATTTCCGATGTTGAAGATTGAATTTCCGTATTTCTCAGGGACTTGAGTTTTCTTTATTCATTCTAACAACTGAAATATGATATTCCTTCTATACTTTTCTTACTTTAGAAAATTCATCAATGATATAAGACTACATAGAGATATTATTCATAGATGCCCATGGGTATTGAGAAAAAAAATGTTAGTTTTTTCAAAGAAGTAGTTATTCTCCTTAGTTGAATGGCAAGTTTCTTATTTTAAATACTCATATTTTGTGTATAAAAAGACACTTTACAGTTTAGACTGTAAGTTATCCAACATAACTTTACAGTGAAGAGTAGGTATTTAGTACCAAATAACAATTATGATTCTGTCAAAAGATTATAATAGACTGTTAGGTTCAATTTTTGTCTGTGAAATCAGTCTTACCATTATCCTTTAAAACAGTTATGCTTGGTTTTTGAATTGGTGGCATTTGTCATTTATTATATAGAGGCAGATTTTGACACTTAAAACCACATCTTTTTTTGTGAATAAGCATTCTCTAGTATGGTTTCTCTTCAGTTTTCCTGGTTTTATTATATCTGGTTTCCCTCTTCCATGCATTTAAAATTCATTTCAGTCACAAAGAATGTATTCATAATCCTAAAACATTTTCTTAAAAAATCCATTTTTCAATGTGTTATCATCAGGAAGGAAAGGCTGATAGAAATAAATTTACCTTAGTAATTTCAAGTAAAATGTTATCATTGATAGCCAATAACATTTTTAACTCCTTTGTCATCCACTAAGATATTAAAGCATTTATTAATTCATAACTTTTAGTTTAAACATTTTTATTGTGTAAAACACAGAAAACAACTCCCAACATGGCATTTAGAGCTAAAAATATATTTAGTAAAGATTGTCATTAAATGTATATAAAACACATAAACACTATATATATATACATATATATGTGTGTGTGTGTGTGTGTGTGTGTGTATTTAAATACTTTTAAGTTATTAAAGTTTTATTTTTCTTATTGCAAATATTCAGAATTATTACCACTTTCAACTAATTATCATGATATGATTTTAACAAACACAAGATATGGTTCCTGTGAGACAGGACAGTTATTTTTTTAAAAGATAGGGCCCTAATCCAATAAGACTAGTATATTTTTAAAAACATTTATTTTTCTATTATCATTGACATACAATACTATATTAATTCCAGCTGTAAAACATAGTGATTAGATATTTATGTAATTTGTGAAGTGAGCTATATAATTATTCTGAAATAATTTTGAAAATTAATATTAAGGGAAAAACACCTTCATAAAGAACTTTATTTCATTAATAATGTATAACCTGATATTACTTACATTTTAATTTCAGGTTTTCTCTCATGTCTCCATTTCCATTTTGTTTTAAAATATCTAACTATGAAGTCTTTAAATCAAGATAGATTTTCATTAGTAATTTTTGTTTTATCTACAGCACAAATAATTTGAAAGGTAATACATTTCTGTAGGCTAAGTAAAGAATGTTTAAAAAGTCAACTAATCATGATTACCTTTAAATAAAGGAGTAAACTACAAAAGAAAGTCCACGTTCTTGTATTTTATGGGCACACAGTAAGTGCTTAAATCAATTGATGTGAGAAAATAAAGCTGCAATGGTTTAATTTTGCTCTTCTACTTCCCACAAGTTTCAGCTGTAACTTTTTTTTCCAGGCTTGAAGACGCAGAAGGAGGAAGGTCTAGGAGAACTAAAAAAGAGAAAGAAGGAAAAAGCTTATGGCTGGATTGACTGATACTCAATTTAAAAAATTTAGTTAAAGACTCAAAAGTTGATATTTTAAACTCGGTCCTAGAGTATTTTGAGAGTCATCCAATATATATGACACTGCTTTAATCAGAATTCCTAGGTAAATAGAGAAGCTGCATTAACAGAAAAAAAGCTAACATTCATGTAATATATTATTTTTTGAATAATACTCCTACATGTTTTATTAGATCTTTACAATTATCCTGTAGAATATAGAAATTTTAGTATCTATTTTATTTTTTTAAATTAGTTTTATTTTTTATTTATTTTTAATTAAAATTATTGGGGTGACATTGGTTAATAAAATCAAAAGTTAAATTTTCTTCTGTCACCAAATATTTGACCCCCTTTATCTCTACCTACTCCTCCTTCCCTCTGGTAACTAGTAATCCATGGCCCATGTCCATGGGTCTCTGTTTGTCATGTTTGTTTGTCACTTTCAGTTTTATATCTCACATATAAATGAAATCATATGGTTCTCAACCTTTCTTTCTGACTTATTTTGCTTAGCGTGATAATCTCAAGATCCATCCATGTTGTCACAAATGGCAGTATTTCATCTCTTTTTTTTGGCTGAGTGATATTCCATTGTATATATGTACCACCACTTCTTTATCCAATTATCTATTGATGGACACTTTGGTCTCTTCCATGTCTTAGTCACCATGAGTAACGCTGTTATGAACATCAGAGTGCATATATCTTTATGACTAAATATTTTCAAGTTTTTTGGGTAAATACCCAGATGAGGGATTGCTGGGTCATATAGTAATTCTATTCTTAGTTTTTTTGAGGAAACTCCATACTGTTTTCTATAGTGGCTGTACCAATTTACATTCTCACCAGCAATGTATTAGGATTCCTTTTTTATCACAACCTCTCCACCACTTGTTATTAGTTGTCCTGTTGATGATAGCCATTCTAACAGGTGTGAGATGATATCTCATTGTGGTTTTGATTTGCATTTCCTTAATAGCTAGTGAAGTTGAGCATCTTTTCTTGGCCATTTGTCTGTTGGCCCTTTGTATGTCTTCTTGGGAGAAGTGCCTGTTCAAGTCCTTTGCCCATTTTTTAATTAAACTGTTTTTTATTGTTGAGTTGTATGACTTCTTTATATATTTTGGATATTAGACCCTTATCGGAGGTGTTTTTGCAAATATATTCACCCATTCAGATGGTTCTCTCTTTGTCTTAATGGTTTCTTTTGCTGCTCAGAAGCTTTTTAGTTTGATGTAGTCCCATTCATTTATTTTTGTTTTTACTTTCCTTGCCTTTGAGGTCAAATTCATAAAATCCTCTCTAAATCCAAGGTCCAAGGATTTAGTACCTATGTTTTCATCTCTATTTTAAAGATTAGAAAACTGAAGTTTTCTGAGGGTAATATGATAAGAAATAGGATTGAAACTAGAAGTTTTATGTATTCTTATATATAATTTGATCTAGATGACTGAAGTTTACTGAAATTTCCTAAATCATTGGTTGATATATATACAGTATGTCATATGCCCAAGGAATTTCACAAGGTGTTGCATTATTTTCTGCAATTTTATTTATTTCAGTAGCCAGTCTTTGACATATTTTGTAATCATTGGAAATAATACAGCTATACACTTAGGTATCTATTTTGAAATGCTTTATACTAAAATAAATTGTTGATAATATATAACTTTGATGCTAATTCTAATACAATCATAACGTTGAATTAAAAAAAAGAATGAGTATAGATGGGTGTGGGAACAGGTGTATGGGTATGCATGTAAATGTTTACACACATTGTTGAAAGAGAGTTGCCAAATGAAGATAATATATCCATTTACTTTGCTTATTTCAATATAAACCTTATTTATATTTACCCTTTTTTTCCTTCCCTTGATTCCTGTAAATTCTACTACATTTTCTATATTAATCCACCTGACTATACTTTGGAAATCCCATACCATGACACTCTTTATTTCCCATTGATTTGACTCTTCATCCATTTGCCTTACAGCAATAGTCTATCAGATTTAGAAAGTCTCATTATCAACAAGTTTGCTATAGGTTCTGACTACAGTTTTTTCTTCCCCAGTATACTTCCATTGGCCATCATCCTCTTGGTACCACAAATAAATGTTATCCATATGTAACAGACACCCCTTATTTATCTCATAGTTTCAACCATCTAGAATTATCATCAGGACTTTACAAGAATACTAATAAAGCATACCTGATTTACTTGTAAAGGTTTTTTTTTTTTTCTGCAGTTCCAACAAGGAGTAGTATGAAAATAAAGGTAAATAAAAGTAAAATTATAGTGATTCACTACTCCAGGGTCACTTCAAACTGGTTATGTATTTAATATTCTATTTTATTAAAATTAAATGAAGTAGTGTAAACTGACATTAAAATTGAGAAAAATTAAAATATGAAATTATATTTGCCATCAGCAAATGAATAATTGTTCCTGCTTGAAGTAATAAACACATCTCCTTAGAGTTACAAAATACTCAGTCCTAGTTATCATTTTGATAAATAATTCACTAATTTGATAAGTAAAGTAGCCCCTATGAATTCTCGTTATCTTAAAGAATATAAAAAAATATCTTTCTGTCTCACTTATAAGTTTGAAAAATAGAAAAAAATATATTATTCTAAAGTTTTAAATATATCAACCAATAGCTAATGAAAATTCCTATTTTGAGGTACTTTTATAATGACTATCCCACAGTTTCCTTTTTAATAGAAAACCTTAGAATTAACTTCAAGAAGAAAAAAACACTATTCAGAGCTTTGGTAAATCAAAAGTATTTGATGTAAACAAAAGTTCATTGCCATCAATCTAATGCTAACAGGAATCTCTAATTTGGGGTATGGTAAAAGTAGAAACTTTATCCAGATGAACAGTTTATAAAACAGGGAATCAGCCTCAAGAGGAAATTGAAAATACACTCCCTTGAGAGCATTTTCTTATATAGAGAAAGTGCCTGCCTTGGTCCCAGATTAATCCATTTTTATGCAAATGAGGAATCCAAATGTGCATAGTTTGATTTGATTAAATAGCACTGCCCTGAGTGGTTGGAATTATACAGTCTGATTGGTTGTTATAGAACTGCTCTGATTGGTCGGTAAAGATACAAATGAAGGTATAACTGTGCAATTCCGATTGGACAGGGCTGATCTCAGCTCATTGGTTAGAATATGATTCTAGGAACACATTTAAAATGTTGGGCTCAGAGGGCAAGAATGCATGCAGTACAGGAGGCTTGACAGCTCAGACTATGGTTTTTCTCTTATTTGCCTTGTGAGTGAGAGACCTCTGTAAAGAATGGCTGCTAGACTCTAATTGTGAATTTGGGCTCAATTAATTACAAGAACTCCTTTTGTAGGTATATTCCTTCTCAGGGGCAACATAGCTTTAATTGAATCAAAGGTATTGTCAAATAATGGCTACCTTGAAAATGTCATTGAACAAATACTCAAATAACTAAATTCCCTATATCTTTTCAGAAGCAATAACGATTGACTTTATAAATAGTTTAAAATTGTGATTCCTTCTTTTCTTAAAAAAATGGGTTGTCCAACACAGTATTATTAGCGTTTTCTTAGCCATATGGATACGTCAAATCTCAAATATCGGTTTCCTCTTTTCATGTGTAAAGTTTGTTTCAAATATGGTACACTGAAAGTAAATTACCTTTGGCTTAATTTCTTTGTCCTACTTTGAAGGTGCATTATTCTTCTTTCTCCATATCCTCTTTTTAATTTCATCTTCTTTATGTTTTCTTAAATTATGCATAATAGTGAACTGTACAGAAGTAGACAAGATAATAATTTCCATCTTTTTTTTTTGGGGGGGGGAGTCTACTCTGAGCTTCCCACTGCCCTCCACTTCTAAAATTGTTCTATACTCAGAATGATAAGTGAATGCAGAATTGTGCCTTTGATTTCAAATTCTTCATTCAGATAAACAATTATTATTAAAAATATTTTCCCAACAATACAATTTTGTTTTACTTAATAAACTTGGTCTCAGAGTTGTGTGATTCTAACTTCTTCAAACTTTAGTCTCTTCATTTGAAATTAAGTATAAAAATTCTTCCTATCTTCTAAGTGAAAATTTTATAAATAATGGTGAGAGAGGTGAACAATATTCCAAATTAATATGAAACAAATTTCTTTACAATCTAAGCATAACGTATCATTAAAAAGTGAATCATAATTGCTGCCTCTCTTTGTTAACACCAAAGTCAAGTACCGATTTCCTTCTCAAGGCAAGACATATAAGGTTATGAACTTTGCTTTCTAAAAAAAATTAACTATGCTTTTGATCATTTCATACATATCATCAAGATAATCAGCAATATATTCATTAGAAGCCATAAAATAACCTTTAGAATTTCTGTGAATACCAGAAAATTTATTAAATAAACATGGAAATATTCCAGTATTTAAGCAGAATATCAACTTTTTGTTAAATATTGGAGAAAAAAAATAATTACTTTGGTTACTTATTGCATTTCTTTTTATAGCAAATGGAAAGTGACTAAATACTGTGACATCTTTTGACATAACTAATTACATTCAAATAACTACATTCATGTTTATATAGAGAGGTGACTGATATAGTGGACCCTAAAAAGCAACGATAAGACTGCCTAAAGATAAAGGTAAAACTTTGTAAGCCAGGAAATCAGTTGCTATGATGAACCATTCTCCCATACACAATACGCAATCTTCATTCTAGCTTTGCCAGTTCCCTTAATTCCATGAACATCTCTGCACATCTTTGTCTCTGTAACTTTGCTCATGTTATTCCTGTCCCCAGTAATTCTCTTTTTAACCCTAATTTTTTATGCATACTTTTCATTGCAAGTTACACACTTTTCAGGGAGCTTTCTCAGTTTCAGTTTTTAAATGTCTTTTTATTTTGAACTATTGGTAATATTTTTAGTTTACACCACATAGTTTGGCATAAAATTTTATATATTTTATGTCATTTCACTAGTTAGTCTAGCCTCCTTAGCTACATTGTAAACTGCTTGGGGATATGACTGAATATTTGTATTCGTGGTGTCTGCCATAGTTCTAAAAAAAGTAGCAAATAAAGAGTTATTGATATTTCCTAAATAAAATATTTCAATCTACATAATCTACCATGAAAACTGCTCACTGATTCTATTCTCCAAAACCATCTACAATGTTTTAGAGGATTTACACACATAAACAAAGGATCTTTCATTTTTATAATATATAATATCTTTTTACCTGACATTTATAACTTTGACAAATATTTATTGAGTGCCAAACTCTGTTGCAGATTTTATATTAGATTTTGGAATTAAAAGAATAAGGATATATCGTATCTATCTTAATGTATCTTATGATTTACTGGGGAAAAGACATTCATCGTCTCCAGAAACTAGATCGTGAATCAAATGTACCTCAGTTCAGGAAACCATGATATACTCACTTTAAAAGATGTATTTAGAGACTTAGGAAAATAACACAGAGATAACACCGCCTCAGAAGTTAAAGAAGGGATAATTCAAAACTTGAGAGTGCGGTCAGGGTGTCACATGTTACAACAAGGTTAAATGAAGTGAGAAATTAAAATGTAATTGGTCACTATATTTAACATAAGCTACTACTAATTATCTTAGACCAGTTCAATTAAAATAGCAAGAACATAAACAAGCCTGCAATGACTTCAGAAATTAATGTTAAGTGGGAAATTTTTTCTTTCTAAAGAGTGGGATTAATAGAAAGAGAGACATTAAACCATAGCAACATATGGTTTGAAATTCAACATGTACACTAAAAAGTAACCTAATTTTTATGTTCACTTCTATCAGGTAACATCTGAAGAGCATAATAAAACAAGGTAGAATATGTTTCAGTATACAAAGTTGAACAAAGATTGAATTCAACATGGTGTAAACAACAGAAACAAACCAAAAACAAAAGTGTATACTAAAATGGCTAATCAGTCCTTTTCAGGAAAATTATTAGCAATATACTAGATTATAACCTCCATAAGAATAGGGACAGTGCAATTTTTTGTTTATGTATTCTGGAGCCACTAAAACTGGAATTGCAAATGTTAGTCCATAGCAAAAACTAACTAAACTGATTTGAGACAATGGAATAGAATGCTTAACAATGTAGGAGAAAGAACAGTTTTCATGCTCTGGCTTCAGCACTTAGTAGATAAATAACTCAAACACTCTGGGCTCCAGTTTCCTTCTCTGCAAATGGAGATAATAGTAATATGTGTGCCAGGATTATTGTGAGCATCAAGCGGCATAATGTGTATAAAATGCTGAACCCAGTCACTTAGTAAGCACTTAATAAATATTAGTTGTGATAATAATAATAGTATTAATATAATACTAAAGTGTTTTATTAATGTATTTCAGGAAAAGAAAATCCTAATCAATTTACACTCTGTAGAAAAACTTATGTTGCCCAAATATATTACATCTAATATATCTCACCAGAAGATTTTATTTAGTATTACCAAGATTCAAGTGGGACACACTGATGTATATAAGAAAAAAAAAATCAGAACCTTAATTAAATTAATTGGATTTGATCTTGATTAGTAAAATTGGATTGCTGTGTTAAATCATAACATGGTAAAAGTTGATTATTTGGGCTCTATTCTATACAGTTCTTACAGAATATAATTTGTCACCAAAAAAAGTTAATTTTTAGAATGTTATCCTCAGCAGTATGAATATTTTTATTATTATAGCTATCAAAAATCAACATTTTTCACTGTCTTCTATTTAAAATACAAGTTCAACATTCTTAAGAGTTATTTTTTTCACTGTCTTCTATTTAAAATACAAGTTCAACATTCTTAAGAGTTATTTTTAGATGCATTTACTTCTGAAATATAACTCTGTGGTCAAAAAACTTTCTATTCTATGTAACTGATAACTTTGAAAACAAATACATTTTTAAACAGGGTCACCTAAACCCATCAGCAATAGTGCAAGATGCATTACAGCTAAGTAGTTAGGAACAGTTTGGGCACAATGTAGACTGGGCTAGATTACTGCCTCTTGTCCTCACTGTTTCTCAGTTTCCTCATTGGTGATGTGTGGAAGATAATTGTATCTTCATTAAATAAAATAATGCATTACATTTCTTACTCTGATATTTGACACTGAGTAAAAATTCAATAAATGTTAGTCATTATTTTTATTTGAAAAAAATCTCAGACTTCATGATATGCTTGTGATGTATCGCATGTCACATTGGTATAGACAGTGATTAACTTTAAGACATTGTGGTAAATCCTGATTTAAATTATTCATTTGTTCATTGATCTTAGCTTTAGTGACTTGAATATTTTTCTGTTTTCTTATTTGATTTTGAAATGTAGATCTTGTGCTGAATATAATTTCATTCAAATGCATTAGAGAACTATTACACTTTCAGTGTGAATTTAGGAAGGATACCTAGTTCAATTCTATTAACTAAATCATGTTGATAACTATATTTTATCTTTTTAAATAAATACAATCAATTTGATTTTTAGAGGTATCAAAATATTGAATGCTATGTTATTTAATGTCTACGAGAACAGTTTTGTCCATGAAAGTGAAAATACTCAATTGGTTAAACACTAAAATTTAAAAATCTAATTATGTTTACATATCCAGCATCTGTGGTGGGACTATATATGTATCAGCAAAGAAAGGACATGTATTGTTACTTTGTATTTTTAGCATTATTTTTAGGAAATGAATATTTGATATTTAATTTAAAATATCAAAGTATTCACCATGAAATAAATCCAGAAACGTGTTGGGCTTCTCCTTCCTCATTTTGATGTTAAAATTGTTTTTATTTTTAATTGACATAGAAGAAGACCTTTGTCTCTCTCTGTCTCTCTCTGTCTCCCTCTGTCTCTCTCTCTGTCTCTGATTGTCTCTCTCTCTCTCTTTCTCCTGTTTTCTAAAGGCACTAATTTAGTTGAGGTTAAAAGCATTTAACTTGGGAGGTAGTAGGAGTTGTATTGTGGGACAAGGATACACTCATGGGATCTGGTAGTTGGTCATCTGACTATAAAGCACATCCAGAAATTCAGATTTTGATTTTTGTTATTGTATGTATCCCATGTGTAACTAGGTGTGAATGAAACAAGCCTCTGTGTGCCGATTGAAAACCATTAAATGGTTAATCAATGATTTTATTAATTATTATTATTATCATCACTGTTATTGGCTAGATAGTTTTGATGCATGCCAATTATTGCTACTGAGTTTTTATTTTTCCACATAAATACTGTCTGTAATATCAGAGGTCTGGTAGTAAAAAAAAAAAAAAAACATTTTGAGGTAAATATCTATGCTTGTGTATTAGTTTTCTGTTGCTACTATAACAATTCACTACAAATTTATTAGTTTATATAATGCAAACTTATTATCTTACAGTTCTAGAAGTAATAAATCTGAAATTAGTTTCAGTATGGTGAAATCACAGTGTTGGTAGGGCTGTATTCCTTCTGGAGGCTCTAAGGGAAAATTGAATTCCTTGTCTTTTCTAATTTCTAGAAGCCACCTAAATTTCTCAGCATGTTGTCCCACATCACTCTAATCTTTGCTTGCATAACATCCTTTTCTGTATCTCTGACTCTCCTGCTTCCTTAGGGACCTTTTTTTGATTACATTGGGCACAATCAGGTAATCCAGGATAATGTTCTTAACTCAAGATCACATCTGCAATAACATTCTTGCTATATAAGAAAATGTATTCACAAGTTCCAAGGATAAGATGTAGACACATTTAAGAAGCATTATTCTGCCTACCACAGTTTGTGTGGTTTTCAGGAGATAAAATTTTAATGGTTTAATACTAGAATATCCTCTATTTAAATACTTATATTTTGGGTGTTTGCCAAACTCATTTCACCATAACAGCTTTTCCTGAGGAGCATTTCTTGAATGAGAATTCATGGAACATACTCTGAGAAATGTTAAAATGTTTATCCCTTGGACCTGCAGGCTTCCAGTGATCTGGTTTATCCATTCTGGTATGTAGACACTAGCATTTTCCACAAGATTGATTTAATACTGTCGAGATGATTTTTAAAAACCTTAAAGCTCTCAATTGAGTTTAGAGAAACATGACAGAGTAAGAGACATGCTCAGATCTCTCCCCCAAAACAACAATGAGCTGAACATCTAAAACTCAAAACAAAAACAAAAACAAAAACAAAAACAAACAAACAAACAAAAAACGACAACAAAAAAAAAACACCCAAACTGCACATCAGCATGTCTGAGTGTAGGATGAGTACTTAAGAGCTACCAGAGGTCAGAACCCCAGGTGTCAGTTAGTGGACTGGGAGAAACAAATAAGCTGCCTCTCGGAGCTGCTGGAGATCCCTGTAGGAGGAGGGAGAGAAGAGAAGGTGCGGCAAGTTCCCTGAAAAACCCTGCCTAGGAGTGCTTTGAGCCCGATGTGGCTGGTAGCAGGGCCCAGTCATCAGGACAGAAGGCAGAGAAGGGGGAAGGCATAGAAAGAACAGTTGATTTTTACCAGCCACAGTTGAAAAAATGAGGCTGAGCTGCAGCCCCAAACCCCCAACCCAGAGAGCCCCTCCATCATATCCTCCAAAACTGAATACTGCAGAGCCCCAGAGGAATCTAAACGAATGCTACCAAAACTGCCATTAACACTGACAGGGATTGAGACTGAGGGTAGCTAGTGTGATTAAACATCTACAAGAAAATAAAAAAGGTGTTATTAAGGATTAATATAAAGCAGGGATCTAAGAGGATTAGTCGCCATATTCTGGAAACCAAAAGAAAAGCACTTTCTCTGCAACAGGCTAAAGAGAGACTTTTATATAATAAATCTTCCTGGAAAAAAAGCAGAATACATTTCCATTAATGCGCAGGTGGAGAAATAGTCCATTAAACATCATGAACAACCAAGGTGACAAAGCATCTCAGAAAGAAGAAGAAAAATCTCCAGAAATTTAGCTTATAGACATAGAAATATGCAACTTGAATGACAGAGAGTTCAGGATGGGACTTCTGAAAAAGCTCAGTGAGTTCTGAAATGAGTTATATCAACAATTTCAGCAATTCAAAAAAAAAAAAAACTAGAGGAGCAGAATGAGTTTTTTAGCAAGGATATTGAAACTCTCAAAAAGAACAGTATAGTTCTGCAGATACAAAACACACTTGCGTGCGCGCGCACACACACACACACACACACACACACTTAGGAAATACTGTCAACCAGTGGAGGGAAGGATCAGTGATATCCAAGACAGAAATCTAGAAATAAATCAGAAGGAAGATGAGAGAAACAGAAGAATGAAAAATAATGAAAGAGAAATACAAGAAAGATCTGATACCATCGGGAGAGGAAACATAAGAATAATTGACATTATCAAAGGCAAGGAAAAGGAGCAGGGACTAGAAAACATTTTCAGACAAATAGTTAATGGGAATTCCCAAGTCTAAGGAATGAGGTGGAGCTTGGAATTAAAGAAGTCAATAGAACACCCAATTACCTCAACTCAAAAATGTCTTATACAAGATGCATTGTATTCAATTTATCAAAAATCAATGACAAAATTCTCAGGGCAGTGAGGGAGAAGACAGTAACTCATAAAGGAAAAGCCTTTAGATTATTATAGGACTTCTTAGCACAAATCATACAAGCCAGAAATGAGTGTAATAATATAGTCAAACTATTAATTAAAAGGAACTACCAGCCTAGAATAATATATCCAGTGAAGTTCTCTTTTAGACATGAAGGAGAAATAAAGACCTTTACAGACATACAAACATTGAGGGAATTCTCCATTATGAGGTCTGCATTACAGGAAATACTGAAAGAGGTCAGCTCATCTAAAATAAAATGAAAAACAAATAAAAAAAACATAATTAGAATAAGGTGACTATCAGGCAGATAGAAGCAGAAGAGGACAACCTTTACTACAAACAGGACACTATAAGCTTAAACAATAAGAAGAGATTTGCTATAGCAAAATAGTCATGAACATTCAGCATACAAAGGAAAAAAATGAGACAAATGACTGAGAAGAGGAGGATTCAAAGATTCAAATTCACAAAGAGGAATGGAGATAAGGCACACACAGAATAAAATGGGTGAATATATATATATATCTATATATATATATCTATATATATATATATATATATAGATATATATATATAGATATATATATATATATATTTACATATTTGTAATGGTAATGACACACCAAAGATTCAGAACTGAAGTACATAACACACACACACAAACACACACACACACACACAAGAATCAGAGGGAAAATGCATAAAAGCGAACCAAAATAAAGAAAACAGAAACACAACAACAAGGAAGCAATGGAAACACTGAGCTACCAGAAAATAAAAGATAAAAAGGCTATAAGAAAAACTCATACTTCAATAATCACCCTAAATGTGAATTGATTGAACTCACCAATAAAAAGGCACAGAGTTACAGAAGGATCAAAAAGCAAAACCCAACCATATGCTGCCTCCAGGGGACACATCTCAGCTCCAAGGACAAATATGGACTCAAAGTGAAAGGGTGGAAATGATATTTCAAGCCAATGGCATTCAGAGAGGAGCGGGAGTAGTGGTACTAATGTCAGATGAAATAGACTTCAAAATAAAAAAGACAAAGAAAGATAATGAGGGACACATCATAAAAATAAAGGAAATCATGCACCAAGAAGACATAATACTTATTAATATCTATACTCCCAAACAAGGAGCCATGAAATATATAAAGTAATTATGATCAGAACTAAAGGGAGAAACAAACCAAAACATTCTTGTAGTAGGGAATCTAAATACGCCACTGTCAAAAATGGACAGATCATCCAAACAGAAAATCAATAAGAAATAACATTCTTAAATGACACATTAGAACAACTGGAAATAATTGATGTTTACAGAGACTTCCATTCCAAAACAGCTACTTATACATTCTTCTCTACTGCACATGGAACATTGTCAAGGATTGACCACATACTGGGACACAGAGATAGACTCAACAAATATAAGAGGGTTGAAATCATACCAACAATATTCTCTGATCATAATGCTTTGAAAGTAGAGATCAACTACAAATAGAAAGCAGGAAGAATCACAATTACATGGAGACTACACAACACACTACTGAAGAATAACTGGATCAGAGAAGAAATAAAAAGAGAGATCAAGAAATACATAGTAACAAATGATAATGATAGCACAACATATCAAAACTTTGGGGACACGGCAAAAGCAGTCATAAAAGGAAAGTTCATGTCATTACAGGTCTACCTTAAAAACAACAATGAGTCCAAATAAACAACCTAATGCTTCATCTTAAAAAACTATAAAAGAAAGAGCAAATGAAATCTTAAGTCAACAGCAAGAAATAAATATTCAAAATTAGAGAAGGAACAAATGAAATTGAAAATAAAAAAAAAAGATAGAAAAAAGATAAGCAACAAAGAGCTGGTTCTTTGAGAAGGTTAATAAAATTGAGAAACCCCTGGCTAGACTCACTAATGAAAAAAGAAAGGACACAAAAAAAATCAGGGATGAAAGAGGGGAAATTATGATTGCTATCACAGAAATACAAAGGATCATACAAGAATACTATGAAAAAGTATGTAACACCTAATTTAATAACCTAGAAGAAATGGACCAGTACTTAGAAAGATACAACCTTCTTAGAATTAATCAAGAAGAACTAGAAAATCTAAATAGACCCATCAGCAGTATGGAAATTGAAACAACCATCAAAACCTACCAAAAAGTAAAAGTCCAGGCCCAGATGGCTTCACCAGTGAATTCTACCAAACATTCAAAGAAGAGGTAATACCTATCCTTCTCAAACTCTTCCAAAATTTGAAGAAGAGGCAATACTTCCCAACTCATTTTATGAGACCAATATTACTCTAATACCAAAACCTGATAAAGATAACACAAAAAAATAAAGCTACAGGTCAACATCTTTCATGAACACAGATGCAAATATCCTAAATAAGATACTAGCGAACCAAATACAGCAACATTTTGAAAAGATTATGCACCACGATGAACTGGGCTTCATCCCAGGTATACCGGGATGGTTCAATATATGCAAATCGATTAATTTGATACACCACATAAACTAAAAAATAAGAATCATGTGATCATATCAATAGATGCAGTAAAAGCCTTTGTCAAGATACAACATCCATTTATAATCAAAACACTTAACAAAATCGGTATAAAAAGAAAATACACTAACATAGTAAGGGCATATATGATAAACACTCAGCCAATATTAAACTTAATGGTGAAAAACTAAAAACCTTTCCTCTAAGATCAAGAACAAGGCAAGGCTGTCCACTATTGCTATTGTTCTTCAATATAACATTGGAGGTCCTAGTGAGTGCTAAAAAAGGTATTGAAATAGGAAGCGAAGAAGTCGAACTGTCATTATTTGCAGATGACATAATTCTCTATATAGAAAACCCTAAAGACTCCACAGGAACACTACTAGAAACAATTATTAAAGTCTCTGGATATAAAATCAACATTCAAAAGTCCATAGCTTTACTATACTCTAATAATGAAGTGTCAGAAAAAAGAAGTGGAAAAATATTCCTATTGCAATGGCAACAAAAAGAATAAAAAATATAGGAATAAATCTAACAAAAATTGTTAAGGACTGATGTAATGAAAACTATAGACCTAATTAAATGAAGTTGACAATGATGCAAAGAAACTGAGATATTCCGCGTTCTTGGATTAGAAGAATCAACATAGTTAAAATGACCATATTACTTAAAGCATTATAAAGGTTTAATATAATCCCCATCAAAATTCTATCAGCACTTTTGAAAGAAATAGAACAAAAAATCATCAGATATTTATAGAAGCATAAAAGATGCCAAACTTCCAAAGCCATCCTGATAAAAAAGAACGAGGCTGGAGGCATCACTCTGCCTGATTTCAAATTATGTTACAAAGCGACAGTAATCAAAATGGCATGGTATTGGCAGCAAAACAGACACACAGTCCAGTGGATAAGAATCAGGAGTCCAGGACTAAACCCATATTTATATGGGAAAATAATTTTCTACAAAAATGTAGAAAACATACAGTGGAGAATGGAAAGCCTCTTCAATAAATAGCGCTTGGAAAACTAAAAAGTCACCTGCAAAAGAATGAAATTAAGCTGTTGCCTATTACCACACACCAATATTATCTTAAAATGGATTAAGGACCTGAATATAAGACCTGAAACAATACATTGCATAGAAGAAAATGTAGGAACTAAATTCATGTACCTTGCACTTAAAGAAGTTTTTATGAATTTGACCTCAAAAGCAAAGGAAGTAAATGCAAAATAAATGAATGGGACTACATCAAACTAAAAAAAACTTCTGCTCAGCAAAAGAAACCATCAACAAGGTAAAGAGGCAGTCATGAGAATGGGAAAATATATTTGCAAGCAATGCCTCCAATAAGGGCCTAATATCCAAAATGCACAAAGAACTCATACAACTCAATAAGAACAACAACAACAACAACAACAACAACAATGACAAAAACAAACAATCCAATCAAAAAATGGGTAGAGGACCTGAACAGACATTTCTCCTTAGAGGACATACAAATGGCCAACAAATATTTGAAAAGATGCTCATCATCACTAGCTATTAGGGAAATGCTAATAAAAACCACAATTTCATCCCATCTCACACATATTAGAATAGCTTTAATCAACAGGGCAAGTAATAACAAATGATGGAGAGGATGCGGAGGAATAAGAACCCTCATACACTACTGGTGGGACTGCAAATTGGTACAGCCACTATGAAAAGCAGTGTGGAGGTTCCTCGCAAAACTAAGAGTTGATCTACCATCTGATCCAGCAATCCCTCTACTGAATATTTACCCCAAAGACTTGAAAACCCATATCCAAAAAGATATTTGCACACCGATGTTCATAGCAGCATTATTTACAGTGGCCAGGACATGGAAGCTACCAAAATGTCCTATGATAGATGATTGGATAAAGAAGTTAAGGTATATATATATACCTTACGCAACATACATACACACACACACACACACACACACACACACACACACACAATGGAATACACACACACACACACACACACACAATGGAATATTACTCAGCCATAAGAAGGGATGAAATACTGTTATGTGGGACAACATGGATGGACTCGAGATAATCATGCTAAGCGAAATAAGCCAGACAGGAAAAGTTGAAAATCACATGATATCATTTATATATGTGATATAAACTTAAAAGCAACAAATGAACATGACAAACAAACACAGACTCATGGACATGGACTATAAACTAGTGTTTACCAGAGAGTAGGTGGTGGGGTGAGGAGGGAGGTAGTCGGGGTAAAGGGGGTCAAATATGTGGTGAACACACAATGTAAATATATATATCTATATCTATCTATATATATATCTATATATAGATAGATATAGATATAGATAGATATATGTCATAGTTTTAAAGTGTACAACTGAAACATTGGATCTTGTTAACCAGGATCACCATAAAAAATTAAGTAATTAATTAATTTAAATGAATAAATAAATAAATAACCTTGAAATTCTTATAAAAAGAGAAAAAAATTTTGGTGTTTGAGTGATAGATATTGATCAAACTTATTTTGGTCATCCTTTCACAATATATGTGTGTCAAGTCATTATGCATTATATGTACTTTTTAAAATTCAGTTTATTGGGGTACATTAGTTAATACAACTATATAATTTCATGTGTACATTATAATTTGATATCTGTATATTCTTTTGTGTGTTTACTACCCAAAGTCCAGTTTCCTTCAGCTACCATATATTTGCTCCCCCTTACCCACTTCACCCTCCTCATACCCTCCTATATTTGACCCCTTTTACTCCATCTATCTACCCTGCCTACTCCTCCCCCACCCCTTACCCTCTGGAAACCATTAATCAGTAGTCCATGTCTATGAGTCTCTGTTTGTTTGTCATGTTCACTTATTGCTTTTAGGTTTATATCACACATATAAGTAATATCATATGATTTTCAACTTTTCCTGTCTGGCTTATTTCACTTAGCATGATTATCTCGAGGTCCATCAATGTTGTCACAAATGGCAGTATTTCATCTCTTATTATGGCTGAATAATATTCCATTGTATATATGTATACCTTGGCTTCTTTGCCTAATCATCTATAGTAGGACATTTTGGTTGCTTCCTTGTCCTGGCCACTGTAAATAATGCTGCTATGAACATCACTGTGCAAATATGTTTTTGGATATGAGTTTTCAAGTCTTTGGGGTAAATATCCAGTAGAGGGATTGCTGGATCAGATGGTAGATCAATTCTTTGTTTTGCGAGGAACCTCCACACTGTTTTTCACAGTGGCTGTACCAATTTACAGTCCACCAGTAGTGTATGAGGGTTCCTATTCCTCCACATCCTCTCCATCATTTGTTATTACTTGTCCTGTTAATTATAGCTATTCTAACAAGTACAAGATGGTATCTTATTTGATTTTGATTTGCATTTCCTTAATAGCTAGTGACGTTGAACATTTTTTCATATGTTTGTTGGCCATTTGTATGTCCTTTAGGGAGAAGCGTCTGTTCATGTCCTCTGCCTATTTTTTGATTGGACCGTTTGATTTGTGTTGCTACTGAGCTGTATGAGTTCTTTGTGCATTTTGGATATTAGGCCCTTTTCGGAGGCATTGCTTGTAAATATATTTTCCCATTCTGATGGCTGTCTGTTTATCTTGTTGATGGTTTCTTTTGCTGAGCAGAACCTTTTTAGTTTGGTGTAGTCCCTTTCATTTATTTTGCATTTACTTCCTTTGCTTTTGAGATCAAGTTCATAAAATCCTTTTAAGTCCAAGATCTTTCAGTTTAGTTCCTATGTTTTCTTCTATGCATTTTATTGTTTCAGGTTTTATATTCAGGTCCTTAACCCATTTTGAGTTAATTTTGGTGTGTGGTGATAGACAACAGTCTAGTTTCATTCTTTTGCAGATGGCTTTCCAGTTTTTCCAGCACCATTTATTGAAGAGGCACCTTTCTCCACTGTTTGTTTTTTGTTTTTTGTTTTTTTTTATCTAAAATTATTTGCCCATATAAATAAGGGTTTACTTATGGACCCTCGAATCTGTTCTACTGGTCTGTGTGTCTGTTCTGCTACCAATACCATGTTATTTTGATTACTGTTGCTTTGTAGTATAATTTGAAGTTGGGCTGAATGATGCCTCCAGCCTCGTACTTTTCCTCAGGATGACTTTGGCAGTTTGGGGTCTTTTGTGCTTCCATAAAACTCTGATGATTTTTTCTTCTATTTCTTTAAAAAATGCCTATGGGATTTTGATGGGGATTGCATTAAGTTTGTATAGTGCTTTAGGTAATATGCTCATTTTAACTATGTTGATTCTTCCAATCCAAGAACAAGGAATATCTTTCCATTTCTTTGTATCTTCTTCAATTATTTTTACTAGGTTTTGGTAGTTTTCGCAATATATGTACTTTAAACTTGTACAGAGTGTGTTAATTATATCTCGACAAATCTATGAGGAGAAAAAATAGTTATATTTTGATTGTGAGACAAGATGATTTTCTGTTCATCAGTTATAAGAAATAGGAAATTTATTTTAAGATGCTGATGCTTTGAAATTTTAGTTGTTTTGTACAATTTTAATACCAATTATAAATGAGGCATTATTCCATAATTTAGTGTTGTTCATCTGTCACCTATTGTCAAATATTTCTAATGATTTATTATTTAACCTTTAGCTCTTTTTTGCTATACATATTTTTAAGTAATTCATTGCATTAATTGTACCAAAGTGTATTCCAGGGTTTTAGGTTTTTGTTTTATTTAGTTACAATCTCAGTAGAACAAAATATTTTTGTCTCAGAATAGTAAAAAAAATGGAAATATTACTTTCTGTTTCAAGAGGATGACAGACTTATTTTTCTCTCTTTTTTTTAATGACTAAAACTGGCTTTTTATTATGGTTGTTGTCTATCAACTTTGAAAGTCATGGCTGAGGCCAGGTGTAAGCCTCTTGGATAATGTTTATAGCATTCTTAAATGAGTTAAAAATAGACTAAATTGTTTTGAGTTGACAGTAGTAAAGGTCATAGAAAAAATCAACTGAGTCAGTCTTGTCAATTTCCTAAGTACACATAGCAAAATATAACAGAAAATACAGTGAGGAAACTTTAAAAGAACCTGGTAGCATAGGAATTGGAATGTGTGTTGTGTGTTTAAATTGCTGGACAAGAACCTTGAAATAAGAGATATTATTAAAGGCTTCAGCCCAATCACTCCTAGATTTCTGCTTTTACATTTTGTTTCTTAGTCACATTAGAATTCGTTATCTATATAAAAAGTATTTTAATTTATCCTCTTTTCAAGTTTTTGCCCATATTTATTGTGTGTGGGGAAGGGTAAGAGACAGAAAATACTTATGATTTACACTAGCCTTAATTGTTGTTGCATATATTATTTGCAAAATTTATATACTTTGGCTTAGAATATTTTTTTATTTTTCTCAGAAATCACTTAAGAACAATATGAATAAACTATTGTCTCTTGTGACTTAGACCTAATCAACATGACACAGTTTGTGCAATTGTAATCCAATAAAATGTCAAATATAAAATACCTCACAAAGATTGTTAATACCATTTAGTCTCCTCTAACTGATTTCTGCTGCTGCATCTGCAGAATCTATGAAAATAGAATTTTTAATAGACTTGTAACTTATTCATTAGTCAGAGTGCTACTTATTTAGACTGTTGCAATTATACATATTTTCAAGTAAAGTTTTAACCAGTGATTAGTTATAGTTGAAATACACAAGTGAGAAATCATTATTATGAGCTCAGCTCAGAATAGTTTAATGATGTTTCTGGTTTTGAGGTTGGACAAAAAGCAATGGTTTTCTTTCTGCAAATCATCTCATTATCATATAAGTTGATCATTTAATAAAAATACTAAAAACAAGGTAAATTATTGCATTAACTCCTCTATGGTTTACTAGGTCCCTTTCTCTAAGACCTAGACCAAGGCACTTTGCCTTTAAAACATGTTAATGTGGTGTCCACATAAACACACATGCATATTAGCAGTACTTTACTATATCTAAGACATGTAGTCTTAGAAAAAAATTACATTGTTTCCATGAGTAAATATCTCAACTTGAAATACCCTTTGCACTAAATTACATGTATCCCAAATTATGACTCTGTTTCTGTTCAAGTATTGCTACTTTTCCATCAAGATTTTTAGTTTATCTAGTCTAGTCTACCACCCAGCTTAAAAAGTAAAAAATTAAAAAACTGTTGGAAGCACATCTCTGTAAACCTCTTACTGAATATATTTCCTCTGCTCTCCATGAAGTAACTCCTATTCTGGATTATTTTGAATCACTAAGTAATTTTTATATTTTAATACATATATTAATCACCAAATAATTTTATACTTTCTTTCTGAATTTTTTTGTGAAAAAATTCAACATTCGGCAAATTTTAAAGAATTGTTTATAATGAACACTTGTAAACACACCATCTAGATTCTACTTTTGACAGTTTATGCACTTGCTTTATCATGCATCTGTCCATTTCAGAATCTTTTTTATATGTTTTGAAAATTTTGTGTAAATTTTCCAATGTGTTCCTTTCAGGAAGTAGATCTATACCTTAGCCACAGTACTGTATTATTATATTACTATTACTATTATCATTATTATTATTTTATTTTATTTTAATTTATTTTACTTATATCCCAGTTTAATTCAAGAAGAATTTACTTGGCTTAAAAGTGTGTACAAAATGAAATAAAATTTAAAAATAAGTGAGCAGAGTAAGAACATTTGGACAAAAGGGAAATTAGCATAGAAAAGATGAGATGCAGTAAACAAAACATGTGCTGTGAAGGCCCGTATACTTGCTAGAAGAGGTTCACAAATTTGACTCTCACTATTTTAATAGCCAAAGTGGAGAAAGAAACAGTTAATTAAAAGAAACATTCATTCATTTATTTACAATGTATACACTGAGCTTTGCTAAGATACTCCCTTAAAATTCTTAGCCTACATAAAAATAAAAGCAAAGTAGTTTCTCAGGAGAAGCATAACTCTTCCTGGGACTGGAGCCAGAATGAAATTTCTTTCATGGGTCATCATAAAGAGAATATTGTGTAATGTAGTGAATATCATATTCAAAAACATTCTCACTGTAAATAGAATGATGAGCTTCAGAGGATAGATCCTGATCCTTCACTGTAGGTTGATTATCTAATGCCAAAGAGCAGTTCAGGGAAAGTAATTATTTGAGAAATCAAAATGATTTGCCCCCATTACACAGCTCTCTGGTTGTCTGGCTACCTCTAGGGATAGATGTTAAAGTATAGTCAGATCTGCTGTCACAGGGCTTACTGTGCCCGAAGAATCACCCCATTGTTCAAAATTGCACAATGAAAATCACAGGGCTTATAAGAAAAATGAGATTGCAGGCACAACATTCAAACACTTTGTCAGTGACACATTAAGAAATTATAGGAACCTAATAAATATGGCAGCACAGTTTTTACCTATGTAAAATTGTTAAAATATAAAATATACAAGTACCACAATAAATATGGCACTTCACCTTGAAAAAGATCTGAATTTCACTTGTGGAAGTGGATTTTGGAAGAGTTACAACTTGTGAGTTATTGCGAGGTTATGTGGAGGAATTATATGAAATCAGATGGAAAGTTGTAGCATAAGATGTAAATGGGTATGGCTCATGTTCCTGGGCTTGGCACTGTTGCCAAATGTCACAGTTAAGAATATTTTCCAGCCTTACATCCTGTCTTTGCATTTCAGAGCTCCTCAAACCCTTTCTGTAGCTATTTAAGGCATGAGTTTAAAATGTCCGTTTTGCCAAAATTGAAAATTTGATCTAAAGTATAGCACTCAATTAACTTATGTACCACTACTGGGAATTATTTTGTAGATTCCTCATCTGCACTCATGGCTTTGCCTGATGGATGAAGGCTTTGAAAATTGTAGTTGTGTCTGAAACCATTAAAGTAGCCACTACTAGAATTAAAAGAAGTCAATTATGCAGGATTCTGTGGTATCTGTTTAAGATTGTTGTATATAGATAGTCCTTTTTCTTTGTGAGAAATTTTATTCCCAGTTTTTGCATTTTTCAGTCTGGAATCCATACACTTGATAAACTTTTCACTTCTTCAGTTTCTTTAGATCTTCTTGTTACTCATTTTGCAGCAGTATATGAAGTTTTTCCAGCCTGCATAGGAGCTCCCCCTTATCCACAAAGGATATGTTCCAGACCCCTACTGGATTCCTGAAACCTCAGATAATACCAAACTTTCACCTTTTTACCTGAAGCATTTACAGTTTCTCTTTGGCATATCTGAATTGCCAGAATCACGATTTTTGTGCTTTGGGGCCATTATTAAGTAAAATAAGGGTCACTAGAACACAAGCACTGTGCTACCATGACAATTGGCCTAAAACAAGAACGGCTACTAAGTGAATAAACTGGGCAGGGGGCATGTACAGCATAGATATGCTGAACAAAAGGGTAATTCACATACCTGATGGGATGGAGCAAGATGGAGTGAGATTTAATCACCTTACTCAGAATAGGTGCAATTTAAAGCTTATGAATTGTTTATTTCTGGAATATTCTCAAACTGTGGTTGACTACAGGTAACTGAAACCATGGAATGCAAAACCTCGAATAAGAGCATCTATTGTATGGAGATTTTCTCAAGCTAACAACCATTTCTTTGATTCTTGACACTAACTGGGTGTCCAACAATTCAATTCAGTTTAGTTTTGACAGTACCTTGAGTTAGCATCAGATTACACGAGCCTTTTCCACTTTACTTTCTAATGGAAAGTCCAAGGGATCAATGATACCTCTGATGGACTTGCTATAAATTGGAGATTGCTACAACCACCTACTGAGGTTTGACAATTTGCTAGAACAGCTCCCAGAACATACTTTACTCAGATTAGCTGGTTTCTTATAAAAGGTACAATTTAGAACTACTAAATGGGAAAAATATATAAGGTAAAGTATTGGACTGGGTAGTGTCCAGCTTCCATGCCCTCTTTGGGTGCACTACCCTCCCAATACTTTGATTTGTTCACCAACCTGTAAGCTTCCTGAATCCAATAAAATAATAAAATAATATTTTATTATACCACATATCTATAGACATTTGTTTTCGCGCTTAGTCACTGATGGGCCATAAAGTGGACTCCTTTCTCACTGTTGCTTGTAAAACATCACATGTTCTCTTACTTCTTTCTACACACTTTATTGTTTCAAGATTCTCCTCAATACTTAAAATTTTCCTTTTCATGAACTTTCTGGTGTTTTTCAATTAGGATACTTATACATGTTGTAAACATTAATTTTTTTAATATAAAAATGTTTATAGTGTAAATGAATGGCAAAGCAAAACATTGTTTTAAAGTAACTAGTAGATTTTTTAGGGGTATATGTATGTATTTTTATACTGAGCAGTTTCTGTTTACCTAGTGATTTTTGGAGTGTAAACAGTTAAGAAATTCTCTTTATGTTTAAATTATTCATTAATATATCAATTGTGTTGGAACAAATTTATGTTTTCAAAATAAATGTTATGGAAGAACTTACTACATCTTGAGGAAAGGATGAGCAGTATATTCTCCAGCTAATACTATCTAAATAATGAATCATTTTCACCTAAAGTTTTTAAAAATATTGAACAATAGAGTTCAAAATGATCTTTCTTAATAAATTACTGGAGTACAGTTATTCCATATTGGTGTTTAAATAAAGTACCACACACTCTAACCTAGGAAACCAGAGCTAGGATTCAGGACCTAGCACCCTATCTTCTTTATTTGCCAAAGAATTACCTGTAAGATCAATCTTAAGGGAAAACAACAACAGCAACAAAAAACAGAAAGAAGATGAAAATCACTGAGTTCTGATACTACTGTTATCCTTTAGTATTTAAAGAAATTAGTATAGTTTATAATGTAATTTCAAAGACTTAAGCCAATATTTACAAAGTTTTTACAAAGTCCAAGAGAGCAAACCATTACCAAGTTAATCAAGGAACAAAGATGTGAGCCCAAGTATATGCAATAAATTTAAACTCCTTCAAAAAATATATATATATAAAATATATATAATACTTTGCATTTTTACTTTCTTCTATTCTATTCGCTGCTGCTGACACTATAATACTACTACAATATTGTCGTGAACATTTTTATATCTGTCACCATTAAAAGTTACCCCATAACTGACTAAGTGCAACTTAGCACTAAATTTTTTTACATGAAAACCACTGTGGAAATCTTTACTTCGGAAGAGAGCACAGTATTACAATTATGTCATATTTTATCAGTTATTCTCCAATAGGAGAAAAATACTTTGAGAATATTTCTTGCTTTTTGCACTGTATAATTTATCAAATAAAATGAACAGCATCATCAGCAAGAAGTGTGTGAAAAGCTGAGTGACTTATTTGAGCATTAGCCTCAAAATACTCTTACTGTCACTTCTAGCAGACAACATGAAACTTAAATTTGAAAGCTTTATGTTTAGCAGAGCATTGAAATAAGTCAGCTACCATTAGCGTATGGGACTATGACTTCTGGTTCTATCTACTGGGAAAGTACTATAATATGAGAGAAAACAAAATTTGAACAATTTGCAGTATAAAGACAATGCTTAGTATTAAAAAATGAAAATAATAAAAAAAGAAAACTACACCATCTTAAATGGTAACGCAAAGAAATGGTGACTTTTTTTCAAAGTAATTCATGATATCATGAATCAGATTATAGGCCACAGCTCTCTACTACTTTTTAATTGGAGGGGGTATCTTGTTTGAAAAGCTTCAAAGTGCTGAGACAAAGAGCAGTATACTTGTGAAATACTAATTTTAAAGATCCATGGGGAAATGAAGAAAATTACTTAAACTTAGAATCTTCTATTTTTGTTCTTGGCAAGAAATAGCAAAATATTTACTGTTTTTAATCTAAAATGAAGAAAAAAATGGAATTGACATAAATATTATTTTAAGGATGAATGTTTCCTTGAGTGGGAGCAATGTTAAAAGGAATAATATTTAAACAATGTAAATAAATGAAGTGTATTTCCCGTTATAATTCTGTAGAGTAATAGCCAGTATACTGATATATTTAATTATATATTTTATTAAATTTGAATGAGATATTTATGTAGTGTACTTCCAAAGAAAAATTATTTACCCATAGACTATACTGTGTTGGATATATTTTTTTCATTCAACAAATATTATTTATTTGTTTATTTATTTAAATTTCTTGGGGGGCCCTAACAAGTTTGTTCAAGGAGAACATTTTCAGATAAAATTTGAAAAATGCAACATTAATTGTGGAGGGCCTGTGGTTCCATTTTTTTCTTTCATAGTTACTCTTGGTTATTTTTATTTTATTTTTTATTTAAATTATTGAGGTGATATTGGTTAATAAAATCAAATAAATTTCAGGTGTACAGTTCAAAAAAATGTCATATAGTTTGAATATTTGGTTCCACTTCCTTTTAGTTTGTAAAGTTTGTGCTGAGAAGTCTGATGACAATCAAATGGACTTTTCTTCATAAGTTATTTTCTTCTTTTCTCTGGCTGCCTTAAGAATATTTTCTTTGTCATTAATTTTTGACAATTTTGATATAACATGTCTTGGAGAAAGCCTCTTTGGGTTGAGATAATTCAGTGTTTTGTTTGCTTCTTGGATTTGAGGATCCAGTCCTTTCCATAGGTTTGGGAAATTCTTGTTGACTGTTTGAATATCCTCTCTCTTCCCTTCTTCTGCTCTTCTGGTATATCCATTATTCTTATGTTGCTTTTCTGATGATGTCAGATAGTTCTTGTAGACTTCTTTCATTTTTTTCTCTCTCAAGTGTCTCTCTTTTTCCTTCTGTGTCATTTCCAGGTTTTCATATTCAATATAACTATTTCTTGCCGCTGGTAAACTTTATTTTCTCAGCTTGCTTTTTTATTCTTCATCTCTTTTAGTGAGTTCTTCATCCCCAGAAGTTCTATTTTTTTTTTAGAGTTTCAATCTCCTTAGTATAATAGTCCTGTTTTTTTTTTGTTTTGTTTTGTTTTGTTTTGTTTTGTTTCTATGTTCTTGGAACTGTCAATCAGAATTTTCTTGCATTTGACTGAGTTTTTTCAGAAATGCTTTCTTGAATTCTCTGTCTTTTAAATCACATATTTCTGTATATTGAAGCTTATTTTCTGGAGGTTTTCCATTTCTTTCTGAAATGACTTGTCACCTTTGTTGTTTATGGTGTTTCATGGAATATTTTTTCACCTAGGCATTAATGGGAATATAATCCACTTTAAAAAATATATTGTATAATGATCTCTCTTTAGCAATTTGAAAAGAGTTTTTTCTTTTGTTTTTCAGTAGATGATGTCTAAGCAATCTTGCACTGTCCAAGACTACTGGATTTTGCTTTGAGGTTAAGATTGCCCTTTTTTCTCTGGAAAATTGTGTATCTCCTCTGTGACCATGTCGCCTCGTTCCAAGGGTTCCACCTTCATGGGAGAATGTGAGGGCAGTGGGAGTCCAAACCTGTTAAAAGGCCCTCAAGCCCCAGTACTGCTCCATCTGTCAGGTGCAATGCTCCTCTTCTTCCCTGCACATCAGCCTGACTGGATGGAGGTGGGGTGAATTGGGAGAGGCCAGCTTCATGTGCGACTGTTTTATGCCTTATGGCATCACTTATCCATACTGCAGATAATAAAATTTGGAGATAAATTGAATCCTGTTCTATACATAACTACTGTCTATAAAAGCCTTTGACCATGCAATAATGAACATTGTAGTAATATGAGCCTTTTGCTCATCATTATTAAGTTTGAATTTATAATTTTAATCGTTGTTATTATGCATTTGTATTTAATTTGTTTATCCTGATAATATACAACAAATAATACAATTACAGAAAAACAATGGAAAGAAAATAAATAGTGGTGATCTCAATGAGAACATGAACAGTGATTCCAAATTTACTGAAAAAATGGTAGAGATTCTACTGAGGCTGTGAAATAGGAAATATTCTTTAACTAGTAAGTTTTGCTAGCTCTTTTACCATTTGGAGCATGTCAAATCATATTACTTCCCTATCTTTATCTAGTAGGGCTGCTATAATAAAACATCACAGACTGGATAGCTTATAAACAGCAGAAAGTTCATTCTCACAATTTTGGAAGCTGTAAGTCTAAAATCAGGGTGCCAGCATGGTTGGGTGAAGGCTCTCATCCAGGTTGTATCCTCACATGGTGGATACAACTGGCTAGAGAACTGTGGGATCTCGCATTTTTTTAATTACCTTTTTTTTATTTTTCAATTACAGTTGACATACAATATTATATTATTTCAGTGTATAATATAATGATTAGACATTTATATATCTTATGAAGTGATCACCCTGAAAAATCTAGTACTCATCTGACACCATATATAGTTATCATAATTTTATTTACTATATTCCTTATGCTGTACTTCATATCTCCATGACTATTTTGTAACTACCAATTTGTTCCTCTTAATCCCTTCCCTCCCTTCACCCATCCTCTCTTCCCCTCTCCCATTGGGCAACCACCAAAATATTATCTGTGTCTATGACTTTGTTTCTGTTTTCTTTGTTTGCTTATTTTGGTTTTTAGATTCTACATATAAGTGAAAACGTATGGGATCTCATTTTTAAGGGTACTAGTCCCATTCATGTGGGTTCCACCCTCATGACCTAATCAGCTCCAAAGGCTCCACATTCTAACACCCTCACATTGGGCATAAAAAATCCAACATGTGAATTTGGGGGAGATACAAACATTTGAACCATTGCATATATGGCTTAAAATCCTCCAATGGCTTTTCATCTCAGTAAGTGTTACAGTTAAAGTACTACAAGGGTGTATATAATCTGAACTCCTTACTTTTCTGACTTCAACTTCTCAAATTGTTTTGCTCATTCCACTCCATCAATATTGTTCTTGATATTCCTCCACACTCTAGCTCAGGGCTGTTGCATTTGATTTTTTTTCCAGTAGGAATTATCTTTCCCAGAAATCCATATGGTTTACTTTGTTGACTCCAGGTTATTGCTCAAATGTCATCATCTAAGTGAATTCTTCTCTGATAATCCTATATAAAATTATATATCTTACCAATTCTTTCTGCTTCATGTTTTTTCCTTAAGACCTATCACTTTTTAATATGCTACATGACTTTTTAAATTTATTTTGATTATATTTTATCTTCCCCCACAAATATGTGAGTTCTATGAAGACACAGATTTTTTTTCTATGTGTTTAATGCTATTTCCCCAGTGCTTATACCAATGTCACACACATACTAGATAAATGAACAAATATATGATGGATAGTAACATAAAGGAAAACATCTCTCTATTTTACTTACATGAGTCTTCAAGCTTACTCATAGTTAAATATGTGCAATATTCTTAGAAAAAGTCTGCATAAGACAACCCCCCCTTTTATTTCTGCCTGAAACTTCTTTTTTACCTTCATAAAACAAACATGTTGTACATCTTCAAGTAGATAATTTGCACTTTTCATTGGTGAGCAAACTGGGATGTTTTCGAAGGGAAAGATAACATCATAAGCTAAAGTATATTTAAAACCCAGAACATAAATAGTATTTAAATGTTCTTTGATAGGGTACAATATTATAGGAAGCTAAATGTCAAAGTACAGAAGCTCTTCCTTTCCTGTAGTATAATATAGCTCTAAAAATATTCTCTCTTATAAGTTTGAAAATTGAGGATTATTCATATTCTAAATGGAACTTCCAGGAAAGTGTGGGTGTAGGTAGACAAGATGGGGGATTTCCTCAAATAGAAAAGAAAGCCCTGAGGTCTGATAAAAGATCAGTAACTTTCATTCTTACAACTTTCATTGTAGAATTTATGTAAAATATTTATTTAGCAATATATCATCAACTGAGAGGTGCTGGTAAATACAGTAAATAATTAATTTATAATCTATTTGAACAAAAAGCTAGCTTTTTAATCAGTGGACTGCTAAAAGATCCTTTAACATAAAATAATAGATATTACTGACAACATGGAAAATGTCAGTGTGATTTTTAAAATAATTAATTCTATTATCACTTGGATTTTTACAGAAAAAGCCTGCTAATCCATCCCTGAAAACTGATGCACTCTATATTAGTCACATATGCTAAAAAAAGATTGCAAAATGATTGTGAGGAAGGAGGGAATGTTGTCTGCACAAAGCGAATGAAAAGATTTAAACTGTTATTACAAGAAATAAATAGCCTAATTTGGGTTAAAATGCTTCTGATAATAAACTTTATTATACAGTACATCATTGACACATGCCCTGTTTTTTCACAGGCCACTAGCACTGTAGCTAATAAGTGAAATCATAAGGACAGGGCTGCAGTTCTGCATATCACACAAACTTGCTCCATATTCCTGAGGCTGGAAGAAGTCTGCACTTTTGATTGGTTGACAAGAAATAACAATGGGATAATTTCTAGAAAAATAAATCTTTCAAGTACAAGCCACCTTTTAAATTAATCATTCATTGATTTTTGGTTATGGACGGTAATAGATTGACCAGTAGTATGCATAATAGTAAATTATTTCCTTTAAATAAAAAGTGAGAAAAAATAAACTTTAACTTTAAAATTATAAATAAATTATCTTTGTATTGCAATCTCTTGTTTATAGTACATGGTTCTTTTCTGTGTTTATAAATTAGGAATTTAAATGTCTCAAATTAATTAATCTACCGTGCTAACAAAATTATAGTGTTTTCCAGATTATACGAGACACATTTTAACAGAGACAACCTATGTAATCAGAATACCTGGGCTAGAATAATGGCAGGGAAGAGATTTTAATAGAGGTATTCATGATTATACTGTAAATATACATTTGCACATGCACTGCTCCCGAAAGGTGAATAATTATTCATTTATTTATTTGATAAACATTTCTCGATATATACTGGAATCCAAAATACAGCCATGCCTTCAAGGAGTTCACTATCTGGTTGAGGAGCAGCATGCAACACAAATAACCTTTATATAATACAATATTCTAAGTGCATTTATATTTCAGGTTTAATGATGCCATAAGAAAAGGACTAATAAACTCTGCTTGTTTGGGTCACAGGAATTTTTATAGTGGAGTAACTGTTTGATCTGGATCTTGAAGGAATGTCATATAACTATGAAAGTTGCACTGAAATTGTAGTTTCCAAGTTTAGATGGGTATGCAATACTTTTCAGTAATTCTTAGTCACCAAGAACACAAATAAATACTCTCATGCTTTTACGCTGTTCCTCATTGCCTATTCCAGACTTACAGTATTTTCCTCAAATCTAACATTTCACCTTCTCTTTCAGTCTCAGCAAAAGATTTGGCTCCTCATGGTCCTGAGGAAATTGAGACCATAAGGAAAGAATTCCTACAACTTTCTTCTTGTCTATTATGTTTGTCCATATTCACATTTTTTTCTTCTCACTTATAATTCAAATTGAAGACGGTTTTCCTCCTCCTCCACATGGTTAATATTTTCCCTTCTGTCTCTCTACAGAACTTGTTTCATCACATACGTTCTTTATATCCTTTGTCAATAACATAAATCTCTCTACCCATCAAGCTATTTGCTTTATAACTAAGAGTCATTACAAGAGCGGTCTACATTTACTGCCTCTACTTACTTCCTGTTGTCCACAACATATGACCACCTGGATTCCTAACAAATCCAAATATTTTTTTGAAACAGGTCTTTTTATTTTTACCAATGAGCTCACTGTTTACCAATGAGCTCACTGTTCCTAGTTTCCAAAGGAATCAGGCACTTTGCTTTCCTTATCTTATTTCATATCTCTGATATTTGAGACTGGTTAGACCACTCTCTCTTTCTTGAGACTGTCTTTTCTTAGCTTCTATGGTACCCCTTTCTCTTGGTTTCCCATTATCATTGTGGATATTTTCTCTTACTCTCTTTTCAGGTACTTCTTCTTGGCACTCCTAAAATATTGGTAAAGTTTAGGGACCAATTTTCACCTCCTGATCTTTTAACTTCATAGGGTTTTCTGGATAACTGCAGACATGCCCATGCCTACACTTTCATGTCTATAACTCCAAAATTTCTATCAGTATTCTTGAACTGTCTACAGAATTTCAAATCATATATATTTGTCTTCCAACTGCACATCTCCATTGGAATATTCCAGTGACACCTCAAAAAATGAACTTTCTTCTTTCAGTGCTTTCCCCTCCACTGCATCCCATCTTCTCACTCTTCTCCTGAAGCACTGTTTGATGTCCACTAAAGTTTAAGCTTAAAAAAAAACCCTCCATGGAGTTCTTATTATATGCATGCATGTCCCCAAAGTAAAAAAAAAAAAAAAAAAAAAAAAAACTATGCAAAACAGGATTGGAAATACAGAAAATACAAAGGACCTTTTTCAAAAAACATTCAAGAACATGCTAGACTTGTCCTGATAATTATGATTTGGGGATGAATAACACAAATATAATTAGAAGTAATAGAGTATCTTACAGTCCTCAAAGTATCCTAGTTTAATGAAAGGCTTTAAATACCAGCATATTGGCTAAATCTGTGTTTAGTTTAGAAAACCATAAGAAAATAACTTGTAATTACAGTCTCAATTTAATATTTAATTTGGGATAATCTGAGAGCAAGTTATAGTTTACATTTAAAATAGATAAGTAAGAATATCACTATCATAAATTAATAAGCAAGAATTTTTTTATAATTAGAGGCATACCTCAGAATAGGTTGAGTTATAGAGCGCTGCAATAAAGCGAGTCACACAAATTTCTTTGGTGTCCCAGTGCACATAAAAGTTATGTTTACATTATACTTTAACTTATTAAGTATGAAATAGCATCATATCTAAAATACAATGTACATACTAAATTTTAAAATACTTTATTGCTAGAAAATGATAACCATTTTCTAAGCCTTCAGCAAGTAATAATCTTTTTGCTGGTAGAGAGTCTTACCTTCAATTTGTAAAAATAAAAGAACAATACTGGTGAAGCACAATAAAACAAAGGGCAGTAAAACAAAGTATACCTGTGTTTGCTAACCCTCCTCCCAGGTATTTTCTCAAAGCAAGGAGAATGAGTTGAGATTAGCACCATATTAAAACAAATGCATATTTTAGCTTAGGTCATAATTAAAATAAAAGTGGAATTTATAACTAAAAGAGTATTATCTTCTCAGTTTGTTTTGATTGTGAAGATCTGATCAAGTCAGTAAAAGGAGCCTAGTTTTGTATGTTCCGATGTCATTTTTAAAAACCATCTTCAGCTTCTTAATTCTTTTTTATTAAAATTATTGGGATGATGTAGATTAATAAAAATCAAATAAATTTAAGGTGTACAATTCAATAATATATCATATGTATATTGTGCTATGTGTTTACCACCCAAGGTTAAATTTCTTTCTGTCAGCAAATATTAGACCTTCTTTACCTCTATCTACCTCTCCCATCCCCCTTTCCTTCTGGTAACCACTAATCCACTGCCCATGTCATGAGTCTCTGCTTGCCATACTTGTTTGTTGCTTTCAGTTTTATATGCCACATATGAGTAAAATCGTATGGTTCTCAGCTTTTTCTGTCTGACTTATTTCGCTTAGCATGATAATTTCAAGATCCATTCATGTTGCAGCAAATGGCAGTATTTCATCTTTTCTGTGGCTGAATAATTTTCCATTGAATTGATGTACCGCATCTTTTTTATCCAATCATTTATCAAATGGTATTTCAGTTGTTTTCACTTTATCCAATCATTTATCAAATGGTATTTCAGTTATACTATGTCTTCTTTATCCAATCACTTATGGAATGGTATTCCAATTGTGAATAATGCTCTTATGTATATCGGAGTGCATGTAACTCTGAGAATAAATGTTTGCAGAGTTTTTGGGTAAATACCTAGAAGAGGGATCTCTGGGTCATATGGTAATTATATTCTTAGATTTTTTTGAGAAACCTGCATACTGTTTTCCATAGTGTCTATACCAATTTACATTCCCAACAGCACAATGAAGGTTCTTTCCCCGCCTCCCACAAACTCTCCAACACATGTTCCTTATCCTGTTGATTACAGCCATTCTAATAGGTTTGAAGTGATATCTCATTGTGGTTTTGATTTGCATTTCCCTAATAGCTAGTGAAGTAGAGCATCATTTGTATGTCTGTTGTTCATTTGTATGGCTTCTTGAGAGAACTATCATTTCAGGTCCTCTGCCCATTTTTTTAATCTGGATTGTTTGTTTGTTTGTATTGTTCAATTGTATGAGTTCCTTCTATATTTTTGATATTACCCCTTATCAGATGCATTGTTTAGGCACATATTCTCCCATTCAGATGGTTGCCTCTTTGTTTCATTGATGGTTTCTTTTGCTGTGCAGAAGCTTTTTTGTTTGATATAGTCCCATTCATTTATTTCTGTTTTCACTTCCCTCACCTTTGAGGTCGAATTCATAAAATCCTCTCTAAATTCAAGGTCCTTTAGTACAGTACTTATGTTTTCCTCTATGCAATTTATTGTTTCAGGTCTTATATTCAGATCTTTAATTCATTTTGAGTTAATTTTGGTGATAGATAGCAGTGTAGTTTCATTCTTTTGCATGTGGCTTTTCAATTTTTCCAACACCATTCATTGAAGACGCTTTCCTTTCTATGTTTTATGTTTTTGGCTCCTTTGTCAAAAATTATTTGCCCATATGTATGGGGATTTATTTCTGGGCTCTCAATTCTATTCCATTGGTCTGTTTTGTTTGTTGTTGTTGTTGTTGTTGTTGTTTGTTTGCTTGTTTGTTTGTTTTTACCAATACCATGTTGCTTTGATTATTGACATTTTGTAGTATAATTTGAAGTCAGGCAGAGTTATACCTGCAGCCTGTTCTTTTTCCTCAGGGTTACTTTGGTTATTAGGGGTCTTTTGTGCTTCCACCTAAATCTGATGATTTTTTTTGTTCTATTACTTTAAAGAATGCTGTTGGGATTTTGATGGGGATTGCATTAAATTTGTATTATGTTTTAGATAATAAGGTAGTTTTAACTCTGTTTATTCATCGAATCCATGAACACAAAATATATTTTCACTTCTTTTCATCCTCATTTTTAAAATAATATCTTATAGTTTTTGGTGTATAGGTACCTCACATAATTCATTAAATTTATTACTAGGTATTTTATTATTTTTGTTGCAATTGAAAAATGATTTTTTTTTTATTTTTCCCTCTGAATATTCATTGTTAGAATATAGGAATGCTATGGATTTTTGAACATTAATTTTGTATCCTGAGACTTGCTGTGTTTGTTTATTATTTCTAATAGTTTTTACTGGAGCTTTTAGGGTTTTCTATATAGAGAATCATGTCATCTGGAAAAAGTGACAATATGACTTCTTCATTCCCCGTTTTGATGCCTTTATTTCTTTCTCTTGTCTGATTACTCTAGCTAGGAGTTCCAATACTATATTGAATAACAGTGGTGATAGCAAATAACCTTGTCTTGTTCTCTATCTCAGAGGGAAGATTTTAAGTTTTTCACCATTAAGTATGTTAGCTGAAGGTTTGTCAAATATGGCCTTTATTATGTTGAAATACTTTTTTATACCCATTTTATTAAGTGTTTTCATCCTAAATGGATTAAATCATAAATGTATCTTGTCAAATGCTTTTTATGCATCTATTGATATGATAATATAATTTTAATCATTTATTTTGTTTATGTGGTATATAACATTTAACAATTAACATATGTTAAACCAGTCTCGTGCGCCTGGGATGAAGCCCACCTGATAATGGTGTATAATTTCTTTAATACGTTGTATTGAATTTTCTAGTATTTTGTTTAGGATTTTTGTATCTATATTCATCGGAGATTTTGGTTTATAGTTTTCTGTTTTTGTGTTATCTTTACCAGGTTTTGGTATCAGGGTAATATTGGCCTCATAAAATGTGGTAGGTAGTTTTGTCTCTTCTTCAATTTTTGGAAAAGTTTTGAGAAGAACAGGTATTAACTGTTATTTGATAAAATTAACTAGTGAAGCCATGGTCCTGGACTTTTATTTTTTGGAGGTTTTTGATTTTTTGGATTTCCATACTGTTGATCAGCCTATTTATATATTCTAGTTCTTCATGATTCAGTTTAGGACAGTTGTATATTCCTAAGAACTTGTACATATCTCCTAGGTTATTGAATTTGGAGGGATATAATTTTTTACAGTATTCTTGTTTGATTCCTGTGTATTTCGGTGGTATCTGTCATAACTCTCTTTCATTTCTGATTTTTTTTTCTTTTGTATCTTTTCTCTTTTTCCTTAGTGAGTCTAGTAAGGGGTTTGTCAACTTTTTTTAATCTGCTCAAAAAACTCAGCTTTTTGCTGCCTTACTTTTTTTTCCAGCTTTATTGAATTAAATAGACAATTAGTTGCTTGTATTTACATTGTAAAATTTGATTAGTTTTTTTTTTTTTTCAATTATGGTTGGCATACAATAATATATTAGCTTCAGTTGCACAGCATTGTGATTAGAGGTCTAAATAACTTGCAAAGTGATTACCCCACTAAATCTTATACCCTTCTTCCTCTTACATATTTATTACAACATTATTAACTATTTTTCTTATGTTACACTTTATATCTCCATGTCAATTGTGTAACTATCCATTTGCACTTCTTAATCCGTTGGCCTTTTTTTTGCCACCCTACCAATCCCCCTCACATCTAGTAGCCCTCAAAATATTCTCTATATCTATAAATTGTTTCTGTTTTTGTTGTTGTTGTTATTTTGTTCTTTAGATTCCACATGTACATGAAATCATGTAATATTTGTCTTTCTCTATCCAAATTATTTTATTCAGTGCAACACCCTTTAGGACCATTGAGGCAATATCTTTTTCCATCTACTTCTTTTTAGACCATGTGTGTATTTTAAGTGAGTCTCTTGTAGACAGCATATGTCAGGGTTTTGTTTTTTTATCCATTCAGCCACTCTATCATTTGCTTGGAGCCCTTAATTATTTTCCATTTGAAATACCTGTTGATAGGAATGTAGTTATTAACATTGTTTATTCCTGTTTTGGATACATCTTTTTTCAACTTAAAGAAGTGCCTCCAACCTTTCCTGTAATACTGGCTTGGTGTTGATAAATTAATTTATCTTCTTTTTGTCTGGGAATCTCTTTATCTGTCCTTTGACTCTATGTTATTGCTTTGCTGGATAAATTATTCTTGGTTGTGGATCCTGGGTTTTCATTACATCAAATATTTTGTGCCAAGCACTTCTGTCCTGCATAGTTTCTTTTGAGAAATCAGCTGCCAGTCTTGTGGGTGCTTCATTGTAGGTAATCAACTGCTTTTCTTTTGCTGCTTTTAAGATTCTCTCTTTGTATTTAACCTTTGGCATTTAATTATGTGTCTTGGTGTGGACCTCTTTGGGATCGTCTTTCTTGGGACTCTGAGTATCCTGTTTTTTTTTTTTTTTTTTTTTTTTTTTTTTTTTTTTTTTTTATCTATTTCTTCATCAGATTAGGAAAGTTTTTCAACATTATTTCTTTAAATAACACTTAAATTTCCTTTTTTTTCAGATATTCTTAAGACACAAATATTTCACATTTAATAGTGTCCCAGAGGCTTCTTAAATTATTATTATAGTCTTGACTTCTTTTTCCTTGCTATTCTGATTGCATGTCCTTGGCTTCTCCATCCTCTTTATCAGTGATTTGATTCTCTTCTTCATCCGCTCTGTTGATTATCTCTAATTTAGTCTTCATCTCTGATAATGTTTTCTTCATTTCTGACTGGTTTCCTTTTATAATTTCCATTTCAATTTTTTTTTTTTTAAATCTCTTTCTTGAAGTTCTCACTGAATTCATCTACACTTCTCCTAAGTTCATTGAGGATTTTTTAAAACTAGTGTTTTAAACTCTGCATCTGATAGATTGCTTGACTCCATTATTCCTGAATCACTGCTCTGTTATCTTATGTGGTTTCTGTTTCTTTGTCTTCCCATTTTGGCTGCCTTTCTGTGTCTGTTTCTATGTACTAAGCAAAGCTCCTAAGTCTCTCATTCTTATTAATGTAGCTTTAAGGAGTAGGTGTCCAGAGGCACAAGGATTCAGCTGCAGGCCAAGTTTAGCCCCACCCCATGTCCCTCTAAGAGCCACTTGTTAAGATTCAGCAAGAAGTCCACAAATGCTGTGCTTATAGTTACCTTAAGAGGCCACACCAGAAACCGAGGTCAGCTGCTACCAAGGTGAATCTCATAGTTGGCTTAACAAGGAGCACTGGATTTGCCAAGTACACAACTGGATGTGGCTTGGGTGGGGTCACAATTTACAGGAGACAGAGCTTTACTGAATCCTCTGGGCAGAGCAACCTCTGTTAATCCGGTTTGATGACATCTCAGTTATGGCAGCACCGCTTCCACACAACTGGAAAGTGGGGAGGGCTCAACAGAGGAACAATGAATACCACTGGCACTTCTGCTCGGGAGAAAGCCTTACCTCCAGCCTTTACTCCAAAAACTCAATGCCCCCTTGTAAGTCCCTAATGCCCCTGGAGCAGCTAACCGGCTTTGGTGCTCATAGCAAAAGAATCTATCAACACAAAAGTACGGTTGCAGATACAGCCCCTTTAAGTGGAGTGTCTGACGCTGCTGTAGCCTCTGTCCCACTCAGCTGCTCACTACCAGGCAGCCTTCTTTGCCCCCTCCTATCTTATATCATTGCTAGTTAATTAATTATATATCTCTCAAGTTGTAATGTTTGTATTCCTCTACATCTGAGGAGACTTCCCTTACTGTTTGCTCTGTGTATTTGTCACGATTTTAACTTGATCACAGGAGGGATGAACAAAGCCTTTATCATCTATGCCATTTTTTTCCATTGAAGTGTTGAATTATTTTTTTAAATATTGACTTAAATTAGTTTCAAGTATACAGTACATTGGTTAGACATCTATATAGTTCATAAAATAATCCCCCCAATTGCTTCCTCCCTCCTCGGACCTCCACATAGCCATCATATTAATGCTAACTGCATTCCCTCTGCCATGCTCCCCATCCCCATGAGCAACTATCAACTACTAATTCATACTTCTTTAACCCTTCACCCTATTCTCCCAGTCCCCCAACCTCCCTCCCTTCTTTCCATCACCAAATTGTCCACTATATTTGTGAGTCTGTTTTTGATTAGTTTGTTTTTTGTTCCTTGGATTCCACATATAAGTGAAATCATATGGCATTTATCTTTCTGTCTTATTTTACTCAGCATAATAACCTCTAGGTCCATCCATGTCATTACAAATAGTAGGATTTCATTCTGTATTACTTTTTTTAAAATTATTTTTGTTTGTTTGTTTCAATTTAATTTATTTCTGCTCTAATTTTGACTATTCCTTCATTCTGCTGACTTTGGGCTTCATTTTTTCATCTTTTTTCTAGTTTTTTTTTTTAAAGATGTAATTTGAAGTTACTTATTTGGGATTGTTCTTTTTTTCTTGAGATAGGCCTGTAATGATATGAACTTTCATCTTATTACAGCTTTGGCTATATCAAAAAAGTTTTTATATGTTGTACTTTCATTTTCATTTGTTTTTATGTATATCTTGATCTCTCTTTTCATTTCTTCCACCTGGGGTGCAAACCCAGGACCTTCTGCATGTAAAGCAGACATGCTAACCACTACACTATGGAGCCATACCAACTCTACTTTTTTTTAAAGAAAATTTATTACATAGTTATAACTCTTTAGCAGGTTGATAAGAAGAGGTTTTTCTTTTCATTTTCAGTAGGGAGTGCTGAAACCTCTTGCACTGCCCAAGTCTTTTGGATCTGTGCTTTGAAAATTTTCTTTATTCTCTGGGGAGGTTTATATTGCCTCTGTGACCAGGTTGCCTTGGTCCCAGGGCTCCACCCCAGTGGGAGAATATGAAGGGCGATAGGGGTTTGAGTCTCTGAAAAGGCCCTGAAGTCCCAGTACTGCCTCAATAGTCAGGTGCAATGCTCCACTGCTTTTTTTTTTTAGAATCAGCCTGATTGGGTTGGGGGTTAGGTGGATTGGGAGAGGATAGTAGATAGTGGTGTGTGTGTGGCTGTTTTCCTTTTGTTAATGCTGGCTCACAGGCTTCAGCTGCCTTGCTTCTATATCTCCATC
>CM053505.1:49893066-50033744 GCA_028627145.1 Eidolon dupreanum | reverse complement strand
ACTATTATAACCATGTTGGGAGCCGGAGATGTTGGGAGCCCTTTGTAAGGAAATATCAGTTCCTGAAACCCTGAAGGGAGGAGAAGCATCAGTTCCTGAAATTCCAAGGGAGGAGTTTTTCTCTTGGCCTTATGTTAATTCATGTTAATCGCAGCTATTGTTTCTGGATACTTGTGGTTTTGTTTTGAGCAGTTTGTTAAGAGCAGTTTGTCACGTACTCAAGCTGTATAAGTATATGGTGCTAAATAAACTCGAGGCTGCAGCTTTGACTGTATGCCCTTCCGAGATCTTTCTCTCTTCTCTGTCTTTTTTTCCTAACCCTCGCTCCCCCACTCAGGACTGTTCGACTCTGCCCGGCTGGCTCCGGCAAGCTCTGAGAAGGTATGGAGTTGGGGTAGAGGATACTCTAGGATGGTGGAGGGGAATGGCCAGGCTCTGTGACTCAGCTTTCTGCTCAAGAATTGTGGTTACTGAGACACCACTGTCTTCTTTCTGCACTAGGTCTCTTTCTTGTTCTCTGACCTCACTGGGCTCAGCTGAGTGGTATATGCTGATCACTCAGGCAGGATGGTTCTGGGCTTTAAAGAGCAAAAAGCTACTGTATAATTTCTCTCTCTTCCTTGTCCTGCAAGAAACCTCGGGCTGTTTTCTGCAGAGACTTTTTTCCTCTCTTCCTTTCCATCTCTCTGTTTTATGCGATTGGCACACCTTCAAATGTTTTGATGTGCAGATCTCTCAGACATGCTTGTGTACAGGTTGGGTGTTATTTTTTGAATTGTCAATGTTCAGCTTGTAATTTTAAGGGAAGAGAACAGGAGAGATGCCTCATGCTGCCATGCTTCTGACATCACTCCAAATTTTCACTTCTTACTTCCTACTAATACAATGTGTCTTCTCAGGTTCCCTATAATCAGCATGAAATTTGGGGGGTAATAAACAGAAAACGGTTAATTTGATTTGATTTATTTAATGTAAAACAAGTGGCTTACTTGATTTTGTTAGTTTATTTACACTGAATTAATTTGCTCACAAAAACGTTTGAATTATTTATTTACTTTGGTTTCCAATTTAGAGAAGGCAGAGGAAATAAAGTAAATATTTGATTGAAAAGTTCCTATGTCATGTAGATAAGTGAAAACAAAAGATACATTATAAAATAGAGTTCACAACAACTTCAGTATTAGATATTAACAAAGTGCCAGTTTTCACATTAGCTATAGCCATTACTGTTGTTCATCTCTGGCTGACCAATGTGTACATTAGCTTATGCTCTAGGAATTATACAAATTAGTGCATTTTATGTTATTTCTCAAAACAGTATACAGCTTATTTTTTACTTATATCTGGCAAGTCTTTAAGGTATGAATAAAGATGGGCTTAGGGGACAAATATACTGTTACTTTTTCTTCATTTTTTAGATTACTCCTTTTTTAAAAAAATACATTATTATCTAACATTTGTTGAGTAACTACTATGACAAGTATTGTTTTCTGGGAGATATAAAATTTAAAAAAAGTACGATCTCTAAACATGAAGTTATTATAGTCAGTGGAGGACAGATAGGTCAACAACAATAAAATTTTTAAAGAGTAGCAAAAAAGATACTGGATATTCTAAGGACAAGGATGATTATTACTATCACAAGATGAGATCAGGAGAACCTTCATTGAAGGAGTAATTGGAGGATTTTAAGCTAGAAAATGATATTGTAAGATGGATATTATCTATAGATTATTTTGATGGACAAATAAAAATTGGGTTGAATAGGTGCAAAATTGGATCTTGGAAAATAAGTTAGGAAATGATTGCCATCATATAGGAAAAAGAATATGAGGATCCGACCTAAGATGTTGGAGATAGAGAAGAGAAGCAATAAACAACATGAATAATGTTTACTCAGTTGTATACATAGTGATTGAGGTAAAGATATTTGAAATGACTCCCAAATTTCTGACTTGACTTAGTGGGAACATTAATCAGAATGTGAGATATAAGAAAACAGGTCTAGCGAAGGAGGTTGTGATGATGAAATGAATTTTGGACATTTTAGCCTTGAGAAGACTGTGGAACATCCAAGTGAAAAATGTCCAATTGAAGTTGATTTTATTCATTTTAATCTCAAGAGAAAGATCTGGGAGGAAGGAGAATTATGATTTTTGAGTTGTTAGCATATTGATTATAATTGAAGTACTAATATATACCCAGGGATATTATATTGAGTTAGAAAAAGATTCAAGGTAAAACTTTAAAGAATATTAACATTAAATAGAAAAATGTCAAAGAGTCAGGGAAAGAAGCCACTTTTTAAATGGTAAAATGTAGGAAAAGAACTAGGATAATGTGTTATCAAGGAAGCCTAACACAAGAGACAGTTTAAGATTAAAAAAAAAAAAAAAAGAGTAGTTAATTGTATCAAGTATCAGAGACCAATCTTATTCTACCTGTTTCTCAGTAGAAATTGAAAAGAAATATTTGCATTTTATTCACACTCAGCTCAGCTATCAAAAACTAATATTTGAGCCAAAATATGTAAATAATTCTTGTATTTTCTCTTTTCTTAGGAAATTATGCAGAGAGAGTAAGAGAAAAAAGAATAAAATGGGTTGGCTTGACTTATGTTGATGTTTTGTGTGAAACTAAGGAGCAATACACTAGCCATCCTTTGCTAAATTTGGATGGGTTGTGGAGTTAAATTTTGGTGATAACTAATTTACTAGCAAGAACTTCTAGGTTCAAAGGGATTATAATATGAGCCTTGTGTTCAAGGAATTTGCAGTTTAAAAAAGAAAACCGAGATGGGCTTTTAACTCTGATACAACAAAATGAGAGATACTAGAAGTATTACTTGCTTTGATAATTTACATTTTAGTTGTCTAGTTCTCACCAATTTTGAGTGGCTAGATTATAACATTTCCAATTTGTTTGAAGTATTAATAATTCCAAAAAGCACAAAGCATATCATTTATAATATGTTTAAATTACTTGAAATTTGCACCACAGACATTACTTTTTTTATATGTCAACATAGTTTTCTTAATTTATTACCCAATGTAAATACTTCAAAATAGCATCTATATATGTGCAGATAGCAAATAACCAACCATGACTTTATCCTTACTAAAAATAGGAAAATTAATTGCAAATTTAATAATTGCATTGCCCTATTCATATGCTCTCTCCTCTGGAATTATAGCTTAGCACACCAAAACTTTGATAGTCGCATACACGCGCGCGCACACACACACACACACACACACACACACACACACGCTTTTAAGCAGCAAACATAAAATAAGCCATACATTATACTGATACATAAGCTAACAAAATAATATCATTTGCTTACATTAAAAGAATAAAAATAATAGCGATTTTCAAACTAAAATGTTTTCAGGCATATAATCTTGGTAGGTTTGGACTAGCAAAATAATGTGTCTGGCGAACTAATTACCCAGCCCAACCACTTCACAATTGCATGAAAATAAAGAATTTTTCACAAACTATAATTTCTCCTTTATTTTACTTCAAGGGTCCACATGTTTCTCTGTCTTGGGAGCCATAAACTGGAAGATTATATTAAAATAAAAAAATAGATTCATATATTGGAGAATATAGACTATTTATGATAATGAAAACCTGGAAGGTTTAGAGGAATATTTAAATTTCAAGCCTTAAGCCTTGATTAAAACATATACTGTGAATTTTGAGAACATTTTGGTTTGTTGTTTCTATAGTATTGGGATTTTCTTTTCTAGCCTTGTAAATTAGACCTTGATTAAACATTTACTTTCTATGCCTAGATTTCCTTTCTTTTTCTTAAATCTCTGGCAGTCATCTATTCCAGCTAGCTATCTACTTAATTATTAATCTAGAAAAATATTTTGAATGTTAGCTATAGAAGATTTGTTTATAACTTATTTTCTTTTGGATGTGATTCGGAAGTGTTTCAAGGAGAAGGATGATTTTTACTTATTTTACTAGGGATTAGAAGGTGAATTTCTGCTTTAATCAACATACCATTTCCTTTGGAATGTGGTAAATCCAAATCTGAAGGGAATTAATACCCATCCAATAGGGCGTTTGTATGAAAACATCTACAAGATGAACATGGGGCTGTCAGAAAGGAATAAATCAATGAAATGAGGGTAAGATATACTTTTGTATTTATATGTAAAATCTAAAAATGCAGTTTGAGCATTATGACATCTCAATATAAAGAAATTTTTATGATTACTTGTGACTGAATTTAGTCATTGTTAAATATGATTGTAAACCTTTAGAAAGATGAGTCTTCCACGTTTAATTCATTGTATAATAACATGAAAGGCTTACGCTGTGACTGTCAAGACCAGAGGGATGCAAAGAATAGAACCACCTAGAGCACAGTGCATATTAAAGGAAATTACCATAGTTTACAGTCCTCTCTCATATCAAGCCTCAGATGAAATATCAAATGTCCTCAGAGGCTTCTAGAAGCTGTTCTTACAACCACTCAATAGGAGAGTTGGAAAGTGAGATTGAAATCAATTATAATGTGTACTTAAATATATACTTAAGGTTTCAAGTTTTACATGCCTATCATTCCAGGAGTCTATCATGTGTTTTTAACCTAATTTACCATTTTATTCAAGAGCTATAAACAACTATATTTCTTTATACCTATTATAACAAGTTTAAGCTAATGGTAAATATATTTTGTTCACTTATACATTCTTTAACATTATTTTAATTGAATAGTTGAAATAGAAATAGAAAAAAGGAATATTAGATAATTAATTAGCAAATAATACCATAGAAATAATTATAAAACTGATTATTTATCTCCTATATCAACATAAGTATGTGTATGAATGTGTGTGTATGAAAATGAAACATTTAGTTGATAAGTTAGGAATATCTACCTAACCTTTAATATTAAACAGATGGCTCATACTGTCTAGACAGCATTTATTGAATAATCATGCATAATTATGGAAATATTTCAATAACAATGGAATTCAAATGTTAAAATATTTGCACAAATAATTACTAAGATTGATTTTACAACTGATTTTTAAATCATTGTACTGTGTTTCGTATCTGTATTAGACTCGTTTTTACTTCAATATATTTTCTCCCTTTATCTACTCCACCAGCTATTCTTATAATTATCATACTTATGATTTACTTCATCCAGGCCCCTCTAAATCAGGCTTTCTTCACTGGGTTTGCACTTTTGTGAAATATCCTTTGTCTCTTTTACCCATTTAACTTTATTGACTCTAGCTCTCACCTCAAGTGAAATTATCTTGAGGAAATCTTCCCTGGGTTTCCTGACTAGGTAAAATTCCTATTATATGCACCCATAAAACTGTGTTTCTTTCCTTCATAGCAATTTTCACTGTTCTAATTTTATATTTATCTATATGTTAATTTTATTGATGTCATTTTTGCTAACAAGATGGTCAGTGATATTAAACAGGCTGTACCTGTTTTAACCCCCATTGCTTATTCTTCCTTCTCCAAATGTCATAGTGGAAATCTTGTTCACTCTTTTGGTGAGCCAGATCCTTTCTTATTTGGGAGATATTTATTTTGGATGTTAAGGTCTTGACAATATTTCTCTTATCTCTTTTCATGAAAACACTGTAGAATGATGCTAGCTGTACACACATACAGGAGAGAGTCAATCCATTCCTAGATGCTCAGCAGTGTCTCTTCTCTATTTGAGGATTCATCGGTTGCTTCACTAACAATGAAAATTCACATGAAGATTGAACTTTTTGTTTTAATATTTTTTATTGTTGTTCAAGCACCTCTTAGGCTTAAAAGTTCTTATTCAAGACTCATCTTGACACTGTTATTTTGTTTTTATTTATTTCACAATTGAAATTATGAATTTTATTTTATGAACCATTTTAACTTTTTGCATTTACATATTATTTTCAATGTATCTGAATATCTTTTTAAAATGTTAATAATAATATCTGTGTTTTCTTTAAAAATAATAGTATTTTTATTATTAAATTTTTTGGAGTGACATGGTTAATAAAATCATATAGGTTTTAAGTATGCAATTCAATAATATATTGTATGTATGTTGCATTGTGTGTTCAATACCCAGTTAAAATTTTTTCCATCACCATATATTTGACTGTCTTTACTCTTAAGGATAAGGTGGAGAGTGGATGATGATAAAGAACAAAGATATATAACACATATTTTATTGATGTTCATATTGAATAGAACTTGAGAAAGAGGTGCCAAGATGCATAGTTCACTTTACCAAGTATTCTCTTCATATGGTCTCTTTCTATTTTAGATGGAATTTAACACAGAGATGGTTACAAAGTGCAGAGAATCATAAAGAACCAAACAATATTGACTAAGTGTTGTGTCATTGGAAACAGACATTCAGACTCCGTGATGTTTTCATTTTTGATTTAAATTTTTGATAATGTACACATTTGCATCTCTGTGTCTCAGACAGAAAAGAGAAAAAATGACGAGCTAAACCATGCTAAACCATTAGGAGGTTTGTATCTACTCACTAGTGTTTTTTTTTTTTTTTTTTGTACTTACTCTATTTCTAATGTCCCAAATCCAGAGGCCTCCCAGGATAATAAAAGAAATGTGATTGGGTTTTTATCTGTCAAAGATAAAATACAGTGACTCATACAAAATTAAATCAAAGAGAATTGTAAAGTCTAAAATGGTATCACTTTCCCCACATTCTCATAATCAAGTTCTCATCTACCTTGAGTAAATAAATATGCAGTTAGATGCTCTATTTTTTCTACTACATCCTGCACTCTGATCAGTGTCTCTATGACCTGTTGTTATGTATAACACACTAATTTCATGAGCATTTATATGGGTCATAAATTGAAACTAATAGAATTTTTTTTTATTCCAAAAGCATCCAGTTGATTACATAAAAATCAAACTTACTGAATGATCTCCAACTATTTGATTTATAAAATTAAAGCCAGGATTAAACCCTTTCACCTTTTAGCAGCTTAGATAGTTTTGTTTTGTCTACATAAATTTAAATCATTTAGTTTTTATAACTCAAAATCTTGGATTAGAAAATTGTATATTTTGTTTTTCCTTTTAACTAATACTAAGGGCTTTTTATAGGAACTTTTTCATGATGTCAAAATGGCTCTCTTAGTTTTGGTATCAGGACTAAGGAGTGGTGAAAAAAGATAGAAAAGGAAATAACAACTACTTTTGAAATTATTAAATATAGACAATAAAGAACAAAGTTTGTCATCACAATTTTTCTGCCTACATTTTATGATAATCGTAAAATGAACAGCAACCTTTCTGTTTTCAGTGCCTATTATATGCCATGAACTGTGCACTCAGAATCCATTATAGGTAAATATTATTATTTATATTTTATACACAGATTAAAGATCTGGGTAATTAGACCCCAAGTCTCTCAGATGACTACGAATAGACCTAATTCAGTTACACATCAATGCCCGCTCTCATTGTTTCTGCACTGCTCCAGCAGAGCAAGGTGTGACCTACCCTTCACATGCAGGTGAAATTTGACTTCCTCCTTTAGCACAAATCAGATGAATCTCTACTCTCTAGCAAAAGATTCTGCTTTATCAATCTACTAAAATGAGAAAATGAAGCTGTATATTTTTATACTTTGTGGAAACAATTCAAGGGATGACTTAATTCTCCTAGCACATAAAGTTTTCTTACATATAAGGTACATTTTTTTTTTACCACCATAGCAAAGAATATATATTCATTTGTGTAGAATGTTAACCAATAGCAGTTGTGTGTATGTGGGTATGTGTGTGTGTGTGTGTGTGTGTGTGTGTGTGTGAATTATAGAAGAAATTGTGTGATACTCAACGTCAGATACCAAGGAAGGAAATGTTATTTATTGATCACAACATTAGTGATCTTTCTTACAATAATGTCACAGGGAAACATCATCAAGCAACTCACTGAGAGGGCTTGTGATTTTATCCTATCTTTACTCTGGATTTTGTTAACTTTCCCTATTAGCAAGTTTTGCTCTGGTAAGTAACACTTTGTAAACTGTTAGTGATTTTTGAGTAGCTCAAGTTCTAGGTCCTTAGACATCTGTTATGAAAAACATGGATAGATACTGATTAACTCTGTAAGTAGTAAAAAAACTGGAAGCTACAGAGTTATCTAGAAAACTATATAACTTGCAGTGCATGCTGATACTATGATTTCACAAGTCTGTGATCATGGTGATGAGAATGATTTCTGCTATTTCTGCTATTCAGCTCCCCAAATCCACTGGAGAACACTGTCTGAAATTTCCTAGATGATAGATGTTAAAGCTTGATTAAATTGAGATTTGTGAAATCTTAGCTGGAGGGCATATAGCACAGTTAGAAAAAGAATAAATCTCAGGTGAGAGTTTATTGTCTTCCTCAAAAGAAGGTCTAGGGTTATAATTCAGTTCTTGCTCCTAGAATATCTGTAGTGACAAGTTTTTTGTTTGTTTGTTTGTTTGTTTGTTTGTTTGTTTTCTTTTCTGATGCCTGGTTAGTACCATAGAGTAAAATGTGAAGATGATTGAACAGTAATCTCAAAATCATGAAATAATTTGTTTTGTCTATACTTTTCTGATTTTTTAAACTGGTAATGTTTTATTTTTTTCAACACTTAATATTATTTTATATTAGGTTCAGGTGTACAACACAGTGGTTATGCATTTATAAAATATACAAAGTGGTTTCCCGATAAGTCTAGTGCCCACCTGCAACCATACACAGTTATTACAGTATTAATGACTGTATTTCCTATGTTGTACCTTACACATACCTGTGACTGTTTTGTAACTACCAGTTTGTACTTAATCCCTTTATCTTTTCCATCCAGCATTCCAACCCCTCCCATATGGGAACAGTTTGTTCTCTGTATTTGAGTCTGGTTCTGTTTTGCTTGTTCATTTATTTTGTTCTTTACATTCCACATATGAGTGAAAGTATATGGCATTTGTCTTTCCTAGTCTGACTTATTTCACTCAGCATGATATCTTCTAGGTCCATCCATGTTGTCACAAATGGTAAGATTTTGTTATTTTTTATGGCCGACTGATAGTCCATTGTACGTATGTATCACCTCTTCTTTATTAAATCATCTATGGATGGACATTTAGGTTGGTTCCATATCTTGACTGTTATAAATAGTACTGAAGTGAACACAGGGCTGCATATATCTTTTCTAACTAGTGTTTTGGACCTCTTCAGATAAATACCCAGAAGTAGAATTGCTGAGTTGCAAGGTACTTATATTTTTAATTTTCTTAGGAAATTCCAAATTGATTTCCATAATGTCTGTACCAATTTGCAGTCTCAACAAGAGTGTATGAGGGTCCTCTTTTTTTCCAGATCCTCGCCTCTTGATTTATTGATGATAATCATTCTATAAGTGGGAAGCGACATCTCATTATAATTTTAATTGCATTTCTCTGATGATTAGTGACCTTGAACATCTTTTCATGTGTCTGCTGGCCATCTGCATGTCCTCTTGGGAGGTCCTCTGCCTATTTTTTAAATTGGATTTTTTTTTTTTGTTGCCGAGTTCTATCAGTTCTTTATAAATTTTAGATATTGTTCCCTTATCAGATGTATCATAGACGGATATCCTCACCCATTCAGTAGATTGTCTTTTCATTTTGTTGGTGGTTTCTTTTGCTATGCAAATACTTCTCAGTTTGATGGAGTCCCATTTGTTTTTTTTTTCTTTTGTTTACCTTGTCCAAGATAATATATCAGAAAAAATTACTAATAACTATTGGAAAGTTTATTCCTTATGTTTTCTTCTATAATTTTTATGATTTTGTGTCTCACATTTAAGTCTTTAATATGTTTTGAGTCTATTCTTGTATATGGTGTAAGATGGTCCAATTTCATTTTTGGCTTGTATCTGTCCAGTTTTCCAACACCATTTATTGAAGAGACTGTCTTGTATATTTTGCCTACTTTGTCATAAATTAAATGACCATATAGGCATGGATTTATTTCTGGGTTCTCTATTCTTTTCCATTGATGTATGTATCTGTATTTATGCCAGAACCATGCTGTTTTGATTACTATAGGCTTGTAGTATAGTTTGACATCAGGTACCATGATACTTCCAACTTTGTTCTTTCTCAAGATTGCCATGACTATTAGTGAGTCTTTCATGGTTCCATAAAATTTACGGTTATTTTGTTCTAGTTCTCTGAAAAATGTCATTGGTGTTTTGATAAGGATTGAATTGAATCTGAAGATTGCTTTGGGTAGTATGGACATTTTTAATAATGTTGGTTCTTCCTATCTATGGACAAGGTATATGCTTCCATTTATATGTATCTTCTTCGTTTTCTTTTTTCAGTGACTTATAATTTTCTAAGAACAGGTCTTTTACTTTCCAAGTTAATTTGAGTCTTATGTATTTTATTGTTTTTGATGCAATTGTAAATGGAATTGTTTTCTTAATTTCTCTTTCTGATAGTTCATCATTGATGTATAAAAATACAACTGACTTCTGAATATTAATGTTGTATCCTGCTACTTTACTGAATTCATTTATCAGTTCTAAGTTTTTTGGTGGAGTCTTTAGCATTCTCTCTATATAATAACATGTCATCTGCAAATAATGGGAGTTTTACTTTTTCTTTTCCAATTTGGATACCTTTCATTTCTCTTTCTTTTCTGATTGCTGTAGCCAGGACTTCCAATACTATGTTGAATAGTAGTTGTGAAAGTGGGCATCCTTTTTGTTTCTAATCTAAAGGAAAGCATTTTTAGCTTATCCTTGTTGAGTATGATTTTAGTTATGGGTTTGTCATATATGACCTTCATTATCTTAAGGTATGTTTTCTCTATTCCCAGTTTGTTGAGTGTTTTTATCATAAATTGATGTTGGATTTTGTCATATGCTTTTTCTACATCTATTGATATAATCATGTGATTTTTATCTTTTATTTTTTTAAATATGGTGTATCATGTTAATTGATTTGTGAATATTGTATCAACCTTGCATCCCAAGAATAAATCCAACTTGATCATGGTGTATGACATTTTCAGTGTATTGCTGAATTCGGTTTGCTAATATTTTGTTGAAGATTTTTGCATCAATGTTCATAAGGGATGTCGGCCTATAGTTTTTTTGTTTGTTTGTTTGTTTTGTTTTGTTTTGTTTTGTAATATTTTTGTCTGGTTTTAGAATCAGGGTAATGATAGATAGGGATCTTTCCCTTTTCTTGACTTATTTGGAATAGTTTGAGAAGAATAGGTGTTAAATCTTCTTTGTTTGGTAAATTCACCATGAAGCCATCTGATCCAAGACTTTTGTTTTTTTGGAAGTTTTTAAAATACTAATTTGATTTTGTTGGCAGTAATTGATCTGTTCAGATTTTCTGTTTTTTTTTCTTGACTCAGACTCACAAGATTTTATGTTTCTAGGAATTTATCCATTTCTTCCCTATTGTCCAATTTGTTGGCATACAATTGCTTGTAGTATTTTCTTATCATCCTTTGTGTTTCTGTGGAGTCTATTGTTACTTCTCCTTTTTTATATCTGATTTTAATTCGGGGAGTCTGATCTCTTTTTTTTTTTCCTTTGTGAGTCTGCTTAGTTATTTATTAATTTTATTTCCCCAAAGAATCAACTCTTGATTTCATTGATCTTTTGTATTGTTTTTCTAGACCCTCTTTTGTTTATTTCCTCTCTTATCTTTATTATTTCATTTCTTACGCTCACTTTGGGTTTTGTTTACTTTTCTTTTTCTATTCTTTTAAGGGAAAGTTTAGATTGTTTATTTGAAATTGTTTTTGTTTCTTGAATTAGGGCTGAATTTCTCTCTTAGGACTGCTATTGATGTGTCCCATAGATTTTCAGCTATTGTGTTTTTATTTTCAATTGTCTCTTGGTATCTTTTGATTTCATTCTTGATCTCATCATTAATCCATTCATTGTTTAATAGCATATTATTTAGCCTCCATGTGTGTAACGCAGGAGCTCCAGGCCTGGAACTTTCATCTGGGCTTTGGATATTCTGGAAAAACCACCAGGAGGAGCAAAGGGGTGAGATATGCCATTTATTACTCATAAGGCAGGGAAACCCTGATAGTGGCCAATTGAAGCTGCAAGAAACCACACTCAGCCAAGAGCAGGCAAAGTTTTATACATACAAGCAAAGGGAGAGGTAATTTCATTAGGGGAGAATATCCCTCAAGAAGCAGGAAACTTCCTTGCAAGCAGGCACACAGCCACATTCCAAGGCAGATGGGAGCAAGATGTGCTGCTTGGTTACAGTTGTGGATAATGTCCATGGGAATAGCAGAAAGAGCAAAATGTCCTGGGGAGCAGGCATAGCTGAAAACCCTCTGTGTACTGCCTTCCTTATGGCTACTTGCTGGGCTGCCATCATCCTTCTGAGTATGTGGTAGACCTATGTTCTAAGTTAAACCTACAATGTATTTGTGTATTTTCCAGTTTTTTTTTGTAATTAATTTCTAGTTCTATACCATTGTGGTAGGAGAAGACACTTGATATGATTTCAATCTTCTTAAATTTATTGAGATTGTTTTGTGGCTTATTGTGTAGTCTATCCTGGAAAATGTTCCATGTGCACTTGAGAAGAATGTATATTCTGCTGCTTTGGGGTCCAACACTCTGAAAATATTAATTAAATTCACCTGATCTAGTGTGTCTTTTAAGACTGCTGTTTCCTTGTTGTTTTTCTGTCTGGAATATCTGTCCACTGATGTCAATGGGGGTGTTAAAGTCTCCTACTATGAGTGTATTACTGTCAATCTCTTCTTATATGTCGGTCAATATTTGCTTTATATATGTAGGTGTTCTTATGTTGGGTGCATATATGTTTACTAGAGTTATTTTCTCTTGTTGTATTGATCTTTTTATCATTGTGTAATGACTTTCTTTGTCTCTTATTATAGCCTTCATTTTAAAGTCTATTTTGTCTCATGTAAATATTGCTACCCCAGCATTTTAAATTTCCATTTGCATGAAATATATTTTTCCATCCTTTTCTTTTCAGTCAGTGTGTGTCATTTGATCTGAAGTGTGTCTCTTATAAACAGAATATGTATAGACCTTGTTTTCTTATCCATTCAGCTACCCTATATCTCTTGACTGGATTTTTTAATCTATTTACAATTAAAGTAATAATTGTAGGTACATAGTTATTGACTTTTTATTATTCATATTTATGTTTGTTTTTCCACATTCTTCTTCTTCAGAAGACCCCATAACATTTCTTGTAATGCTGGCTTCTTGGTGATGAATTACTTTAATTTTGTGTGTGTGTGTGTGTATGTGTGTGTGTGTGTGTGTGTGTGTGTGTGTCTGTGTGCGTGTGTGTGTGTTGAAAGATCTTTATCTCATCTTTAATTTTAATTTATACCCTTGTGGGCTGAGTAGTCCTAGTTGTAAATTCTTGTTTTCATCACTGAATATTTCATGCCAATCCCTTCTGTCCTACAAAATTTCTGTTTGAAAATCAGTTGAGATTCTTATGAAAGTACCCTTGTAAGTAACTAGTTGCCTTGCTCTTGCTGATTTGAATATTCTCCCTTTGTCTTTAACCTTTGACATTTTATTTTATTATATTTATTTTTATTTTTTTTAAGTTTATAGGGGTAACATTGGTTAATACAATTATATAATTTTCAGGTATACATTGTAATTTGACATCTATATATTATATTGTGTGATTACCACCCAGAGTCCAGTTTCCTTCAGCTAACATATATTTAATATGCTTTGCCCACTTACCCTCTCTAAAACCCCCTGTATTTTACCCCCTTTACCCTGTCTACCTCTTCCCTCCTCCCCTATACCCTACCCTTTCGTAAACACTAGTCCATTGTATATTCCTGAATCTCTGTCCTGTTCATTTGTTGCTTTTAGGTTTATATCCCACATATAAGTGATATCATGTGATTTCAAATCTTTCAGTCTGGCTTATTTAACATAGCATGATTATCTCGAGGCCATCCAAGTTGTCACAAATGGCAGTATCTTATCTCTTCTTATGGCTGAGCACTATTCCATTGTAATATGTACCAAAGTCATTTATCATAGGACACTTTGGTTGCTTCTAATATCCCGGCTACAGTGAATAATGCTACTGTGAACATTGGTGTGCAAATATCTTCTCAGATAGGGGTTTTCAAGTTTTTCAGGGAAATACCCAGTAGAGGGGTTGCTGGATCAGATGGTAGATCAATTCTTAGTTTTTTTGAGGAAACTCTATATTGTTTTCCATAGTGACTGTACCAATTTGCAGCCCCACCAGCAGTGTATGAACATTCTTATTTCTCCATATCCTCTCAACATTTGTTATTGATTGTCCTGTTGAATGTAGCCATTCTAACAGGTGTGAAATGGTATCTCATTGTGGTTTTGATTTGCATTTCCCTAATAGCTAGCGATGTTGAACATCTTTTCAGGTATTTGTTGGCCATTTGTATGTCCTCTAGGGAGAGCTGTCTGTTCAGGTCCTCTGCCCATTTTTTGACTGGGCAGTTTTTTTTATTCTTGTTACTGAGTTGTATGAGTTCTTTGTATATTTTGGAAATTAGGCCCCTATCAGAGGTGTTGCTTGCAAATATATTTTCCCATTCGGATGGTTGTCTCTTTACCTTGTTGACATTTTCTTTTGCTGATCAGAAGCATTTTAGTTTGATGTAGTCCTATTCATTTATTTTTGCTTTTACTTCCCTTGCTTTGAAATCAAATTCATAAAATCCTCTTTAAGGCCAAGGTCCTTGAGTTTAGTTCCTATGTTTTCTTCTATGCTTTTTATTGTATCAGGTCTTATAGTCAGGTCCTTAGTCCATTTTGAGTTAATTTTGGTGTGTGGTGATAGACAACAGTCTCATTTCATTCTTTTGCAGGTGGCATTCCAGTTTTCCAAGCACCATTTATTGAAGTGGCTTTCCTTTCTCCACTGTATATTTTTGGCTTTTTTTTCTTGAAAATTATTTGCCCATATAAATATGGGTTTACTTCTAAACTCTCAGTTCTGTTCCACTGGTCCATGTGTCTGTTTCACTGCCAATATCATGCCATTTTGATTACTGTTTGTAGTATAATTTGAAGTCAAGCAGAGTGATGCCACCAGCCTCATTCTTTTTGCTCAGGATAGCTTTGGCAATTTGAGGTCTTTGTGCTTCCATACAAATCTGATGTTTTTTTGTTCTATTTCTTTAAAAAATGGCAATGGGATTTTGATGGGGATTACAATAAATCTGTATAATGCTTTAGGTAATATAGTCATATTAACTATGTTGATTCTTCCAATCCAAGAACACAGAATATCTTTCAATTTCTTTGTATCTTCTTCAATTTCTTTTAATAGGGTCTTGTAGTTTTCATTACGTAGGTCCTTCACATGTTTCATTAAATTTATTCCTAGGTATTTCATTCTCTTTGTTGCAATTGCAAAAGGAATTATTTTTTTGCACTTGTTCTGATGCTTCATTATTACAGTATAGGAACGCTATGGATTCTTGAACATTGATTTTGTATCCAGAGATTTTACTGTATTTGGTTATTGTTTCTAGTAGTGTTCTTGTGGAGTCTTTAGGGTTTTCTGTATAGAGAATCATGTCATCCGCAAATAGTGACAGTTTGACTTCTTCATTTCCTATTTGGATGCCTTTTCTATCTTTCTCTTGCCTGATTGCACTTGCTAGGACCTCCAATGTTATACTGAATAATACTGGCAATAGTGGACGGCCTTGCCTTGTTCCTGATCTTAGAGGGAAGGTTTTTAGTTTTTCACCATTAAGTATAATGTGGGCTGAAGGTTTATCATAGATGGCTTTCATCATGTTAAGGTACTTTCTTTCTATACCGATTTTGTTAAGTGTTTTGATCATAAATGGATGCCGTATCTAGTCGAAGGCTTTTTCTGCATCTATTGATATGATCATCTGATTCTTATTTTTTAATTTTTTTATGTGGTGCATCACATTGATTGATTTGCATACGTTGTACCATCCCTGTGTGCCTGGGATGAAGCCCACTTGCTTGTGATGTATAATCTTTTTAATATGTTGCTGTATTTGGTTCACTACTACCTTAGTTAGGTTTTTTTGCATCTGTGTTTATGAGAGATATTGTTCTGTAGGTTTTATGTATGTGTGTGTGTCTCTGTGTGTGTTATCTTTATTAAGTTTTGGTTTCCTAATAATATTGGCCTCATAAAATGAGTTGGGAAGTATTGCCTTCTCTTCGATTTTTTGAAGAGTTTGAGGAGAATGAATACTAAATCTTCTTTGAATATTCGGTAGAATTCACTGGTGAAGCCATCTGGTCCTGGACTTTGACTTTTTCCTAGGTTTTCAATGATCGTTTCAATTTCCATACTGCCAATCGGTCTATTGTTTTTCTAGATCTCTTGATTCATTCTAGGAAGGTTGTATTTTTCTAAGTACTGGTCCATTTCTTCTAGGTTATTACATTTGTTATTATATACTTTTTATAGTATTCTGGCATGATCCTTTGTATTTCTGCGATGTCAGTCGTAATTCCCCCTCTTTCATCCCTGATTTTATTTATTTGTGTCCTTTCTCTTTTTTCTTTAGTGAGTCTAGTCAGGAGTTTGTCAATTTTATTAACCTCAAAGAACCAGCTCTTTGTTGCATATCTTTTTTTACTTTTTTCCTTTACATTTTATTTGTTCCTTCTCTAATTTTGAATATTTATTTCCTGCTATTGACTTTAGACTTAATTTGTTCTTCCTTTTCTAGTTTTTTAAGATGAAGCATTAGGTTGTTTATTTGGTGTCATTCTTGCTTTTGAAGATAAGCCTGTAAAGGTATGAATTTTCTTATTCTGACTGCTTTGCTGTGCCCAAAAGGTTTTAATAAGTTGTATTATCATTATCATTTGTTTCTATGTATCTCTTGATCTCTCTTTTTATTTCTTCCCTGACCCAGTATTCTTCAGTAACAGGTTGTTTAATCTGCATATATTTGTTGTTCTTCCTGATTTCTTTTTGTAGTTGATCTCTAGTTTGAAAACATTATATCAGAGAATAGGGTTGATATGATTTCATCCCTCTTATATTTGTTGAGGCTATCTCTGTGTCCCAGTATGTGGTTGATTCTTGAGAATGTTCCATGTGCACTAGGGAAGAATGTATAAGTAGCTATTTTGGGATGGAAGGCTCTGTATATGTTAATTATGTCGAGTTGGTCTAATGTGTCATTTAAGGATGTTCTTTTCTTATTGATTTTCTGTTTGGATGATCTGTCCATATCCGATAGTGGGGTATTTAAGTCCTCTACTACAATAGTGTTTTGGTCTGTTTCTCCCTTTAGTTCTGTTAGCAATTTCTTTACATATTTTGGGACTCCCTAATTGAGAGCATAGATATTAATATGTGTTATTTATTTTTGATGCATGATTCCCTTTATCATTATGAAGTGTCCCTCAATATCTTTCTTTACTTTTTTTTTTATTTTGAAGTCTGTTTCATCCGATATTAGTACTGCTACTTCTGCTTTTCTCTGAGTACCATTCGCTTGAAATATAATTTTCCACCTTTTCACTTTGAGTCTACATTTGTCTTTGGAGCTGTGATGTGTCTCTTGCATGCAGGATATGGTTTGGTTTAGTTGTTCGATCCATTTTGCAACTCTGTGCGTTTTTATTGGTGAGTTCAGTCCATTTACATTTAGGGTGATTATTGAAATATGAGGTCTTTTTGTAGCCATTTTATCTCTTGCTTTCTCGTAGCTTGGTGTTTCCATTGCTTCCTTGTCCTTGTGTTTCTGTTTTCTTTGTTTTGTTTGGCTTTTGTGGGTTTTGCCTCTGTTTCTTCTTGTTTTATGTTATATACTTCAGTTATGTAACTTTGGTGTATGATTACCATTATAAATGTGAAAAGGATATATATATATATCTCCATCCATTTTCTTCTGTGTGTCACCTATGAATCTGGATCTTTGAATCCTCCCCTTTTCAGTCATTGTTATCTCAATTTGTCCCTATGTATGCTGAATGTTCATTACTATCTTGCTATTTAAGCTTATAATGCCCTATTCTTAGTAAGGGTTGCACTCTTCTGCTTCTATTTGCCTTATAGTCACTTTACTCCCAATTATTTATTTATTTTGTTGTTGTTGTTGTTGCTGTTGCTGTTGTTGTTGTTGTTATTCTGTTTTAGGTGAGCTGACCCCTTACAATAATTTCCTGTAGTGCAGACCTCGTAGTGGAGAATTCCCTCAATTTTTGTATGTCTTAATTTCTCCTTCATATCTAAAGGAAAGCTTAGCTGGATACATTATTTAGGATGGTAGTTCCTTTCACTTAATAGTTTGAATATTTGATTCCATTTCTTTCTGGCTTGTAAGTTTTATGCTGAGAAGTCTAATGATAATCTAATGAGTTTAACTTTATAAGTTACCATCTTCTTTTTCCTGGCTCCCCCGAGAACTCTGTCTTCATTGTTGATTTTTGATAACTTTAATACAGTATGTCTTGGTGAAGGCCTTTTTGGGTTGAGACAATTCGTGTTCTGTTGACTTCTTGAATTCCAAGCTCCAGCTCATTCCTTTGAGTTGGGAAATTCTTGTCAACTATTTGTCAGAAAATGTTTTCTAGTCCCTGCTCTTTTTCCTCACCTTCGGTAATGCCCATTATTCTTATGTTTCCTCTCCTGGTGGTATCAGCTAGTTCTTGTATTTCTCTTTCATTATATTTCATTCTTTGATTTCTCTCTTCTTTCTTCTGATTTATTTCTAAATTTCTGTCTTCGATATCATTGATGCTTTCTTCTATTTCGTTGACTCTATTTCCCAAGCTTGCTATTTCATTTTTTAACTCTTGCAGTATGTTCTTCATCTTAGGAAGTTCTATTTGCTTCCTTTTGAGGCTCTCAATCTTCTTGCTCTGCTCATCAAGTTGTTTTTTCAATTCCTGAAATTGTCGATTCGAGTTGTTTTGGATTTTATTGAGTACAATCTCGAATTCTCTGTCATTTAAGTTGCATATTTCTATGTCTGTAAGCTTATTTTCTGGAGATTTTCATCTTTCTTTCTGAGATGTCTTGTCACCTTGTTTGCTCATGGTGTTTATTGGACTATTTGCCCACGTGGGCATTAATGGAAGTATACTCTGTTGTTTTTACAGAGAGAAGATTTATTATATGAAGGTCTCTCTTTAACCTGATGCAAGGAAGGCACTTTTCTTTTGGTTTCCAATAAGTGGCTTCTAAGCCTCTTGGGTCCCTGGTTTACATAATGCCTAAATGTCTTTTTAATTTTCTTATAGATATTTAGTCACACTTGCTACTCTCAGTTTCATTCCTTGTCAGTGTTAGCAACAGTTTCAGTAATGTTTGCTCACATTCCCCTGGGGTTTTGTGGTGATGGGTCTCTGAGAGTGGGGGGAGACACCCTCTGGGTTAGGAGTTGGGAGCTGCAGCTCAGTCTCAGTTTTGCAGTCGAGGCTGGTACAAATCAACTTTTGTTCTTTGCTGTCTTGTCCTGCTTCTCTGCTTTCTGCTCTGATGGCTATGCCCTGTTGCTGGCTGCGTAGAAGTCCAGGCACTTCCAGGCAAGGCTATTCAGGGAAGTTGCTACACTTTCTCCCCTCACCCTCCTCCTACAGGGATCTCCAGAGGCTGCGAGACATAGCTTCAATCTTGGCTGTGTTTGTTCAGATTCCCCTGGGGCTCCGCAGTGTTTGCTTTCAGAGGGTGGGTGGGGAAGTGCCCTCTGTGTTGCATGTTGTCAGCTGCAGCTCAATTGTTGTCCTGTCTCACTTCTCTGCTTTCTGCCCTAATAACTGGGCCCTGCTTCCAGCTGCATAGAAGTTCCGGCACTTCTAGGCAGGTTGATCAGGGAAGTCGCTGCATCTTCTCCCCTCCTCCTCCTCCTGCAAGGAGCTCCTGTGGTAGTTCCTATGTGCAAATCCCATGATGAGATGTGCTGGTGTGCAGTTTGGGTATTTTTTGTTGAGTTTTAGATTTTGAGCTTATTGCTGTTTTAAGGGGAGAGATTTGAGGACGTTTCTTACTTCGCCATGTTTCCTAGAATCTAATCTTTGTTATTTTAATTATGATGTGTGTCTTAGTACGTGTCTGTGTGGGTTCCTCTTGTTTGGGACTTTTTACACTTTCTAGAGTTGTATATCTATTCCCCTCACCAAGTTATGGAAGTTTTCTGTCATTATTTTTTCAAATACATTCTCAATTCCTTGTTTTATCTCTTCTCCTTCTGTTACCCCAATGATGAGAATGTTGCTATGCTTGTCCCACAGGTCTCTCAAACGCTCCTTATTTTTTTTTTTTTTTAAATTCTTTTTGGTGTTCCTATTGGGTGTTTTCTGCTACTTTGTCTTCCAAATAGCTGGTTTAATCCTCTCTTTCATTTAATCTACTGTTGATTCCTTCTAGTGTATTCTTCATTTCTGTTATTGCGTTCTTCATTTCTGACATTCTTTATTATGGTTTTATGTCTTTTTTTATGTTTACTATTTCTTTGTTGAAGTTCTCACTGAGATTATCTATTATTTTCCTAAGAACATCTTTATAACCAGTGTTTTGAACTCTGTATCTGGTAGGCTACTGGTCTCCACTTTATTTAGTTCTTTCTTTTTTTGGGGGGGGGAGTTTTCTGTTATTCTTTTAGTTGGGACATGTTTCTTTGCTTTCTCATTTTGGCTGCCTATGTGTGTTCATTTCCATGTATTTGGTAGATCCACTGCTTCACACAGTCTTCACTGGATGGCTCTATGTAGTAGATGTCCTGTGTGGTCCAGTGGCACAGTCTTCCTGTACAACAGTGCGAGGTGCTCCAGGAGTGTCCTTTATGTGGGATGTGTGTAGTTAATCTCCTGTTGTAGTTAATTTTTTATTGCTGTTGTCAAGTCAGTGGATGTGATTGATTCTCAGGTGATTGACTGTGAATATTGGCCATGCCCACAGGGTGTGAGCTGCTGTGTGGAGGCTGACTCCACAGAGTGGGGTGGGATTCATCCTAGTGAGCTGTGTGCCTGTTGAGACTACCTTTTGTGTTTGCTACTTGTGAGAATAATCAGGGGGTGTTCATTCTGAAACCTTTAAGAGGTGTTCCCAAGCAGGCCAAGATCAGCCACAGCCTGTGACCAGTCTGGGAACCACGAAGTGTTCTGTTGTTGGTCACTGCCTGTGCTAGACCTGAAGGCTTGTGGGAGTTTCCAAGCTGTGAACCAACACTAGCTGCCACCTGTACTGTGCCTGAGGTGGATTAGCTAAAAGTTCAGGACACTACAAATCCTGACGCTGCCTACCAGCTGCTTGTAAGGCTTAGCTGCTGAGAGATCCTCATGTGGTATACCAGCTGGGTGTAGTAGGGTTCCAGGAAGTCACCAGGTTGGGTTGAGTCATGTTCCCCAGGTAAGGCCAAATCAGATTTCATATCAGTGCTGAGCCTGTGGCTACTTTCAAAAGTCTCAGATTACCCTAAGGTTAGCTACCACCATCCTCAGGTCCACAGACCTCTGAGATTTTTTAAAGAAATACTGCAGTTCAGACCAAGATTGATGCCTGCAACTGGAGGCTTGTTGATTGTTGTTGATTTTCCTGCCAAGATGGCTAGGCAATGCTGGGTGCCCTACCAGTTATAAGTCTTTGACAATTCATGAGTTGGGTAAAGTGGGGTCCCAGTGAGATCAGAATGGAGTGAGAAGACTTCACCAGGCCAGTGCAGATTTAGTTTTGCCATCTGGGAGGAAGGTTCAACACAAGCAAGATGGTACCCACCTCTAGGCTTCAGAGAAGGAGGGCTCAACTCCAGGACAATGGAATGGAAATTTTTCCTTTAGCCTTCACCATGAAATGACACAACTCAGTCTTTTCTTGTATGTTTCTGGTGCCTCCCATACTGATGTACCTCTATTGGGGACCAGGGTGAGTACCTATGGATGAGTAAGTCTGTGGGCAGGCCCTGTAAGGTAATATCTGAATTTCGAGCTGCCTTCTGTTCTCACCTGTATGGTCAGAATCCCCACTGATTTTTACAGCCAGATTTTGTGGGGACTGCTCTTCCTGGTGCTGGAATCCTGGGGTAAGGAGCCCTGTGTGGGCCTGGGATTCCATGCTCCCCCAGAGGGACCTAAGCAGCCAAACATATTCCTCCTGATGCTCTACTACCACACATGGGTGCAGGGACAGCCCATTTTGCATCTCCACCTCTTCTACCAGCTTTAATGCAGCCTCTTCTTTATATCCTTAGTCATAAGGAGTTATGTTCAGCTAGTCTTCAGATGGTTCTAAAAGTTGACTGTACTACAATTTAATTGTAATTTTAACGAAGTCATGGGTGGAGGCAAACACAACATTTTCTTACTTTGCCATCTTGATTAAAGTTTACAGGTTGTATTCTAAGCTTATTCCCCTTTCCCGATACCCTGAATTTTTTCTTTGACACCTGGCAGATGTTATTTATGATAGGTGGTATCAAGATCAAGGAACTCTGACTTGTTCCTTGTTCTCTTTACTTCATAATTTCTTTGTCTTTTCATTATACTGTTTCACCTTGATTTAAGAGAATTACACCCCTTATTTCTAAAACTAATATTATCTCATTCACTTGTGACACCACTTCCAATAACTTTCTTTGAACTTTTGTTAATGTAATTTCTTTCTTTAGGCCTTCATACGTGCATATGTTTTCTCATCTCAGAAAATATTTTTATGGGCTAACAGAAATAATCGAAGGTACAGTAAAGATTCGTTTTTCTAAATATTAATTGCTACTTCTCCCTAAGCCTCATTACCTTTTGGTACAATTATAATATAAATAATGTCTACCTCCTTCTGTTACCATATATTTAACCCCTTTTACTATTATCTACCTCCTCCTGCCCCTCTTTCTTTCTGGTAACTACTAAATTGTAGTCTAAGATTTGACTCTGTGGAGTGAACACACAATGCAATATACAGATGATGTATTATTTAATTGTAAACTGAAATCTATATAATTTTATTAACCAATGTCACTCCAATAATTTAATAATAATAAAAAAGAAATAATATCTACCTCATAAAATTGAGACAATTAAAATATTTATGTGTGTAAAATACCGATTATAGTCTAGTGCATTGTTAGATTGCAATAAAGTTGTATCTACCCTTATTAATATTATTATCATATTTACATAAACTCTATAAACTATTCTTTTCTTACTTTAACTTCTTTATTGCTGTCTTTTTCTCTTGTTTTTCCAGAAATATGGCCATTATTCCTAAATTCAGTACCTAAGTTTTCTATTCTTCTCTTTCAATACTTTCATTGTCTTATATGATTACTGATGGCTCCAAATTTTATCTTCAGCTGTGGCCTCCTTCATGGGCTCTGTTTACCAAGTCGTTACCAATACTTACCTTATGAAATATATTACTCCACATAACTGGAGTCATTTCCACTTTTCACATTCCAAATTATTCCATGGTCCTCCTAATTAACCTCTCTGCCACAAATCTTTCACTATTAATAATTCATACTGTATATTGCTTGGATCATGGCTCTTATCTATTCAAAAAAGTTTAATGTCTCCTTGTATAAAATAAATATACTACTTAGCTGACATTTAGAGACTTCCAGAATTTATTTCAATCTTTTCCAGACTTTTTCTTACAAATCCAGTACTTGAAACTGCCACTCTAATTAAACTGGCTAACTACTCAATATCTCTTTAATATACTTAGTGCTTTGAATGTGTCGATTTTTCCCTCCACCTTGAAAACTCCTTCTCCCTCCTTGTATTAAACTTTATAGTTCCTTCAAGGCTTAACTCATTATCTCAGTGAAGCTTTCCCTAAGTAACTTTTCCTCTTGTGTTCTTCATCTTATCTTAACTTCAGTTGCACTTAATGTATGTTCATTCTTTTACATTTGCAGTTAATTTGCTTGTGTATATATTTATTAAGTGAATATTTTCTGAATGTCTCTTATATGAAAGACATTGTATTAGAACCTGAGAGGAAATAGTCTCTGTTTTTCAAGAATTTTCATTTATCGCCTTTAATTAATTGTACATTCGTGGTGGGCAGGTTTGTGTTTAATCCTTAGCCAATACATAGTAGAAGATGCTGTTGACATCTGTGGATGTTATAAAAGGGTAACTGTGGCATTCTAGACCATTCTAGGAGACAGCTCCCCCCCTCCAAAAAAAAGCAGTTATGATGAGCCAGCAGCAGAAATCTATATCTCATGACTGCAGGCATGTGATATAAGAAGAAAATATTACTGTGGGTCTACTGATCTTGAAAAATGCTGAGGAGTATGGAATGGAAGGGTAGACTTTGTCTATTCACACCAACACACATTCATGTTAGTCAGTACAGTAAAGTATAAAAAGTCAGCTGAGTATGATTATAAATGTATGAAAAAGTTTACTGAAGAAAACAACAAGCATTCTAATATAAACTTTCAGTATAGGCTAATTTACCACATAGACTAGAGGACACATTTTCTGTTGATACCTGGAGAGTCAATAACTAGTACAACTGTCTTTCCTACTCCCTATTGGATTGCACCTACAGCTATCTCAACTGTTCTTGCCATTTCAGTGTCAATCTATTGGACTATTGAATGCATTGTGTGATAGTGACAGCTGGACAACTGCTGGACTACTGTGTTTAATTATGGTAGCAGATGGTTCTGCCATGACAATTAATCTTGAAATGCATAACATGCTGAGGATATGAATTGTATCCTGTTTATGCTCATAGCTTTAAGTTTTAAGACTCATAAGGAGCAATAAGTAAGTATTAAGGTAAAACAACCATTTTAGCTATCTATTTTTAAGTCACTTTTTAAAAATCCTGATAATGAAATTATCTTTTTAAATTTTGCTCTACCTAATAACGCCAATGCTGTTATGATAGTTCTAGCATATTGTCAAATTTGACTTTGAGCCCCCAAAGGACTCTCAAGAGAAGAATTTTGTGGAGGAAGTAAGTCATTTACCCATGTAATAACTATTTACTCCTTAAGTAATAAAATAGATAAACTTCTTTATTACACACCATATTGACAAAACCAGCCATTCTTTAGTGAATAAATATCTACAAAAGGAGAGATATTTCTTAAGATATAAATAGGTTTGGGAAATTATTCTTCTGATGAGATGGTTATTGACAATGAGAGGTTTATTTGTGTGACCAATTTTACCTGAGTCGTGGTGAAAATGTTATTAAACATCAGTAAATCTAATAAATCTCACTATGTACTATAGATGTTCATTTCTAAATTACTAAAAGTTCTTTCTCCACTATCATTGTTTAGATGTTATCATTAAGTTCATGTTCATTTTCACACCTAAAACCATATATTTTATGGGAAGCAATATGTTTTATTGGAAAAGAAAATTTATTACAAGACAGGAAAAAATTATCTTAGCAATGTCTTTTGCTGACAAGTCATGACACTTTAGTAAGAAATAAAACTACCAAATTTCAGTTTTATAATCAGTAAAATAATAATATTAGTTCTGTTTCCAAGGTTATTCTATCAAAGGAAATCATGTCAATGAAAACATTTTGAAAAAATGTAAATAACCATATATATGTGCATATATATGTATACATACATATATATACATACATATCTATATCTATATCTATATCTATATCTATATCTATATCTATATCTATATCTATATCTATCTATCTATCATCTATCTATCTAAAGTTTTACCATTACTTTATTTGAGCAATTTATACCCTCAGGGCCTGACAAATCTTTTAACCACTGCTCCTTCTTTAGAAAAAAATGGTCAAAACAGATGAATCTTCAAAGAAGTTGAATCATGGTATCCATATTCATTGGCAGTTTAAACAATAAAGAAATATCATCCTACAATCTTTGCAGGTATTTTAAATTTACAGATCTCACAGTCTTACTGATTTATAGAATTTAAAATCACACTCTGACAAGAGGGGACCTTCAAAATTATGTAATCCCTTCTACAACATCTTTGACTTGTGGTCTTCCTACTTGGACTAAAACAGTTGGAGTAACATGAATTTACTTTCTTAAATATATATTAGAAAAAACTTTATATTGATCCAAAAACCTTTTCATACATCTCCTCCCCACTGGGGTCCTGGCTTTCTTGAAGACTACACAGTATAATTCTAAACATTTTTCTCCATGAGAGTTTTTCAGATATTTAAAAGTAGTTTTCAAAGTCACCTAATTTTATTTTCCTCAGCTTAAATTTCTTATTCATTCAAATGTTTCCAATGCGACACAGTTTAGTTCCTAAGGAAGCTATTGCAGTGATCCATAGGAGGAGCAGTGAGAACTTTACTTAGGATGCTTGTTCTAAGAATAAAGAAGAGGAATCAATGAAAATGTATATTATGAAACTAGGAACAACAGGACTTAAAAAACTTTTGCGAGGTAAGGAAGAAATCAAAGATATCACTGAACTTTCAAGTGCAGGTCAATGGAAAGATATGAAATGGAAATATCTTGGCATTATTAGCTTAAATGAAGAAAATTAAGGAGAAGAGTTTGAGAGGGGAGTAGCTAAGTTGATATTTATAATTATAGTTTTAGATGCTAAAATGATATAAAAATGGAAATGTGTAACAGATTTGAAAATGTGGGCTTAGAAGTCAAGAGTGTATAAAAGAATTTTAAAAAAATGTGAAAGACAAAGTATTTAAAACTGGCTGGTAAAAAAGTAAGTAAAACATGTCAGTTATAACACAATGGTAAACTAGAGAACACATGCTCAATTTGAATGCTCATCAAATAAATTGTATCTGTAATTCATACTTGATATGAAGACTTTCAGTTTATACCTTTGTTATTTATAGAGAGGAGAGCTAAGAAAAAAATTCCCAGGACTTAGCATGCTTTCACAAGAGGAGGAAATGGGACCAGAAAAGCAGACTGCATAGGTACATGAGACTGAAACGTAGTGGTCAGAGGAAGAGTAGCAATGCTAGAATAGTATATAGAATTGCAGCAGGTAGGAAAGAGTCAAGTAAGTTAAATAGGTCAAATGACAAAGAGAACTAAAATGAAGTTTAGGAAAAGGCTATTGGACTTTTTAGCTAGTGACCTTTGAGTGACATAGTACATTTTAGAGTGGCATAAGAAGGATTTAAAGAATGATTTGGGTAATGAGGTTTTGGAATGATAGATTATTTAAGAATTTTGAAGTGAAAGGAATTGAAAAAGGCTTTGCAGATTGAAGGCAGTGTCAGGATTTAGGAAATTTTTTGTTTTTGTTTTTGTTTTATGTGAATGGGGGCATCTTGAATTTGTTTTCATAATGAAAGAAAAAGATTTGATGTCAGGTGAAAGATTGAAAATGAATGAAGAAAAAAGCTGAGGTGGGGGAAGGAAATAAAAAGGAATCTAGGGCCTTAGGAAGAAGACCAAATGGTTTCTCCAAGATGGGAGGAAAAAAGATAATATATAGAAATATAGATAAAATTTGAAGTCAAGAAGACAGACATTGAAGAAACATGTTGTGATGATGTTTCCAAATCAGATTAGATTCTGGTTATATTTGATAATATTTAATTCAAGAAGAGCTAGAAAAACAATTAAACAGCAAAGAAATATAAATTGAAAATGTTCCATATATGTTGTAAATTTTCCATATTAACAATTAAATTTCAATTTAAAAGGTAAAGTTAAATTTAACAGCTCTAATCATAATGACTGGAATTACATTCAGTATGGTTCTTAATAATGAGGTATATTTACCACTTACTTGATAAAAAAGGTCTTTAATCAAGAATATAAAGATTAAAACAAAACTCCAGGATATTAACTCATTTTGTGTGTATGTAATATTCTGTATTGTGAAACACCTGCTAAAATAATATTCACTATTTTTCATTCTTATGTTTTTCCTTAAAACGAATCACTAACTAGTACTTTTACTAACAATTTTTGATATTGATTTTCTTAGTTGATGCAATATATCTCTAATGAAAAGGCAATAAAACCCAAAAGTATTTTTATCCTGTGATATATTTATTTTTTAAGCATCTCCAGGGATCCATATATTATAGTCTTTTTCTCTCACAAGATATTTTTTAAAGCTTTGTTGATGTATAATTGACACATGAACAGTGCATATATTCAAGGTGTCCAACTTGATGTTTCAATACATATACATTGTGAAATGATAATCACAATCATGATAATTAATATATCCATCACCTCCACATGGTTACCATTTGTGTGTGTGTACATGTGTGTTGTAAAGACTTATTATAAGATCTACCTTCTTATTTAATATAAAATATACCCTATTTTGACTACATTCACCATGCTGTATATTGAATATTGAGAACATATTCATTTTACATAACTAAACTTTGATGATGTTACACAAAGGGTATAAACTTCACAAGATTTTTGATTAAAAATTCTTGATAACTGACACTTGGAGCTGCTTTTTAAGCAATGGCAATGTAATGTTTTATGCTAATGGAAGATAAATTTGCAGCTTATAAATGTGAATATAATTTTTAACTCAGTAAAATATTTTCTCCTTCTATAGTTGTTTTTACAAATATCCCTATACTTATCCATTCATATATACATATATCCTAATTTATGTGACTATGGCGTCAATTATATATTCTGTGACTAGAAGTTTGGAGTTTAAAATTTAAAAAAATGAAGATCTCAGAAGTATACTTTCATACTTATTGTGCATCTTTATGTGATGTACACCTTATGTAAATCAAATTTTATGTTTTGTTTCAGAATATTTGGACATGGAAAGCCTTTGAAAGGTGTGTTTATTATATATTTCAAAACCTGTGTTGGGTATTCAGATTACAGTTTATGGATTGAACCATATACAATGTGCAAATGCAAATATTTTCACCACTCTATTTCCTCTAAGAAAAAAAGTAGATATGAATTAATTTCTCTTAGTTATTAAAATACACTTATTAAATATATTCTATTATTTATATGATATTCATATAATGAAGATGAATCTAGTTATATACATAAAACAGTGACATCATTATGTATGAAATCTCCTGAGAGGAACAGCTAAAATAGAACTGATGCCTTCAAACACAATTACTGAAAACTCTTTGTAAAGTAAGTTAGATTGAAGATCTGCATTCTTATTCATTAGAATAAAAGTACCAGAGTCATGCTGACATTTTGGAGTGCTGTTGCTAAATACTGGAACACTTGCATACAACACCTGAGTCATTAGAAGTTTCCAAACTATTGTTCAAACAGAATGAAAATGATTCACTGTACATAAATAGGTTTCGTACTGTAGTGCAAAATAACCTTTCTGTAAAAGGGTAATTACAAAAATGCATTTTGCTGGAAAGACCTTTTGGATTGCAGAGGTAATGGAGTACTTTTTGATAAAATCAAAACTGCTCTGTATATTTCAAATTACACAGAGAGGAAAGAAAAGTAGTGCTTCTGGCTTCATATCACCCAAAGAGAGCTTTTATAAACAAACTTCATGTATTTCAAAAGTTATTAGTTGCCTTTAACAGGCTTATTCTGGCAGACATTTTAAGGTGAGCTGCTTCATAAATATTCATCTGAATTAAAAGGTGCTTAATTTTCTAATCAATGATCTATTTTTAAATTTACATACCAAATGGACATCTAAAGCTCATACATACCAAAATGTTCTTAAATACAACTGTTTTACCCAAACAACAATCTCTACCACAAAAATAATTTCCAAGTAACTTACATTTGTTTATTTTCCTAAATTTTAATCTTTTTTTAAAATTAAATTTCTTGGGGTCACATCAGTTAATAAAATTGAATAGGTTTTAAGTGTACAATTCAATAATTCTATGTTTACCATTCAGAGTTAAATTTACATTTGTTTTTAAGTATAATGTTTACCCCAAATTGAATAGATGTCCTTAGTGAGCTGTGTTTGCATTTATTTCTCTAAACTCATTGAAGAAAATATGAAGATATACATAGAAAACTTAGTGAGATCCCAGTGATGACAAGTCATCCTGAGAACTGATAAAATTAGTCATTTTGAATCTGTGTACTCAGCTCTATATTTAATTAAATGTTAGGATGACATTGGTTAATAAAATTATATAGTTTTCAAATGTACAATTCTAGAACACATTATCTGTATATTGCATCGAGTGTTCACCACCCAAAGTCAAATCTCCTTCCGGCACTACATAATTGACCTCCTTTCTACTCCTCCCTCTTTCTCGTAACCACTATACTGTTGTCTGTTTCTATGAGTTTTTGTTTGTTTTAATTGTTTATTTGTTGATTTCAGTTTTATATCCCATATATGAGTGAAATCTTATGGTTCTTGACTTTTTCCCTCTGACTTATTTCTCTTAGCATGATTATCTCAAGATACATCAATATTGTCACAAATGGTAGTATTTCATCTGCCAATATTACTCATGCAATAAGTAATATTCCATTATATATATGTACCACATCTTCTTTATCTATTATCTTTCCAAAAGCACTTCAGTTGTTTTCATGTCTTGATCGTGATGAATGCAATTAACATAGTGATACATATATATTTATGAATAAATGTTTTCAAATTTATAGGGTAGATACCCAGAAGAGGGATTACTTGGTTGTATGGTAATTTTATTCTTCATTTTTTGAGGAAACTCCACATTGTTTTCCATAGAGTCTGTACCAATTTACAATCCCACCAGCAGTGTATGAGGGTTCCTTTTCCCCACAACCTCTCCAACACTTGGTATTACTGGTCTTGTTGATAATAGCCATTTTAACAGGTGTGAGATAGTATCTCTTTGTGGTTTTGATTTGCAATTCCCTAATAGCTAGTGAAGTGTAAAATCTTCTCATATGTCTGTTGGTCATTTGTATGTTTTATTGAGAGAAGTGTCTGTTCAGGTCCTCTGCCCATTTATTAATTGGATTGTTTGTTTGTTTCTGTTATTGATTGTATAAGTTCTTTATATATTTTGGATATTAGGCCCTTATCAGATGTGTTGTTTGCAAATATATCCTCCCATTCGGATGGCTGCCTCTTTGCTTTGTTGATGGTTTCTTTTGCTGTGCAGGAGCTTTTTAGATTAATATAGTCCCATTCATTTTTTTGTTTGTTTGTTTTACTTCTCTTGCTTTTAAGGTAAAATTCATAAAATGCATTCTAAATCCAAGGTCTATGAGTTTAGAACCTATGTTTTCTTCTATGCAATTTATTGTTTTGTATCTTATATTCAGGTTTTTGATCCATTTCGAGTTTGAGTTTTTTCTTGTTTTTTTTTTTTTTTTTTTTGTAAGTGATTATTGGTAACACTCTAGTGTCATTCTTTTGTATGTGGCTTTTCAACTTTCCCAGTACCATTTACTGAAGAAGTTTTCCTTTCTTCATAACATATTTTTGCTCTTTTGTCGAAAATTATTTGCCTATATATGCAGGGGTTTACTTCTGGAGTCGGCATGTCTTTTTTTCTGCCAATATCATATTTTCTTTGATTATTGTCACTTTGTAGTGTGAATTGATGTCAGGCAGAGTTTTACCTCTGGCTTTGTTCTTTTTTACAAGATTATTTTGACTATTGGAGACCTTTTGTGCTTCCATACAAATCTGATGATTTTTTTTGTTCTATTTCTTTAAAAAATGGCGAAGGCATTTTGATGGGGATTGCATTAAATCTGTGTAATGCTTTAGGTAATAAGGTCCTTTTAACTATATTGATTCTTCCAATCCAAGAACAAGGACTATCTTTTCATTTCTTTGCATCTTCTTCAATTTCTTTTAATAATGTCTTACAGTTTTCAGAATATAGATCCCTCACATGCCTGTTAGGATTATTCCTAGCTATTTTATTCCTCTTGTTGCATTTGCAAAAGAAATTGTTTTTATAATTTCTTTTTCTGAAAATTTGTTGTTAATGTATAGGAATGTTATGGATTTTTCTTCATCGATTTTGTATCTTGCAACTTTACCATATTTGTTTATTGTTTCTAATAGTTTTTTAGTGAAGTCTTTAGAGTTTTCTATGTAGAGAATCATGTCACATGCAAAAAGTGACAATTTGAATTCTTTTTTTCCCTATTTGAATGCCATTTAATTATTTTTCTTGTCCGGTCATTCTGAGAAGGACTTCCAACACTACATTGAATGACAGTGATAATAGCAGACAGCCTTGTTTTGTTCTTGATCTTAGAGGGAAGGTTTTTAGTTTTTCACCATTAAGTATGATGTTAGCTGAGGGTTTGTCATATATGGCCTTTATTATGTTGAGGTACTCTCTGTCAATACCCATTTTATTAAGTGTTTTAATCACAAATAGATGCTGTATCTTGTCAAATGCTTTTTTTGCATCTATTGATATGATCATATACTTTTAATTCTTTATTTTATTTATGTGCTGTATCAATTTTATCGATTTATGTATGTCATATAATTCCTGTGTTGCTAGGATGAAGCTCACTTGATCATAGTGTATAACCTTTATAATGTGTTGTCGTATTCAATTTGTTAGTGTTTTGTTTAGGGCTTTTGCATCCTTATGCATCACAGATATTGGTCTACAGTTTTTGTTTTTTTTTCATTGTGCTATCCTTGCCAGGTTTTGGTATCAGGATAATGTTGGTCTCATAAAATGAGTTAGGGAGTACTGATTCTTTTTTAAATTTTTAGATGGCTTTTGGAAGGGTAGGTATTAAATTATCTTTGAATGTTTGGTAGAATTCACTAGTGAGGACTCCTGGTCCTAGACTTTTACTTTTTTGTAGGTTTTTGGTGATTGTTTCAATTTCCATACTGCTGATCATTCTAATGAGATTTTCCAGTTCTTCTTGATTCAGTCTAGGAAAGTTGTAGCTTTCTAAGTACTTGTTCATTTCTTCTAGGTTATTAAATTTGATGTTTTATACTTTTTCATAGTATTATTGTATGATTCTTTGTATTTCTGCAGTGTCTGTCATCATTTCTCCTCTTTTGTCCTTGATTTTTTTTATACATGTACTTTCTCTTTTTCCTTTAATGAGTCTAGCCAAGGGATTGTCAATTTTATTAACCTCAAAGAACCAGCTCTTTGTTGTATTTATTATTTCTATTTTTTAAAATTTCATTTAATTCAGCTCTAATTTTGATTATTTCCTTCATTCTGCTGACTTTAGGCTTCATTTATTCTTCTTTTTCTAGTTTTTTAAGATGAAGCATTAGGTTGTTTATTTGAACTGTACTTGTTTTTTTGAGATAGGCTAGTAATTATATGACATTTTCTTTGATTACCGCATTTGCCATATCCCAAATTTTTGATGTGTTGTACTATCATTATCATTCGTTTCTATGAATCTCTTGATATTTTTAAATTTTTTTTCTCTGACCTAGTTATTTTTCATTAGTATGTTATTTAATCTTTATGTATTTGTGGTTCTTCCTGCTTTCTTTTTACAGTTGATGTCTAGTTTCAAAGCATTATCATCAAAGAATATGACTGATATAATTTCAATCCTTTTATATTTGTTAAGGCTATTTCTGTGTCTCAGTATTTGGTCAGTACTCGAGAATGTTCCATGAGCACTAGAGAAGAATATATAAGCAGCTATTCAGGGAAGAAGGCTCTGTAAAGGTCAATTATGTCTAGTTGGTCTAATGTGTCATCTAAGGATGTTATTTCCTTATTTATTCTCTGTTTGGATGATTTGTCCATACCCAAATGTGGGTATTTAGGTTCCCTACTATGATAGTTTTGATCTGTTTCTCCTTTTAGATCTGTTAGAAATCGCTTTATATATTTTGGGAGTCTCTAATAGGGAGCATAGATATTAATAAATGTTATGTGTTCTTTTGTGTATGATTCCATTTATCACTTTGAAGTATCCCTCACTATCATTCTTTACATTTTTTATTTTGAAATCTATTTCATCTGATATTAGTATCACTCCTCCTGTTTTTCTCTGAATGCCATTTGCTTGAAATATCATTTTCCACCCTTTCACTTTGAGTATATATTTGTCTTTGAAAATGAGATATGTCTCCTGGAGGCAGCATGTGGTTGAGTTTTATTTTTTGATCCAATCTGCAGCTCTATGTCTTTTTATTAGTGATTTCAGTCCATTTACATTTATGGTGATTATTGAAATATTAGATTTTTCTATAAACATTTTATAATTTGCTTTCTGGTAAGCTCAGTTTTTCCATTGCTTCCTTGTCCTTGTGTGTTTGTTTGTTTGTTTGCTTTTTTTTTTTTTTTGGTTGGGTTTTGTGGGTTTTCCCTCTGGTCCTTCTTATTTTATGTTATATATTTCAGCTCTGAATCTTCGGCATTTGGTTGCCATACGAATATATTGAGGATAGTTATGTATACATATAGTAGTCCATTTTCTTCTGTGTGCCTTATCTTCATTCTCTTTTGCAAATTTGGATATTTGAATCCTCCCCTTTTCAGTAATTTCTGTCTCAATTTGTCCTTGTTTATGTTGAAAATTAATTAATATCTTGCAATAGCAAATCTCTTCTTACTGTTTCAGCTTGCAATGCCCTGTTATTAATAAGGTTGCACTTGTCTGCTTCTATCTGCCTGCTGGTTGCCTTTCTCATTGTTATGTATTTTTTGTCATTTTGATTTAGTTGAGCTGACCACTTTCAGCATTTCTTGTAATGCAGGCCTTGTATTGGAAAATTCTCTCAATGTTTGCATGTCTGGAAAGGTTTTGATTTATCTTTTATATCTAAAGGAGAGCTTAGCTGGATACATTATTCTCGGATGGTAGTTCTTTTCACTTAATATTTAAATATTTGGTTTCATTCCTTTCTGACTAAGTTTTGCACTGTGTAGTCTGACAATAGTCTAATGGGTCTTCTTTTATAGGTTAACATATTTTTCCTAGCTGCCCTGAGAAAACATTCTTTATAATACAATGTGTCTTGGTGAAGGCCTGTTTGGGTTGAGATAATTGGGTGTTCTGTTTACTTCTTGAATTCTAAGCTCCAGCTCATTCCTTTTATTTGGGAAATTCTCGTCAACTATTTCTCTGAAAATAATTTCTAGCCCCTGCTCCTTTTCCTCCCTTCAAGAATGTCCATTATTCTTATGTTTCCTCTCCTGATGCTGTCAGCTAATTTTTCTACTTCTCTTCACTATTTTTCATTCTTTGGTTTCTTTCTTCTTCCTTCTGATTTATTTCTAGATTTCTGTCATTGATATCACTGATCTTTTCCTCCATTTGGTTAACTCTAGTTCCCAAGCTTGTGATTTCACTTTTCAACTCTTGCAGTGTGTTCTTTATCTCCAGAAGATCTATTCGACTCTTCTTGAGGGGTTCAATCTCCTTGCTAAAGAACTCATTCTGCTCATCTAGTTGTTTATTTCAATTGCTGAAATTGTTGATTTGAGTTGTTTTGGATTACATTGAGTTTTTTCAGAAGTACTATCTTGAAATATCTGTCATTTAAGCCACATATTTCTATGTCTGTAAGCTTAATTTCTGGAGATTTTTCTCTTTCATTCTGAGATGCCTTGCCACCTTGGTTATTAATGGTGTTTAATAGACTATTTCTCCTTCTGGGCATTAATGGAAGTGTATTCTGTTGTTTTTCCAGGAAGAAGACTTTTTATATAAAGATATCTCTTTAGCCTGCTTCAAAGGAGGCACTTTTCTTTTGGTTTCCAGTAGGTGGCTTCTAAGCCTCTTGGATCTATGCTTTATATAATGCCTAACAATGTTTTTTTTTTCTTGTAGATTTTAATCACACTCACTACTCTCAGTTTCAGTCTCTGTCAGTGTTAGCAACAGTTCTGATAGTTTTTGCTCAGATTCCCCTGGGGTTCTGCAGTGATTGGTCTCGGAGGGAATGGGGGAGGGGTCCTCTGGGTTGGGAGTGAGGGACTGTAGCCCAGCCTTGTTCTTGCAACTGGGGCCCGTAAAAATTAACTGCTGTTTCTCTGTGGTCCTGTCTTGCTTCTCTGCTTTCTGCCTTGATGACTTGGCCCTGCTGCCGGCTATGTGGAAGTCCCAGCACTTCCAGGCAGGGTTATTCAGGGACGTCGCCACACCTTAACCCCTCTCCCGCCCCCTGCAAGGAGCTCTGGTGACTGTGAGAGGCAGTTCCTTTATTTTCCCAGTCTACCATCTCTCACTCAACCATGTTTCCCAGAATCCTCTCCCTGTCATTGATTTTTAAAAATGTTAGTACAACGTTTCTTGGAGAAGGCCTTTTTGGATTGAGATCATTGGGTGTTCTGTTGACTTCTTGAATTCCAAGCTCCAGCTCATTCCTTAGATTAGGGAAATTCTCTTCAATTATTTGTCTGAAAATGCTTTCTAATCCTTGCTGCTTTTCATCCCTTTCAAGAATTCCCATTATTCTTATGTTTCCTCTCCTGATGGTATCAGCTAGTTCTTGCATTTCTCTTTCATTGTTTTTCATTCTTCAGTTTTCTTTGGGTTCCAGTAAGTAGTGTCTAAGCCTCTTGGATCCCTGCTTTATATTACATCTGAATAATGCCTTTTTTTTTTCCTCACAAATATTCAATCACACTCACTACCCTCAGTCTCAGTCCATGTCAGTGTTAATGACAGTTTTGTTAGCATTTGCTCAGATTCCCCTGGGGCTCCACATGTTCAGTCTTGTTGGATTTGGTGGGAGGGGTCTGTGACTCAGCCTCACATTTTGCAGCCGTGGCTGGTAATAATCATTCTTTGCTTCTCTGCCATCTGCACTTCTCTATCATCCCTATGCTTTCTGATCTCTAGGCACTTTCACTGTATGGAGCTCACAGTTCTCTCAGGCAAGGCTGTTCAGGTGACCTAATGCACCTTGTCTCTTCCTCCTTTTGCAGGGAGCTCTGGCTGTCAGAGGCAGCTTCTTTGTTTCTCCCTCTCTACCTCCTGACTCCTAGGTTCTGACCTGTGGTAGGTTTTTTTTGTTTGTTTGTTTGTTTTTTGTTTTTTTGTTTTTTTTGGGTTTTTTTTGCACAGATCCCACTCTCAGACATGCTTGTGTGCAGGTCGGGTGTTTTTTGTTGCATTTTAGATGTTCATCTTATTGTTATTTCAAGGGGAGAGATCTGGGGACATATCTCACTCCACCATGTTTTTCTGATATTCTTACCTTTTTTTTTTTTCTTGAAATCTATTTTAAGATATAAGTATACCTATACCTGCTTTTCTCTGGATGCCATGTGTTTGGAGTATTATTTTCTATTGTTTTACTTTTAGTCACTATTTGACTTTGCAGCTGAGATGGGTCTCCTGGCCGCAGCATGTAGTTGATTTTTGTTTTTTTGATCCATTCCTCTACTCCATGTTTTTTAATTGCTGAGTTCAGTCCATTTATATTTAGGGTGATTCTTGATATATGAGGATTTCCTGTAGCCATTTTATCTTTGTTTTCCTCTCTCTCTCTTTCTCTCTCTCTCTTTGCCCTTCTGTTTCTGTTATTTAAGTTTGGTGGTATTCTATGATTTTCCCTTTTGTTTCATTTACATTTTTAAACTGTTATGTGTCTCAGTTCTAGATTTCTGTGGTTACCACAAGGTTATGAAAAAAATAGTTTCATATTTACAGTAGCCCTTTTTCTTCTGAATGTCTTATTTGTATTCTGCTTTTCAAATTTAGAACTTTACTCCCTCACTTTTTCTGTTTTTATTGTCACAAATTATCTGTATGTATACTGTGAGTTCATCTTCCAGTTGCAGTAGCTATTTTTTTCTACTTCTCTCTTTTTCTAATGCTTTCACCTTTTTTTTTTACCTTTATGTTATATTTAAGTGTGTAACAACCTGTTCTCCAGTCTGGTGGACTGGCAGAGGGTGCGATGAGAGGCACTTTCAGGCTGTGGAACCATGCTGAGTTGAGTTGTAGCTGGCTCACCTCAGTGATGCAGGGGGACATGTGTGCCCTCATCTGCTGTCACCTCTAGGTGTCTGCGCATGTAGGGGTCTTGGCCATCTTCCCAGAAGAGCGAGAGAACTAGGGAACCACACAGCACCTTCGACCTGTCATTGCTAAAGTTCATGGTGTGCCTGCTTTCCAAGAAGCCACCCAGATATAAAGTATAGACAAATGAATTGATTAATGAAGAGTTGGGAATAGCCTATCCAATTATTGATGGAATTCTTCATATGATACCACAAGAAGCTAGGATGACACATCAAAATAAGAAGCAGAAGATAATGGAGCAGCACTAGATCATGATTAAAAACTATAAACAGAACTAAATTTTCTTAGTACCTTTTACCTTTTAAAAAACAGGGTGTGATGTAATAAGTGAGGGACAAGAATGTTTCTGTCTTTTCCTAGTTGACTGTCCTTATTCCATTGGTCTCTTTAGCAGGACTGTTCTACTCAGCTTCTGCGGAAGAAAACTTCCCATAGGGCTGCACTAGCACTACCAGCCTCTGTTTTTACAGTCTGCTTTTACTGATTACTGTACCAGTTTATGTGTTCTTCAACTTTTGGACTTGAATTGGTATTACTCTTCAGGCATAATTAATGCAACTGCACCAAAATGGTATATACATTAATGATATGTCTTGAGTATCTTACTCTGAAAGCTTAACTGCAGGGAAATACTGGACACCCATTTAATTTGCAGGAAAGACCCTTTACCTTGCTTCTGTCAGAGCCTTAGCACTATGAAAGGCTTAGGCTGCAGAAGCTTCTTCTATTGTACTTTGGTTCTGCCTTTATTGAAAGTTCTAATTTATAACTGCTGTATCAGAAGAATCTTTTTAACAAAGCATATTTTGGAAATTAACAGCACCAACCATCATCTGATGACTTTATTTCTTATCCCACTCATCTAAAAGTTAATAATTTGAAATCTTGTTTGTTTTAGAATCAAAGTCTTTGGTAAATTCACATGTTATGGATGACTGAAATAATTCCAGAGGAGATATGTTGGAGTAGTTGTAGAGAAATGCATTTGAACTAATGTGATATCAAACTGTATAATAAAATGGAAATTTAATAGAAAAATACCCTATTCTAAATAAGATTTGCAATTTTTTCTGCTTCTGTTTGTCTTGTAGTTTTGTATCTTTTTATTTCAGGTAGAATAATCCTCTTCAGAATTATTGTAATATAGGCCTTGTGGTAAATTCCCTCAGCTTCTGTATGTCTGGGAAAGTCTTTATTTCTTCCTCCTATCCAAAGGATAACTTTGCTGCATATATTATTCTTGGCTGACAATTTCTGTCTTTCAATAGTTTGAATATTTGATTTCACTTCCTCCTAGCTTGCAGAGTTTCTGCTAAAATAATTCTAAAGGTAATCTAATGATATTTCCTTATAAGTTACCATCATCTTTTCCTTGGCTGCCTTGAGAATTATTTCTTTGTTATTAGTTGCTAATAGTTTTAATATAATACACCTTGGAAGAGGACATTTTAGATAGAGATCATTAGGTGTTCTGTTTGCTTCTTGAATTTGAGGATCCAGTTTTTTCAAATATTGTGAAGTTCTTGTAATCTATTTGTTTGAATAGACTCTCTATTCTCTTTTCCTGCTCTTCTACTTCTGGTATATCCATTATTTTTGTATTGCTCTTTTTGATGGAGTCAAATGTCCTAGAGTTATTCATTTTTTTTTTACTCTCAAGTCTCTCTCTTCTTCCATCTACACAATTTCTAGATTTCTTTCTTCAGTATCACTAATTCTTTCTTCCATCTTGTCAGCTTTACTTTCTAAGCTTACTATTTCATTCTTCATCTCTTTTATTGAGTATTTCAGCTCCAGAATTTCTCTTTATTTCTTTGTAAATGTTTTAGTCTGTTTGATAAATATTTATTTTGTTCATTTGATTTTATTTCTGAATTCATTAAATTGCTTATCTGAGTTTTCTTGCATCTCATTGAGTTTCTTCAGAACTGCAATCTTGAGTTTTATTTTATTTAAATCACATAATTCCATGTCTTTATTTTCTGGAGGTTTTTCATTTTTGTTCTGAGTTGCCTTGTTATCTTTTTTTTTATTTTAATGGTATTTGATGGATTATTTCTCTGCCTAGGCATTTATGGGATGAAATCTGATCTTTTCTTTCCATCTTTCTTTCTTTCTTTCTTTCTTTCTTTCTTTCTTTCTTTCTTTCTTTCTTTCTTTCTTTCTTTCTTTCTTTTTAAAGAGTGATACCTCCTTAGCTGGTTGATAAGCAGTCATTCTTTTATTTTCCAAATAGTAACACTGTAGCTCAAGTGTTTTATTTGTCTCTTGCCCTGGTCTGGTTCCTCCAATCTCTGCAAAGTGATGATAAATGCCCTGCATTCCCTGGGGAGGTGGGCATCTCATCTGTGACTATGTTGCCTCAAGCACCACCCCTCTGGGGGAATGTGGTAGATGATAAGGTTCTGAACCTTTGAAATCTTGGCACTGCCCCTGGATCTAGATACAGTATTACATGGCCAAGGTATCCCAGGTGCCCCGCTCTGGAATCAACCATGATGGGTTGGGGCAGAGTGCACTGGGAGTGGCCATTTGTGTGTTTATGTCTTTGTTCTCCCAATAATGTCACTGCCAGACCTCATCTGCCTCGCTTCTATATCTCCACCCCTGTCATTGGGATTAGCTGCAGTGTACCGTTGAAGCTCAGAAACTGTCTCTCCAGCTTGTGGGACTGCCGATAATGTGCTCTGTAACCTGACACTCACTGCTACACCTTCTCTTGGGGCCCTCTGCTATTTTTGGGAGAGTGAGGGGAGGTGGCCAAGCTCCATGGCTTTGTTTTCTACCTAGCAATGGCAGCTGCTAGACCACAGCTGCCACACTTCTGTAATCTGTTTCTTCCCTAGTCACTGGATTTAGCTTCAATATGTGCTGATCACTCAGGCAGGAATGCTCGGGACTATAGAGAACACATGCTGCTGAAACTTGATTTCTCGGATGTGTTTGCATGTTGAGCAGGGGATCCTTTGTTGTGTTATAGCTGTTCAACTAGTAACTTCAAGGGGAGAGATCAAAGGGACATCTCACACTGCCATGCTTCTGACATCATTATTTCAGCTCTAATATCTTTGCATGGGGATTATTTAATTAATACTAAGAAGAGTATTTAGTTGGAAAGTCATTGAGCCTTATCTCTTGGACCCATGTCATTGAATTCTTGTTTGGAACATGAGGCAAAAAAGAAAGAATACTATTAACTTTTAAATACTTACTCTCACATCTACTATCAACTCTTCTAATATTCTTTAGGCTGTCAATTACATGGCCCTTAATTGGTATCTTAGTTGGTCAGTTAATCATGTTTGTCTTATGTCTTAATTCTGGAAGAAGTTCCTAATTTAGCTTGTGATTTAGAGAACTTACTGGGTAGCAGAGATTAACTATATTTAAGACAACTCAATCTACTCAAATTCCAAGCTTAACGAGAACAATTTAAGTGGTAAGGAAAGTTATGGTGCAGTCACAATATAGGGTAATGACTAATGAGCAAAACTCTAGAGTCAAATTTCATGTCTTCAACTCCCACCTCCAAACCTTGTGATCTTGGGCATATAAATCATATTCAACATGCCTCATTTTCATTCTCTGTAAAATGGGATAAATCATAATGCCCTGCTAATAAGATTAATACAAAGATTAATGAAAATATTTTATGTCAAATGCTTATTTTGATATGTGACATGATAAGCTTCTACTATTTGAACTTTCAAATGTTAGTATCCATTAGACCATTGAATATATTCAAACTTTATGATTATGTTCAGTATGTCACCACAAACTAGCTGATTTTGTTTTTATTTATGTATTTATTTTTCTCATACTTTCTTTTATTTCTTTTCTTCATTTTATTTTATTATTAGTTTCAAGTATACAGTATATTGGTTAGACATTCATATAGTTTATAAAATGATCCCCCTAATTGCTCTTTCTCTCCTCTGGCTCACCACCTAGTAATTACATTAATGATAACTGCATTTCCTATGCCCTGCTCCCCATCCCCACGACCATTTATCAACTACTAATTTTTACTTCTTTAACCCTTCGCCACTTTCTCCCAGCTCTCCAACTCTCCTCCTTTCTGTCACCAAACTGTCCTCTATATTTGTGAGTCTTTTTTAAATTAGTTTGTTCTTTTTGCATTTATCTTTCTCTGTCTGACTTATTTCACTCAGCATAATAACCTCTAGGTCTACCATGTCGTTGCAAATGGTAGGATTTCATTTTTTTAAAGGTTGAGTAATACTCTATTGTATGTTATGAGCCATAACTTCTTTATCCAGTCGTCTATTGATGGACATTTAAGTTGCTTCCATATCTTGGCTATCGTAAATTATGCTGCTATGAATATTGGGGTGCATAGATCTTTACAAATTATTTTTTGGGTTTTCTTTAGATGAGCACCCAGAAGTGTAATTGCTGAATCAAAAGGTATATCCATTTTTAATTTTTTTTTGAGAAAACTCCAGACTGTTTTCCATAGTGGCTGTACCAATTTGCAATTCCACCAAAATGTGTGAGGGTTCCATTTTCTCCACATCCTTGCTAACACTTATTGTTCTTTGATATATTGATGATAGCCATTCTGACAAGTGTGAAGTGATATCTCATTGTAGTTCTAATTTAAATTTCTCTGATGATTAGTGACCTTGAGCATCTTTTTATGTGTCGATTGGCCATCTATATTTCCTCTTTGGAGAAGTATATGTTCAGATCTTCTGTCAATTTTTTAATTGGATTTTTTTTTTTTGATGTTGAGTTGAATGAGTTCTTTATGTATTAGATATTAACCTCTTATCAGATGTATCATTAGTGAATATCTTCTCCCAACCAGTTGGTTGTCTTTTTGTTTTGTTGATGATTTCCTTTGTTGTACAAAAACGTTTTAGTTTGATGTAGTCCCATTTGTTTATTTTTCTTTTGTTTCCCTTACCTGGGGAGATATATCCAAAAATAAATTATTGCTAGTAATATCAGTGAGTTTACTGCCTATGTTTCTTCTAGAATTTTTATGGTTTCGGATCTTACATTTAAGTCTTTAAACCATTTTGAGTGTATTCTTGTATATGGTGTAAGAAGGTGATCCAGTTTCTTCTTCTTTTTCTTTTTTTTTTGCATATATCTGTTCAGTTTTTCCAGCACCATTTATTGAAGAGACTACCTTTACCCCATTGTATATTTTTACCTCCTTTGTCACATATTAAGTGAGCATATAAGCGTGGATTTATTTCTGGGCTCTCTATTCTGTTCCATTGATCAATGTATCTGTTTTTATGCCAGTACCATGCTGTTTTGATTTTGTAGCCTTGTAGTATAGTTCAATTTCAGGTAGTGTGATTCGTCCAACTTTTTTTTTTTCCTCTCAAGATTGCCATAGCTACTCGGGATTTTTTATAGTTCCATATAAATTTTAGGATTATTTGTTGTAGCTCTCTGAAAAAATGCCATTGGAATTTTGATAGAAATTTTATTGAATCTATAGATTACTTTGGGTAGTATGGCCATTTAAATGATGATTCTTCCTACCCACCTCTGACTGGGTGAGATGGAAGACTGCTAGAAACCCAGACATCCACTTAAAGTTTCCACACACAGACTTATTTGCCTGCAGGCACTCACCTTGGGCTAACATGGAGAGACAGCAGCTCAAGAAGCACCAGAGACATACAAGGAAAGACTGAGTTTATGGCTTCAGGGCAAGGGCTGGAGGGACAGTACCATTATCCCTGTGTTGAGCCCTCTCCACACACCCATATCTGAATCTGCATTGGCCAGATGAAATCCAATTGCTCCACCCCTGTGACTCCCTAGGATGCAACCCCACCCAACTGGAGAGTTGCCAAAAACATATTTCTGGCTGGGCGTCCAACCATATTCTACCCATTCAGCAGAAGATACCTTTAGCAGCAGTCAACATGTCTGGTGGCTGGCAAAAAAACCTAGACTGAGCTGCAGTATTTCTTCAACAAATCTCAGGTGTCTATAGGCCCAAGGCGGGCAGCAGCTAACCTGAGTGTGATCTGAGACATTTGTGATCAGCAGTGGCACAAAATCTAAATCTGCACTAACCTGGTAAACACCACTTGCCCCACCCTGGTGACTCCCTGGAGACCCACCTCACGCAACTCGCATACCACAGGAGGCTATTTCACCTGATGAGCCTGATGAGCAGCCAGAAAACAGCCTCAGGGCTTGAGTTGCCCTGAACCTTTTGCTAAGCTCTCCCAGGTCTGATACTTGTGGCATCTGGCCTCAGTTCACAGCTTGACCTCTCTCATATGCCTCCAGGTTTAGGACAGGGAGCAACCAACCACAGAACACTTTCTAGCTTCTGCCAGGTAGCCGTGAGTTGGTCATAGTAAGTGGCTAAACTTGGCCTGTGCAGGAATCCCTCCCAAGGAGTCCCAGATTGAATACATCCAGAGGCTCTCATCAGACTACAACAGAGCACCACCCGATTAGCCCCACAAACAGCACATGTTAAGGATGGTCTCAGGCACATGAGCCCACTGAGGCAAATCCAACTCTGTGGGGTCAGCCCCCACACAGCAGCTCATACCCTGTGAGTGTGGCCAATCTTCACAACCAATCGGCCTAAGGGTCAGTCCCACACACTGACTTGCAAACAGCAATCAAGGTTTAACTACAAGTTTGGTATTCTCTTTGCTCAAGTTGTCTTCATGTTGGCCTATGCCTTTCTTCTCCTGAAGGCAACATGTGATTTTCAACTATTTGTGAATCACTGAGTGAATTTCTTGACTCCAGATTTATACAGATGGAATTTGTTGCATTTTAGTGGTAATCTATTTTTAAATTACTGGATAGTTGTGTCAAGTTTTCATTTTTAAATTGTTTAAAGGTGATTATTTTATTTATACATGACCAAGAGTCCCCATTACATTTTAAATGATGGGAAATGTGTGCCATTTTACATTAGATGACTCTGAGAAAAAATGAGAGAAATTTAACAGTTACATGATACACTGTAAACACTCTGCACCCTCCCACATACACATTTTTGGCTGTTATTTAGGGACTATAAATATTTAAGACTATAAGTAAGTTTGTCTTATGACAAGTACATTGTTTAGAAATTTTTTCAATGTTTTCATAAGCATTTGAATATTTCATACAACATAAAATTAAGGATGTGCATAATCCAATAGGTATTAATAATAAAAGACAGTCTGTCTGAGGCGGGGCTATGGAGAAGAAGGTGGAGTTTGAGGGTGTGGGCTTCTATAGCTGTGTGTGAGCTTGGCCTGGCCAGAGGCTTTGTCTCAGTTTTGTGCTTTCTTCTCAGCTCTGCCCTCCTTTGTAGGGCCTCTCATTGTCCCTTAAAGGTCAGAGACCATTAGATATTTACATTTTATCCCTACAGGACCTAGCACAGTGCCTTACACATTGTCTCTGTGTAGATGCCAAATAACCCTTTGGACCAGATGGTCACAGATCTCCCTTGCCTATCCCATGAAGATGTACTTGACCATGAATGAGGCCTAGACCCTGGTAACCACTAGTCTATACTCCATGTCCATGAGTCTCTGTTTGTATGTCTAGATCATTTGTTGCTTTTAGGTTTATATCATGTGATTTTCAACTTTTTCTGTCTGGCTTATTTAGCTTAATATGATTATCTTGAGGTCCATCTTTGTTGTTGCAAATGGCAATATTTCATCTCTTCTTATGGCTGGTTTCACTGTTGCACCTCAAACTGTGAAAGTTATGACCACAGTGCAGGATACCTGCTAAGTTAAGATTAAAAAAGGCATTAAATTTGTGGGTGGAAGACATGAACAGAAAATGTATTCCAAATGACAGCAACATGTTGCACCAGAAAGCATTGAGCCACTATATGAAGATTTCAGCAAGGGATTCCCTGAAACAAGTGACACCAAGCCTTTTTCTGCAAGTAAAGGATGGTCACACAGAATCAGGAATAGTTTTGGAGTGAAAAATATAAAATTTACTGGAGAGTGAGAAAGACACATTCATATAACTTTTATTATAGCATATTGTTATAATTGTTCTATTTTTTAATTTTATTATTAGTTTTAAGTACACAGTACCTTGGCTAGACATTTATATAGTTTATAAAACAATCCCCCTAAATGCTCTTTCTCTTCTGGTTCTCCACCTCGGCATTATATTAATGCTAACTACATTCCCAATGTTGTGGTCCCTATCCCTATGCCCATCTATTGACTACTAATTTGTACTTCTTTAACACTTAACCCTCTTCTCCTAGCCTCCCAACCTCCCTCCCCTCTGGCCATTGTTATCTCTTCCTAACCTAATTTATAAATTAAACTTCATCATGAGTATGTATGCATAGTAAACAACAAAAACAAAAAAAAAACAGAGTCTACATAGAGTTAGTAACTATCTGCTGTTTCAGATATCTGCTGGGATTTTTAAACCTATCCTCCCTTGATAAGGATGTTGTACTATATTACTAGGACTTAAGAAACTTGTACTGTGTTAACTCTTGTTTGCTGAAGAATGTATAAAGAGTTACAAAGATATATGTAATGAGCTTTCTCAAGATAGTGTAACTTTCTTGAGAAAGTGTAGCAATTAGTAACTGACTTTCTAGTGTCAGGGAACTTTTTCAAATTGTGAAATAAAATCCATAGTTTTGAAAAGGCAGCAACATACTGCTTTTCTACAAATCAGGAGAATCAATTAGTATATCAAACAACATTCAGTTTTCTTCTTCACCAAACTCTTTGACTTAAAAAAGTCTAATTTTCACTAAAGTGTTAATGACCTATTATGTTATCTCTCCCTTCACTAACTACTAATTGCAATTTTGATATAATTTAGTGTAATCCTTTGGTGTAATGAGATTCTGTGCTTCCCAAGAAGGAATCATGCATGAATTTCTCCAAAACTCCCTAAACCAGTACTATATATCCATCATGCATGGGTGAAAATCCTATACAATAGAAAAATCATTATTTAAAATAAAAAAATAAAAATACAACTCACAAGTAGGTCCATGAGAGTTATCATATTTAGTGTAGTTTTTCATAATTTGATATATATTTAAATGGTACTTAAAATAAAGTTCATAACCATAATCTTATATTCTATTTAGCTACTGCAGCATAGTACCAAGGCTAGACTTAGAGCTAGCCAGAAAAAAAAAATGGGTAATTACATGGTTTGATTGGGGAATCAGCAATTATTTTACCACCAATGCTTCACTCCTGACTAAAATATATTCTGACACCTTAAAGCTCTTGTTTTAGTCTGTAATTTACCTGAGCCAATATGTGAGAAGGTTTCAAAGAATTATAAAACACCACTAGTAACACAGTAACAAAGATTAATTTGTCAGATGAAACCAAAAGTATACATTGACAATTTAGCAGCAATGTAGCTACAGGTGGTTAAATTTTAGAGAAGTGAGGGACTGTGGGATGGGGAAGTACGGAAAAGCCAAAACAAGTAAGGCACTGCTTAGGCTGGATTTGGTAGAGACATATTTGGTAACTAGTAATCTCTTTTGTTGACTTCTTTTTATAAGAGAATCATTATAAATGATATATTCATTGTAACAATTTCTAACAATGAAGCAAGAAATAAAATAAATTCCCAAAGCTCTATTATCCCTTCTTAATTCTATCCCTAAGAGGTAACAGCCATCTTTTATAGTTTGGAGGGAGTATTTCAGCTGGTAGATTTTTTAATTAATCTGCAAATACAGAATCTTGCTAAGACACCTGCACTGATACAACTGCCTATATTCTACCTAGAAAATTAGTGCTATGCATAATTTTTATCTTTTAATCACAGGTAGGAAATCCAAAACTATAAAAGTCAGTAAGAAGCTAAAATCTAGTATTCATAATTTTCTTTTATATTGGCAGAACAGAGCAACCAGTTATTTCGTTGAAGAACTAAATAGTCTGCGTCTAAAATGTTCAGGTACACAATAAAAAAAAAAGGTGTAAATATGATTTGTATGTAGATTTTGCCATATTCTTCAATGTTAGTAATTATACAGCTTGAGAAATATCCTGATGATTAAACAATTTCCTCTTATTTAACAAAACAACTAAGACAAGTATTGTAGTAAAGTAACTAAGAAGATGGCTCTAGCTATAGCGTTTTAGGGCACCTGGGAAAAGATCACATTAAAATGCAGCAAAAGCTCTGTGAGTCAATGAGGAATACAGATATGGAAGATAAAACAATACTTTGTAAGCTACACATGATTATAATTTTGGTTGCCTATAAAAATGTCTCTCAACATATGAAGCAATCATATGTAATCTAATTGAATTTTGTACTGCATGTCTCATTTAATTTTTATTGAATAATTAACTGGTTACTTATATTAAAGACACCCCCAAAATTTGAGTTTTAAATTAAAATATAGAAAAGGCCAGCAAGTTTCTAACATTCTAAAAGTATATAAAAATAAAAACAGCCAGTTAGAAAAAGTATAATTAATTGTTATTATGATTTATGAGGCACAAATTAATTTCATTTGACTAAACATCATTGGAGTCAGTGTGTCTTTTATTTGTATTTACTTATTTTTTAAAATTAATTTAATTTTTATGGTGACCTTGGTTAATGAAATCCAATAAGTTTCAGTTATATTCTTTAACAGTAAGGCATATTATATATATTTACACTGTGTGTTCACTTCTCATAGTTAGATTTCTTTCTGTCACCACATATTTGACCCCTTTCACCCTGTCTACCTACCCTACCCCCTCTTCCCCCACCTCCTACCCTCTGGAAACCATTAGTCCGTAGTCCATGTCCATGAGTCTCTGTTTGTTTGTTCTGCTCATTTGTTGTTTTTAGGTTTATATCCCACGTATAAGTGATATCATGTGATTTTCAACCTTTTCTGTCTGGCTTATTTCTCTTAGCATGATTATCTCGAGGTCCATCTATGTTTTCACAAATGGCAGTATTTCATCTCCTCTTATGGCTGAGCAATAGTCCATTATATATATATATATGTACCAATAATCTATTGTAGGACATTTCAGCTGCTTGAATGTCCTGGCGACTGTGTATAATGCTACTATGAATATTGGTATGCAAATATCTTTTTGGATATGGGTTTTCAAGTCTTTGGGATAAACGCCCAGTAAAGGGATTGCCAGATCATATAGTAGATAAATTCTTAGCTGTTTGAGGAACCTCCATACTGTTTTCCATTGTGGCTGTACCAATTTGCAGTCCCACCAGCATTTTATGAGGCCTTTTTCTCCGCATTCTCTCCAGCATTTGTTATTACTTGTCCTGTTGATTATAGCTATTCTAACAGGTGTGAGATGGGATCTCATTGTGGTTTTGATTTGCATTTCCCTAACAGCTAGTGATATTGAGCATCTTTTCATATGTTTTTTGGCCATTTGTATGTCTTCTTGGGAGAAGTGTCTTTTCAGGGCTTCTGTCCATTTATTGATTGAATTGTATGTTGTTGTTGTTGTTGTTGTTGTTGTTGTTGTTGAGTTGTATGAGTTCTTTGTGTATTTTGGATATGCAGCCCATATCGGAGGCATTGCTTGCAAATATATTTTCCCATTCCGATGGTTGTCTCTTTACCTTGTTGAAGATTTCTTTTGCTGAACAGAAATTCTTAGTTTGATGTCATCTAATTCATTTATTTTAGCTTTACTTCCCTTGCCTCTGAGGTCAAATTCATAAAATTCTCTTTAAGTTCAAGGTCCTTCAGTTTTGCTCCTACATTTACTTCTAAACATTTTACTGTTTCAGGTCTTATATTCATGTCCTTAATCCGTTTTGAGTTAATTTTGGTGTGTGGTGATAGACAACAGTCTAGTTTCATTCTTTTTGCAGGTGGCTTTCCAGTTTTCCCAGCACCATTTATTTAAGAGGCTTTCTTTTCTCCACTCTATGTTTTAGGCTTTTTTGAAAAAAAAAAATTTGCCCATGTAAACATAGGTTGATTTCTGGAATTTCCATTCTGTTTCACTGTTCCATGTGTCTTTTTTTTTTCCAATATCGTGCCATTTAGATTATTGATGTTTTGTAGTATAAGTTGAAGTCGGGCAAAGTGATGCTTCCAGCCTCATTTTTTTTTTTTTTTTATCAAAATAGCTTTGGTAATTTGGGATCTTTCATACTTCCATACAAATCTGATGATTTTTTGTTCTATTTCTTTAAAAAATGTGGATGATATTATGATGGGGATTGCGTTAAATCTGTATAACGCTTTAGGTAATATGGTCATTTTAACTATGTTATTTCTTCCAATCCAAGAACACAGAATATCTTTCCATTTCTTTCTATCTTCTTCGATTTCTTTTAATAGGGTCTTATAGTTTTCATGATAAAGGTCTTTTACATGTTTCGTTAGATTTATACGTAAGTATTTTATTCTTTTTGTTGCAATTGCAAAAGGAATTATTTTTTCTACTTCTTTTCCTCACACTTCATTATTAGAGTATAGGAATACAATGGATTTTTGAACATTGTTTTTTTTTTCCAGAAACATTACTGTATTTGTTTATTGTTTCTAGTAGTGTTCTTGTGGAGTCTTTAGAGTTTTCTATACAGAGAATCATGTCATCCACAAATAGTGACAATTTGACTTCTTTGTTTCCTGTTTGGATGCCTTATATATCCTTTTCTTGCCTGATTACACTTGCTAGGACCTCCAATGTTATATTGAATAACAATGATGATACTGGACAGCCTTACCTTGTTCCTGATCTTAGAGGGAAGGTTTTTAGGTTTTTTCACCAGTAAGTATAATGTTGGCTGGGGGCTTGCCATATATGGCCCTTATTATGTTAAGGTACTTTCCTTCAATATCTATTTTGTTAAGTGTTTTGATCATAAATGTATGCTGTATCTTGTTGAAGGCTTTTTCTGCATCTATTGATATGATCATATGATTTTTATTTTTAATTTGTTTATTTAGTGTATCACATTAATTGACTTGCGTATGTTGAGCCATTTCTGTGCCTCTGGGGTGAAGTATACTTGATGGTGGTGCATAATCTTTTTAATATGTTGCTGTATTCGTTTCGCTAGTATCTGATTTAGGATTTTTGTGTTCTTGAGAGATATTGGTCTGTAGTTTTCTTTTTTTCATGTTATCTTTATTAGCTTTTGGTATTAGAGTAATATTGACTTCATATAATGAGTTGTACAGTAATGCCTCCTCTTCAATTTTTTGGAAGTGTTTGAGAAAAATAGATATTAAATCTTCTTTGAATGTTTGGTAGAATTCACTGGTGAAGCCATCTGGTCCTGGAGTTTTACATTTTGGTAGGCTTTTGATGATTGTTTCAATTTCCATACTGCTAATCAGTCATTTTGATTTTCCAGTTCTTCTTGATTCAGTCTAGATAAGTTGTATTTTTCTATGCACTGGTCCATTTCTTCTAGGTTATTAAATTTATTATATACTTTGTAATAGTATTCTTGTATGATCCTTTGTATTTCTGCAGTGCCTATCATCTTTTCTACTCTTTAATTCCTGATTTTGTTTTTTTGTGTTCTTTCTCTTTTATCTTGAGTGAGTGTAGTAAGGGGTTTGTTAATTTTATTAACCTTCTCAAAGAACCAACTCTTTGTTGCATTAATTTTTTCTATTGTTTTTTTTTTCAATTTTGTTGATTTCTGCTCTAATTTCGATTGTTTCTTTCCTTCTGCTGTCTTTAGGCTTCACTTGTTCTTCCTTTTCTAGGTTTTTTTTTTTTTTTTAATGAAGCACTATGTTGTTTATTTGGGTTCATTCTTCTTTCTGGAGATAGGCCTGTACTGATATGAACTTTCCTCTTATGAACTTTTGCCGTGTCCTGAATGTTTGATGTGTTTTACTGTCATTATCATTTGCTTCTATGTATCCCTTGATTTCTCTTTTCATTTCTTCTCTGACCCAGATATTCTTCTAGTAGTATGTTGTTTAATCTCCATGTATTTGTGGTTCTTCCTGCTTTCTTTTTGCAGTTGATCTCTAATTTCATAACATTATGAACAGAGAATATGGTTGATATGATTTCAACCCTCTTCTATTTGTTGAGGCTATCTCTGTGTCTTAGTATGTGGTCAATCATTGGGAATGTTGCATGTGCACTAGAGAAGGATGTATAAGCAGCTGTTTTGGGATAGAGGGCTCTGTAAAAGTCAATTATGTCTAGTTGTTCTAATGTGTCATTTAAGGATATTATTTCCTTATTGATACTCTGTTTGGATAATATGTCCATATCCAACAGTAGGGTATTTAGGTCCCCTACTATGATGGTGGTTTGGTCTGTTTCTTCCTTTAGTTCTGTTAATAATTGCTTTATATATTTTGGGGCTCCCTGATTGGGAGTGTAGATATTAAGAAGTGTATGTCTTCTTGGTGCATGATTCTCTTTATTATTATAAAATGTCCCGCGGTATCTTTCTTTACCTTTTTTATTTTGAAGTTTATTTCATCTGATAGTAATATCATTACTCCCACTTTTCTCTGAATGCCATTTGCTTGAAATATCATTTTCCACCCTTTCACTTTGAGTCTATATTTTTCTCTGGAGCTGTGATGTGTCTCTTGCATGCAAGACATGGTTTGTTTTTTTTTTTTTTTCTATCTTTTTTGCAACTCTGTACATTTTTATTGGTGAGTTCAATCCATTAACATTTAGGGTGATATATTGAAATATGAGGTCTTCTTGGAACCATTTTATCTTTTGCTTTCTGGTAGCTTGGTGTTTCCATTGCTTCCTGTCTTTTTTTTTCTGTTTTATTTATTTTAGTTGTTTTTTGTAGGTTATGCCTCTGGTTCTTCTTGTTTGATGTTATATATTTCATTTCTGAAATGTGGTGTATGGTTACCATTATGAATATGAAAAGAATCATTTAATATATATATACGTATATGTATATTTATCCATTTTCTTTGCATGCCTTTTCTCAATTCTCCTTTGTGAATTTGCATCTTTGACTCCTCCCTTTTCAGTACTTGTTATCTCAATTTGTTACTATGTATGCTGAAAGTTCATTACTATCTTGCTATAGCAAACCTGTTCTTATTTTTAAGCTTATAATGCCCTATTCCTAGTAAGGGTTGCACTCTTCTGTTTCTATTTGTCTGTTGGTCACCTTACTCCTAGTTATGTATTTTTTTGTGTGTCATTTTGTTTTAGATGAGCTGACCCCTTTTCAGTATTTCTTGTAGTGCAGGTCTCATAGTGAGAACTCCCTCAGTTTTTGTATGTCTGGAGAGATCTTTATTTCTCCTTCATGTCTAAAGGAGAGCTTTGCTTGATCATTATTCAAGGCTGTTAGTTCTTTTAACTTAAATTTTTGAATATGTGATTCTACTCATTTCTGGCTTGTAAGATTTGTGCTGAGAACTCCGACAATAATCTAATGGGTTTTCCTTTATACCTTAACATCTTTTTCCAGGGTGCCCTGAGAATTCTGTCTTTGTCATTGCTTTTTTTTATAATTTTTATACTATGTGTCTTGGAGATGGACTTTTTGGGTTGAGAAAATTGGGTGTTATGTTAACTTCTTGAATTCCGTGTTCTAGCTCATTCCTCAAATTTGGAAAATTTTCGTCAACTATTTCTCTAAAAATGATTTCTAGTCTCTGTTCCTTTTCCTCACCTTCGATAATGCTCATTATTCTTATGCTTTCTCTCCTGATCGTATCAGCTAGTGGTTGTATTTCTCTTTCATCATTTTTCATTCTTTAGTTTCTCTCCCCCTCTGATGTATTTCTAGATATCTGGATATCTGACTTTGATATCACTGATCCTTTCCTCCACTTGGTCGACTCTATTTCCCAAGCTTGCTATTTCATTTTCAACTCCTGCTGTGTGTGTGTGTTGTTTTTATAATCTCCAGAGGATCTATTCTGTTCTTTTTGAAGGTTTCAATCTCCTTGTTAAAGATTCCATTCTGCTCATCTCATTTTTTTCGTTCCTTAAATTGTTGATATGCCTTGTTTCAGATCTCACTGAGTTTCTTCTGAAGTACTATCCTGAATTCTCTGTCATTTCAGTTGCATATTCCTATGTCTGTAAGCTTATTTTCTGGAGATTTTTCTCTTTCTTTCTGAAATGGCTTGGTTGTTCATGATGTTTAATTGACTATTTCTGTGTCTGGGCATTAATGGAAGTGTATTCTGCTTTTTTCCAGATAGAAGATTTGTTATACAAAGGTCTCTCTTTAGCTTGTTGCAAAGAATGAGCTTTTCTTTTGGTTTCCAGAAGGTGGTATCTAAGCTTCTTAGATCCCTGCTTTATGTAAAGCCTTAATAATAACTTTTATTTTTTTACTTCTAGATGTTTAATCATGCTCACTACTCTCAGTTTCAGTACTTGTCATTGTTAGTGACAGTTCTGGTAGCAGTTGCTCAGATCCCTGTGGTGCTCCGTGGTGTTCGATCTTGGAGGAAATGGGGATAGAGGCACTCTAGGTTGGGCGGTGTGAGCTGTGGCTCACCCTCAGTTTTGCCATGACGACCAGTAAAAATCAACTGCTGTTTCTCTGCTGTCCCTCTTCTCTACTTTCTGCCCTGATGACAGAGCCCTGCCACTGGCCATGTGGATCTCACAGCACTCCCAGGCAGAGCTGCTCAGGGAACTCGCCACATCTTTTCCCCTCCCCCTCTTCCTGCAGGGAGCTCCAGCAGCTGTGAGAGGCAGCTTCTTTATTTTTCTCAGTCCACCACCTGACACCCAGGGTTCTGACCTGTGGTAGCTCTTATCCACAGATTTCATACTCAGATGTGCTAGTGTGCAGTTTGTGTGTTTTTTGTTGAGTTTTAGATGTTCAATTTATTGTTGTTTCAAGAGGTTAGATCTGGGGATGTCTCTCAATCCGCCATGTTTCCTAAGGAAGTTGATCTCTATTTCCAAAACATTATGGTCAAAGAATACGCTTGGTATGATTTCAGTTCTCTTATATTTGTTGAGGCTATATCTGTATCCCAGTATATAGTTGATTCTTAAGACTGTTCAATGTGCACTAGAGAAGAATGTATAAGCAGCTGTTTTGGGATGGAAGGCTCTGTAAATGTCGATTATGTCCTTATTGATTTTCTGTTTGGATGGTAGAATGGCAGGCTATTTAAAACTTGTGAATTGTTTATTTCTGGAATTTTTCATTTAATATTTTTGACTGCTGTTTACTGAAGATAACTAAAACCTCGGAAAATAAAACCATAGATAGTGGGGAATGACTGTATATTAAGCTTTGTTTTATTATTAAATATATTGGAGTGACATTCATTAATAAGATTATGTTTTAAATGTATGATTCTATAATATATTATCTGTGTATTATTGAATTGTGTGTTCACCACTCAAAATCTAATCTCCTGTCACCGTATTTTGACTCCCTTTACGGTCTTCAACCTCCCTCAGATCCAAATTCTCTCTTGTAACGACCCTACTTTTGTCTGTATCCATGAGTTTTTTGTTTTATTTGTCTTTGTCTGTTGCTTTCTTTTTTATATTCCACACATGAGTGAAATCATATGTTTCTACTCTTTTTCTATCTGATTTATTTTACTTCACATAATACTCTCAAGATCCATCTATGCTGTCACAAATGGCAGTATTTTATCTTTTCATATGGCTGAGCAGTATTCAATTGTACATATGCATCACACTTCTTTATCCAATCATTTATTGAAGGACACTAAGGTTGCTTCCATGTCTTGATCACCATGAATAATGCTGAAATGAACACAGGGATACATATATTTTTATAAATAAATGTTTTCAAATCTTTCAGGTAGATATCCAGAAGGGAGATTGCTGTATCATATGGTAGCTGTCTTCTTAATTTTTTGAGGAAACTTTATATTGTTTTCCATAATGGCTACATCAATCTATATTTCCACCAGCATTGTATGAAGGTTCCTTTTACTTTGCATCCTCTCCAACACTTGTTATTTCTTGCTTGTTGATAATAGCCATTCTAACAGGCATGAGGTAGTACCTCATTATGGGTTTTATTTACATTTCTCTAATGGGTAATGAGGTTGAGTATCTTTTCATGTGTCTATTGGCCATTTGTATGTCTTCTTGGGAGAAGTATCTCTTCAGATCCTCTGCCCAGTTTTTTAATTGGATTTTTTTTTATTATTGACTTGTATGACTTATTTGTATATTTTGGGTATTAGTCTTTTATTTGAGACATTGTTTGCAAATATCTTCTCTCATTCAATTGTTTCCCTTATTGCCTTGTTGATGGTTTCTTTTGCAGAAGCCTTTTATTTTGATACAGTCCCATTTATTTATTTTTGCTTTTACTTCCTTTGCCTTTGGGGTCAAATTAATAAAATTCTCTCTGAGAACAAGGTCTAGTACCTATGTTTTCTCCTGTGCATTTTATTGTTTCAGTTCATATTTAGGTCTTTGATCTATTTTGAGTTAATTTTTGTGTACAGAGTCAAATAGCTTTGGAAATATTTGAAAGAAACAAACCATGGTTTAGTTATAATTTTGAAGGATTTTTATTATTATATTTGTGATCAATAGAAAAGTTGCATAAATTTTCTAATAAAATTCTGCTAGCATTGGTGCCTATTTTAGCTTTTGCTTTTCAATAGCCAAGGGCTATCTTTAAATTGTTATTTGTGTAAATTGCCTTTAGATATATCACATCAAATTTTGAAAACTACCTTGGAATAGAATGATGGGTAAATATCAGTGGCAAATGACACATGTGTCACTGTTTTCTCAAGGGAAAAAATCACACTGTTAATAAACATTGGTAGTTTGTTTTTACACTAACTTTCTTGCTGCTTTCTGTCTTGTCAGTTGTTCATGATCATGTTTGTATTTTACTTGTTTGTGTTTTACTTGCTCAAGGTCTCCCAGTACTTTCCCAATAAATCATCCATATCTCCTTATTCTTTAGCTAGTATTGTTTCCACTGATCCATGCTTTTTCTCAGTTCTTTGTTCATAATTGATGTGTCAGGAAGTGTTAATTTACCATTTATTAACTTTAAATATCTCTCTAAGAGATGGAAATTAGGTGATTTGAGACAGGTTACTTTTGCTCTCTCCTTATTTAATCATGAAAAAGATGAAAAGATTCAGTTTTGAATAAACTAAAATTAGCTGTGATTTATAGATTTACATATCACAAAACATGTAATCACCTTTGCCTCTATTCTACATTGCTTAGTTCTAGCCATCTCTCAATTAGACTATTATTAGTTAGAATAATAAGACTTTAGATTGGAAAAGGATTTTCTTGGCTCAAATCCCTGTTTCAACACTGTCTTCTACTACTAGGTTCTTAATTGTTTTTTCCGCCTGCATGGTCTTACGCTTGAAATCATAGAAATTTAGCATTTTGGAAAAATTCCCTTTGTCTAGTCATAGACTTTAATGATAAATGGTTCAAATTTCTTCCTTATTTCTTTCTGAATTGTGAGGGAGAGGGAGAATAAAGAAGGGAAGCAAATTTAGATTGAAGAGAAAAATCAAAAGGGATGTTTCAAAGTAATCTGTACATAATCACAATTGGAGAAGCACAGTCAAATTTGCCAAACGAATAATGAAGTTATGCTACCCTTTCCTTTTATCTTCATCATTGCCTATTTCCTTAATGATTTCCAAGTTAGGTAGAATTGAGTTTTAGTTCCAGACACTCTACTTTTGGTTTTGTGAGCTATTATAAATCATTGCATTTTTTAAAAATATGCATTTCCTAATATTTAAGCATGCATGAAGAGAAAGTACCTACTCATAAGAATAATATAGGGATTACATGAGACAATCTATGTGAAAATACATTGTAAACTGTAAAAAACTATTCATATATAAGGCATCTAATTCATCGTGTTCTGGACCCTGCTCATTAATCCAAGCATATCCTATTATTCTTTCTTACTAATTTTTTCCATTCTTACTAGCTTTCCTTCTGTTCCTTAAACATAATGAGTTCATTTCTGCCCCAGAGCTTTTGCACAAGCTGTTTACTTTTTTTAAATGTTTTTCCTCTGATCTTTATGTGGTGGAATCTTTCTTTCTATTAGATTCCAGCTTGATCAAAATTATAGTCGACAATATTGTATTATATATTTCAAATTTGCTAAAAGACTAGATCTTAATTGTTGCAACCACAAAAAAACCTGAAAAATAGATGATGTAATAGAGTTATAATAGAGTTATTAGTTTGCCCTATGGTGGTAATCATATTGCACTATATAATTGTATCAAATCAATGCACGGTATACATTAAACTTACACAACATTATATTTCAATTATGTTTCGATGAAAAAAGAAAGCAACAGAACATTTCTTTGGGTGCTGTGCAACCTAGGAGCAAAATTCTACTGTCATACTCACTTAGCTATATGACCTTGAGCAAGTCAATTCAGTTCTATGCATTTCAGTTTCTTCATATATAAAATTTTGGTAGTATGTACCACATGCAATTGTTTAGATATTTGCCTTTGCTACCATTAGGATGTAGAGAAGGTGTATATAAATGATTAGCATTTTTGAATGTCACTTCCTCAGAGAAACTTTCCCTGACCACCCAATCTGGACTAGCTACCCATTCAAACTCTGAGCACATATTTTAATTATCAGCATGGTACTTATTATTACCAGTGCACATTGTGTACCTGTCTGTTTATTAATTTTTGACTGTTGGTCTTCTCTCCTTACTAGAATCTAGGCTCAATAAAGTTATAGATCATGTATTTCTCATCCAATGCTATAACTCTTGTACTTCGAAATTTTCTGATAAATAAGTGCTCAATAAACATTTTTTGTCTGAATTCATGACTCTTAAACTTCTTTTGCCCCACTTTTATGCTTGAAACTCAAAGAAAAGAAGTAACTTTCTCAAGAGTAATAGGGTTATCTATTGTCAGAATTGAGTTTTCTTGATTCATTGCCAAGCTCAGAGCTAGAAGAAGTCTCATATTCAAGTCCCATTTGTCATTCTCATTAATCTTTGTGATAATATGAAAAAAAAAATTAAGCACATAAAGCTTTATTTTGCTCATCTGTAAAACTAGGGAAGATGTATGAAATGGCCCCTTGTTTAAAATCCAAGGACCAAGATCCAAGAGGACTTTTTTTTTCCAATTTAGCTAGGCTATTAGAAGCTTTAGACCACAGACATAACTGTAAGGATTCTGGAACTCTCCTTTGAACTGTTTAGAATTCTTGATGCAGTGTTTCTACTTAGGAGAGATGATGGAGTGTCATCACACTCTCCATCAGTGTTAAAGCCATCTCATGGTATGTTTAAACATCTCTAGGATAGTCCTGATAATCTTTTCTCTCATTTTTTTCTTCAAAGTGTGTTTTTCCAGTCATTTTAATTTGACATTATCAATGACCCCTTGTCCAATCACTGCACTTATGAAATTGTCATATAACTTAAAAATATTATGAACGTGAAAATTTTAATTACCAAACAATTGTAGCATCTCTTTGATATTTTAATAAACTCTTCATATTCTAGCTTCTCTTTGAATACTTCAAAGTACTCACTATGTCTTAATTCCTGGGATGTATCTATTGCAGTTAAGGATTGGTAGATAATGTATATATCAAATTATTTGTCCAGTTTGTATTTTTGTTTAATCTGTAGGTTGTCTACATGTTTGGTACAATAATCTTTTCCTGTCTAAGAGTGTAATATATCTGGTTGCTTTGTGATGGGCCTGAGCCCTTTCTGGTGATTTTCATTATTCTGCATGCTGAAGAAAACAAATCTGCAAATTAAAAAAAAAACTTCAGAGGTGCTTTTCTTCCTTTCTCTTTTCAGTATTGGAAACATCTCTTACCTATGTTCAAAGGTAAAAGACACATTTCTAAATGATCAAACAAATAAATGTTGAGGAACTTCTTCTTCTGTAAAAAATGTAAAACTCATGTCCATTTGCATGTTATTGAAGCAAACTCAGGTGGTGGCTGTGTGCTTGGCAGCAGCAGGGCATTCACCATCATCTTGGGTCACACTAAATTACATAGTAAAATAAGATATCTGGCCAAAAGGCCTTGTCAGAATGGGTCTTGGAACAAATTTCAAAATTATTTGTCCTCAATGTGAATATTGTCTTATTTGAAATAAGAGGAAACTAGGCTACTAGGTCAGCAAATTAGGAACTGGTCCAAAATACTGGAATGCAGTGTTGTAAAATATTAAAAGAATTGTCTTCTCTTGTGCTTTGGGTTTCTGTCAGGCAAGGACTGGTTTCTTTGACTTTCATTAACACATTAACATTTCTGAATAGCAATGAATTGGGAGGATAGTGGTTCAGAATAAGAAAAATTACTTTAAAATTACACACACTGATTATTTTGTGTCTGTAATTTTATTATTTTAATGGTAATTTCACAGATTGTACAAGTTAACTGGAGAAATAGTTTAAGTAGAAATATATTTTTCAGAAAAATTAAAGAAGTAATCATTAATTTTCACTTTTTAGTTGTAATCATCTGAAGTTAAAGATGAGAGTAGAAGAATTATAGTAAAAACATGGCAAATTTCCTAATTCTTTAGCACTGATGGAATAAACACATGAAAAGATCATTAGTAATATTATAAAATAAATCTGATGTTTATGACATCAAGATAAAAATAAGAAAATATATGTGTGTACATGAAATATATATAGATAGACCCATATATAAAGCATACATAATTTTTTTAAAAAATTTCTTTTATTAGTTTCAAGAATACAGTGCATTGATTTGACATTTATATAGTTTATAAAGCAGTCCCCCTAATTGTTCTTTCTCTATTCTGGCTCTCCACCTAGCCATTACATTAATGCTAACTGCATTCCCTATGACCAACCATCAACTACTAAGTTGTACTACTTTTTAAGCAATAAGCCGTTAACAGTTTTTAAATAACTAACTAATCAACTCTGGAGAATCATTAACAAACATTAAATAAGTAAATTCCTGCTACTACTTACTCTGCTCTGAACTACATAGAGAAGGGAGCAGGCATTAACAAGCATTCAGACTGATCTAGAATTTAACTGTCTCTTGTTTTGAAAGTAACCATAAGGGATCCAAAAGGAGTCAAAAATATATTTGGGAAAATTTGATGAAATTACATAGTTTTTCTGAAGTGATGCAATATAATAGAAAATTGCAGTATAGATAATTTTTTTATTTAAATAATAATAATGGGGCCTAGTTATTATTGCTCTGAAGTCCTCCTGAGGTATCTTAACCTTTGGGGGGCATTCTGAGAATCCGATGAAAGCTATGGTCCGCATCTCTAGAACAATTAGATATATATAGACATATACTTTTGCATATATTTTCAAGTGTCATTGGGGCCTTTTTAATATTCACCTGTGAATTTTGAAGGTAGAGATAGACCCTAGTTAAGAAATCCTGTAGTAAAATGACCATATATCTTTTTCTAGTTAGAACTGTGATCATTTTTGAAAATTTCTACCTGGCGAAAATGTATTCTGGGTGATGCCTCCAGCAGGGCAGGTTGAGCTTTAGTTCCCTCTATGGTTCAAGTGTGAGATGTAGAATACTTTCTAGAAATTACCTGTTTTTTTTTTTTTTTTTGGAGAGACAGTAATTCTCAAAGTCGTCCCCAATCCACAGTTCACAACTTGAAATTTCAGCTCAAATCTTTTTTAGCCTCGAAGCCTATGTACTCCAAGTTTATTTGTTTTAATAGTGAATAAGTGTATTCATATTCAGGGACTGTAAAGAGTTATAGAAATTCCCTGGGAACTTGTTTCTCAGCCTCCCTTCACCATGCTGCAGTGATAGGGTAACATAAAAAGCAGAGTAATACGGTGGAGAGGATCCTGACTAGGTGTTAAAAGACCTCAGATCAAGTCCTGTTCCTTAGCTTACCTTGGTTAAGTCATTTAATATTACTGAGACTTATTTTCACTTTTTGTAAACTAGAAATAGCAATACTTGTTCTATCTTTTGCAAGACATTGTAAGAATCAGTGAAAATGATATATGTGATTTTTATATGTAATCGATTGAAAGCTAAAGGAATACAGCATAACAGCTTTAACAAAATGGAAATTTCATTCATTTATCATACATTTATTCACTAGTAAATACCTATAATCCAACATGCAAGGGCATCTTTGATTTCCTTATGCTTTCTGGTTAGAAATATGGCTCTTTTAACTTCTCAAATATTTGTTTGAATCTATTCATCTCATGTAGAAAAAAGATGATAAAAGGAAATTTAGGGATAGACAATAAGGAAGTGAAATTATTGATATAATATTTAAGTTGGAAAAATCAGTGACTGATTTATTTATATTAGCTCTTAAAATGGTAGTAAAAGGAAGCAAGATGATTTTAGGTTCATCTGAAAATAATGAGATCTTATCCTGCCCCACAGTCTCTCCTGAAGATGATCTAGTTATGGGGAATGATAACAGTACCATTTTCAGGGAGCTTTCCTATCCTCTCTTATTTAATTATCCCTTGCCCAAGGTTGCACCAAAGTTTCTCTCAGAGGCGAAATTCCCATCAGGCTCCTTTACCTGCAGAGTCTATCTATGCTCATAGCTACCTAGAAGCAGAAAAGTGGATTATAATGAACTGAACTGTCATTTGCCTTTTCTAAGATTCATAGAGATCAACTTTAATTCATATTCTTTAACCTTGAAAGCTCAGAATAACCTTTGTGCTTGCTTTTCAGGATTTAGAAACAGTGGTAATTGCCATTTGAAAGCAGGGTGGGGCTCAGATGGAAGCAAGTTTTAGGTTTCAGAAAGAAGATTCTCAAATATAACTTTTTAAGCAAAAAATTTTAAATAGAAAGTTTAGAGTAGGAAATATTCCTATGGCATAAACTAAAATTTTGGGGGAAGTTGATGATCAAATAATGTGTACCACTCTTTAAATTGTTTCACAGTACATGACAGGGGTTCACTGAATACACATTTCAGCTGAATCCCAAATGGCAAAGAATTAAAATCAGTATTTGGTTAACACTGAAATTCAGCATTATTGAATTAATTTCTGAAAAACAAAAATAAAACAATTTTATATTTTAACATATAAATATAAAGTATTACAATTTTATTGCTAATGGGCCAGAATTCTTTTATAATATTGTTCTTTAATTAGATTTGAATACACAACTGAAGGATGTGAATAAAACATTATTTTTGTAATTTCTTAATCACTAATGTCTTCACAATGTTTATCATTAATGGTAATTGCATGACTATTTTTAAAATTTATATTCCATTCTATGAATATTTCTTACCATACTGATGCTTGTGGCAAAAAAAACAAAAACTGAGGTCCATGTTAAACTTTCGTCCAGTTTCAAAGCATGCTAAGGATCTCTAGAAGAAAAAGACTTGTGTGCTCTTTTGCACTCTTCTGTTCTCTCTCTCTCTCTCTCTCTCTCTCTCTCTCTCTCTCTCTCTCTCCCTCTCTCCCCCTCTCTTCTCCTCCACTCCTCCCCTTTGGTGTGATCACTTGAACTAAACCTAACTTAAGTCAAAGGATCAAAAAAGAAATATTTTCATATATTTTACCCTCTTTATATCTTCCTTTACCTCTTTCCCTGTCCTCTTTCCCTCTGTCTGTGTCTTTGAGTTTTTATTTGTTCATCTTGTTCATTTGTTGCTTTCAGTCAAATATATGATGATGGAAGGAGATATGACTTTGGGTGGTGAACACACAATGCAATATACGGATGATGCATTATTGAATAGTACACCTGAAACCTATATAATTTTATTAACCAATGTCACCCCAATAGATTCAATAAAAAAAGAAACATTAGTGCTGAAATTGAAATTGTGTGAAAAGTAACAGTTATATCACACACACAAACACATATACATGCACACAGAACATAAGTGAATAGTCATATAACCCTCTTGTAACGAAATCACTAACCTGCAGGAAGAAACTATTTTGCTAAATATAGCACTGCATTCAGTGAGTGAGAAAAATGTTATGGTAATTTTTGTGAGAGAATTAAACTTCAATTAGATCAAAAGAAATTTTGCTTAAACAACTTATGATTTACTTCATTTTAATCTGTAGTTATACTATCTTGGTAGGTTAATAGGAGATAGTAACAAATGCTAATCATTAGGAATATGCCTAAGAAGAAAATGTCAATGTATAGATTGGCAAATTTCCAAAAAGAATTTTCTCACTGAAAAATTTTATCTAGAAGAGCTAAAGTTAAGTGACAAGAACATATTTCAAAAAGTGAGTTAGAAAAGTAATTTAGAAAAGTGCACACACCAAAAAAGGGGAATATATTCCAGAATAATTGAAAAAGAGTTCATGATAGTATCTTTTAAGTTAATAGTTTGTGACATACACAATATGCAATAAATAAAAAATACTTTAAATAAAAGCTAAAAAATGTTTTTTACTTGATGTGGAAAGAGTGTTTCAAATTTCTGTAAAAATTGAAATAGAAATAAACAAAAATTTAGATCTAGGTACATAATGAATATATTCCATTTGTTTCTATTGAGAGAAGAAAGAAGTCTATAGAAACAAAAATGCCTGCATTGAAGTTGTTAGACAATTTTTCCAAAGAATTCTATTTAAGACTAAATTTTATTGGTAAAATTGGAGTGTGTCTGGGGTGCATTAATTTGATACTTTGAAGGCATGATGGGCTATTCTAATGGGAATATTGCTTTCTTTTGTAGTTGTACATAATTCCAGACTCAGCTTGTAGCCTTCATGGAATTATTAATTCTGTCAACATATCAGAAACTGCTTACATAGCAAATTCGACAAAGAAATGAAATAAAGAAAAAGATAACTATAAATCCATACTTGTCAAATATGGTTCTCCCTTTATAAATTATTAAATTATTTTTAATTGAGATAATTGATATATAACATTGTGTAAGTTTCAGGTGCACAACATGCTGATTTGCTATACACTTATATATTGTAATATGATTACCACCTCCATCATATAATGTAACTATCATTTATTTTGTGTTGAGAACATTTAAGATATAGTCTTTTGGCAACTTTCAAGCATATAATACAGTACTGTTAACTGTAGTCATAATTCTGTAAATTAGATCTCCAAAAATAATTTTCCAGAACTTCTAACTGCAAGTTTGCATGCTTTGACCAACATCTATTCAATTCCCTCACCCAACAGCTCCTAGTAATCACCATTCTGAGTTTAACTTTTTAAGATATCACTTGTTGATTTTTGCTTTTGTAGCTGTGCTTTTGCCATATCCAATTAATCGCTGTTTAGTTCAAATTCTAGGAGTTTCTTCCTTATATTTTTTCCCTAGGAGTTTTAAATATTAGATTTTATATTTAAATCTTTAATTTATTATGAGATAATACTTGTAAGTAATGTAGATAAGGATCCAATATTGTTTTTTCTGCATTCAGTTGTCCAGTTTTTCTAACACCATTTATTTTCATCAGGAATTTATTTTCAAATTAAATTTATTAGGTTAACATTGGTTAATAAAATTATATAGGTTCAAGTATATAGTTCGATAATGCATCATCTATATATTGCATAGTGTGTTCACTATCCAAAGTCAAATCTTTTGTCACCATGTACTTGAATCCCTTAACCATTTTCTACCTCTTCCTTCCCCTTTTCCCTCTAATAACCACTAAACTGTTGTCTGTGTCTATGAGTCTTTTTTGTTTGTCTTGTTCTTTTGTTGCTTTCAGTTTTATACCCCATATATAAGTGAAATCCTGTGGTTTTCAACTTTTTCTGTCTGAATTGTTTTGCCTAACATGATAATCTCAAGATCCATCCATATTGAAACAAATGGCAGTATTTCATCTTTGCCTATGGTTGAGTAATATTTCATTGTATATATGTACACCATTTTCTTTATCCAATCATCTATCAAAGGACACTTAGGTTGTTTCCATCTCTTCACCACCATGAATAATGCTACAATGAGCATCAGGGTGCATATATCTTTAGGGATAAAGGTTTAAAAATTTATTGGGTAGATACCCAGAAAAGGGATTGTTGGATCATATGGTAATTCTATTCGTAATTTTTTTGAGGAAACTCCATACTGTTTTCCATAGTGGCTATACCAATTTACATTCCCAAAAGCAGCGTCATGAGGTTTTCTTTCTCCCAACAACCTCACCAACATTTATTACTTGTCCTGTTGATGATAGCCATTCTAACAGGTGTGAGGTGGTATCTCATTGTGGTTTTGATTTGTATTTCTCTAATGCATATGTTTGTTAGCCATTTGTATGTCTTCTTGGAAGTGCTTGTTTTTTTTTTTTTTTATTGTTGACTTGTATGAATTCTTTGTGTATTTTGAATATTAACCTCTTATCGAAGGCATTGTTTGCAGATATCTTCTCCCATTCAGTTGGTTGTCTCATTGCCTTGGTGATGGTTTCTTTTGCTATACAGAAGCTTTTTAGATTGATATAGTCCTATTTATTTTTTGCTTCTACTTCTCTTTCTCTTGAGGTCAAATTCATGAAATACAGGTTTATAATTTTAGTATCTATGTTTTCTTCTGTGAAAGTTATTTTTTCAAGTTTTATACCTAGGTCTTTGATCCATTTTGAGTTAATTTTGGTGTATGATGACAGATAGTAGTAGTCTGTTTCATTCTCTTTCATTTGGCTTTCCAATTTTCCCAGCACAATTTATTGAATAGGATTTTTTTTTTCTCCATTGTATGATTTTGGCTCCTTTGTCGAAAATGATTTGTCCATTTACACATAGGTCTACTTCTGGTCTTTCAATTCTGTTCCACTGGTCTCTGTGTGTGCCTTACTGCCAATACTATGCTGTTTTGATTATTGTCACTTTGTAGTATAATTAGAAGTCAGGCAGAAGGATGCCTCTGGCTGTGTACCTTTTTCTCAGGATTGCTTTGGTTATCTGATGTCTTTTGTGGTTTCATAAAAATCTGATGATTTTTTTATTCTGTTTTTTTTTTTTTTTTCTAAGAATGCCATTGGGATTTTAATGGAGATTGCATTAAATCTGCATATTGCTTTGGATAATATAGGCATTTAAACTCTATTGATTCTTTCAATCCATGAACATGGAATATCTTTCAATATTTTTATGTCTTCTTCAACTTCTTTTATAAAGTCTTTTAATTTTCAGTGTATTTTTAATCATCTTTTTAATTATTTTATATTAGTATCAGGTATATAGTACATTGGTTAGACATTTATATAATTTATGAAGTGACTCCCTCATTAATCTAGCACTCGTCTGGTACTACACACAGCCATTACAATAATATTGACTATATTCCCTTTGCTGTACTCTACATCCCTGTGACTATTTTATAACTACTAATTTGCACTTTTTCACCCCTTTACCTTTCTTCACCCAGCCCTCCAACACTCCTCTCTCTGGCAGTCACCAGATTGTCCTCTGTAAATGTGAGTCTGTTTTCATTTAGTTTGCTTGTTTCATATCTTCCTCTGTCTGACTTATTTCATTTAACATAATACTCTCTAGGTTCATCTATATTGTTGCAAATGGAAAGATTTCATTTTTTAATGTCTGAGTAATATTCTATTGTATACATGTAACATAACTTCTTCATCCAATCATATAGTGATGGGCACTTTAGTTGCTTCCATATCATGGCTATTGTGAATAGCGGTGCAGTGAACATAAAGGAGTGTAGATGTTTACGAATTAGTGTTTTGATGTTCTCTGGATAAATATGCAGAAATGCAATTGCTGGATCAAAAGGTAGTTTTATTTTTAATTTTTTGAGGAACCTCCAATCTCTTTTCCAGAGTGGCTGTACCAGTTTGCAATCTCACCAAAAGTGTCTTAGAGTTTCTTTTTCTCCAGATCCTCACCAACACTTTTTGTTTGTTGATTTATTGATGATAGCCAATCTGACAGATATGAGGTGATAACTCATTGTGGTTTTAATTTGCATTTGCATTTCTCTAATGATTAGTGACTTTGAGCATCTTTTAATATGTCTGTTGGCCATCTGTATTTCCTATTTGGAGAAATACTTACTCAGTTCTTCTGCTCATTTTTAGATTTGATTGTTTGTTTGTGTTGTTGTTGTTGAGTTCTATATGTTCTTTATAATTGTTGGATATTAGCCCCTCTTTATATGTATCACATAGGCAAATATCTTCTCCCATTCAGTAGGTTGTTTTTCATTTTGTTGATGATTTACTTAATCATATTTCATATAATTTAGGTTTTCAGATCTTTTTGTGTCTATCTCCCTGTTTCTTATTTGATAAAATTATTTGAGTCAATTTATGCATAAAAATTGTTGTTAATAATGCAGGAGTTAATTTAATTAAAATAACTATCTAAATGAACAAAAAGGTAAAAAAAAGGCAAATATACCAAAAAGTAATTATTAAACAAGCATGTGCTATGATGGCAGTATATGTATTACATAAATGTTTTTGAAAATTTTGGATGTGGTATATTTTTTATTTCAATTTTTATTAAATTAAATTGCTTTTAGGAAATCTAAATCAAATTCAGATGCTTAGCACATTAGGAAAATAACTCTCTGGTATATCTCTTTTAATGAATTGACTATGTATACATAACATCTAGAAACAATAGTAGCCTATGTAGTAACTTAACATATATGATTTCAATATATGTTTTTGCTATTAAATATGACATATTTTGCACAATAGATGTTTTCTAGCATTAAATATATATATCTTTTTTCATAATTGCAAACTACTTTTGAGAATTGTTCTCATTTATCTTCACAAAAGCCAATAAACTTGATTTGCATTTAGAATTCAGGTTTTTAGAGAAGGAAAGTAACAAGAAAAGGTTTGTTATATGAGAAATATTCTTTAACAATGAACGAAATTTTACCATTCTATTTACTACTCTTTTTTTATCTCACATTTCTTTTGATATTTGTCTCCATGTTTGCTCATACTAAAGTACACTTAATCTCGTTAGGGGCATTCGTAAATTTTTGTTACAGTTATTTTTTATTTCCAAAATTCTACTCTTTATTCCATAAATCTCTATATGTGAAATTTAGTTGTTATATGTCCCCCTAAATGTAATAAGTTACTGTGAGGCAATTGTAATTGAAAATATATCTCAGCAAAAAATATAGTATAGCATATATTTCATTTCCTCCTCTGACATTTATTACATTTATTTTTACTTTTGATTAATTAATAGCTTTGTCAATTTTTAGTTTGGTTATTTGTAAAATTAACTTACAATACCAGTTTTATAGGCATGCAAATGTATGTGAGTTTGTTTATCATTTCTGTCCTGAGTGAAATAAGTCATTGTACCAAAAGAGAGCAAACATGAAGATCTGTCTACTTAACAAACTATATAAAATAAACTTTTTCTTCAGTTTAGCTCCACCATTGAGGCTTCAGTGTATTTTTTGAAGGCACTATCTTTACCAGATTGAATGGCGCCTTTGTTAAATATTAGTTGAACATATAATTATGGGTTTATTTCTGGACTCTTGGTTCTGTTATATTAATCTGTGTATCTATTTTTATGTCATTACTATACTGTCTTAATTACTATAGATTTATAGTATAGTTTAAAAACAGGAAGAGTTTTGCCTCTGGCTTTGTTCTTCTTTGTCATGATTACATTCACTATTCAGGGTATGTTCTGCTTCCATACAAATTTTAGGATTTTATTTCTATTTCTGTGAAAAATACAATGGAACTTTTGATAGGGATTGCATTGAAGCAATAGATAGCTTTAAGTAGTGTGGACATTTTAACAATAATACCTCTTCTGATTCATGAAAATGGGATATCTTTCCATTTGCTTCTGTCTTCTTCAATTTTCTTCTTCAAATTCTTGCAGTTTTCATTGTACAGAATTTTAATTTCCTTGATTAAAATCATTCTTAAATATTTTATTGTTTTTATTGCTATTTTTAACAGGATGCTTTTCTTTATTTCCTTTTCAAATGTTTTGTTGTTAGTGTATAGAAATGCAATTGATTTATATATGTTGATTTTATATCCTGTAACTTTACAAAATTCATTTATTAGTTCCAAAAACTTTTTTGTTGAGTCTATAGTATTTTCTTTATATAAGACCATAACATCAGCAAATAATAATTGTACTTTTTTCTTTCTGTTCAATATCTCTTGTTTTTTTGTCTTGCCTAATTATTCTATTTAGGATATTTAGTACTATGCTGAGTAACAATGATGAGGGTGGGTACCTTATATTTTTCCTGATTTTAGAGAAAAAAAATTCAGTTTTTTACTGCTTAACATAATGTTAGCTGTGGGTTGTCACATATGGATATTATTAAGTTGAGTTGTGTTCCTTCTATGCCAAATTTATTCAGGGTTTTAATAATGAAAGGAGGCTATATATTTTGTAAAATATTTTTTTTTACATCTTTCAGATAACATATAATTTTTATCTTTCATTCTATTAATATAATATTCACTTTTATTGAATTGTGTATGTCAAACCAACCTTGCATTCCAGGGATAAATTCCATGTGGTGTTTATGTATAATCTTATTGATGCATTAAGCATCATTTCATTTGTCTGTTGACTATTTGTATGTCTTATTGAGAGAAGTGTTAGCTCAGATCCTCTGCCCATTTTTACAATCAAATTGTTTCTTTTTTTATCGTTAAGTTGTATGAGTTTCTTATATATTTTGGATACTAGGCCCTTAGTAGATGCATTGTTTGCAAATATATTCTCTCATACACATGATTGCCTCGTTGCTTTGCTGACAGTTTCTTTTGCGTGCAGTAGATTTTTAGTTTGATAAAGTGCCATTCATTTATTTTTGCTTTTAATTCTCTTGCCTTTGAGGTCAAATTAATAAAATTCTCTCTAAATCCCAGGCCCATTAGTTTAATAGCTATGTTTTCATCTATGTAATTTATTGCTTCATGTCTTTGATCTATATTGAGTTAATTTTGCTGTATGGTAATAGATAGCAATCTGGTTTCACTCTTCTGCATGTAGCTTTCCAACTTTCCCAGTACCGTTTATCGAAGAAGCTTTCCTTTATCCATTGTATGTTTTTCTCCTTTATAGAAAATTATTTGCCTATATATATGGGAGTTTACTTCTCGAGTCTCAATTCTGTTCCACTGGTCTGTGTGTCTGCTTTTCTGCCAATGCCATGCTGTTTTGATTATTGTCACATTGTAGTATAATTTGAAGTCAGGCAGAGTGATACCTGCAGACTTGTTCTTATTTATCAGGAAAGCTATGGTGATTTGGGGTCCTTTGTGCTTCCACACAAATCTAAAGATTTTTTATTCTAATTATTTAAAACAATGCCATTGGGATTTTGATGGGTATTGCATTAAATCTGTAAAATGTTTTATACAATAAGGTCATTTTAACTACGTTGCTTCTTCCAATTGAACATCATGGAATATCTTCACATTTCTTTCTGTCTTCTTTCATTTTTTAAATTATGTCTTATAGCTTTCAGTTTATGTAGCGTTCAAAAACTTCCTTAGGTTTATTCCTAGGTATTTTATTCTTTTGTTGCAATTGAAAAGGAATTGTTCATTTTCATTTATTTTTCTGAGAATTCATTGTTAGAGTATAGGAATTGTATGGATTCCTGTACATTGATTTTGTATCCTGAAATTTTACTGTGTTTGTTTATTATTTCTAATAGTTTTTGTGTGTGTGTGTGGAATCTTTAAGGTTTCCTATATAGAGGATATTTTCATCTGCAAAAAGTGACAATTTGACTTCTTCATTTCCTATTTGGATGGCTTGTATATCTTTCCTTGCCTGCTTGCTATAGCTAGGACTTCCAATATTGTGTTTAGTAAAAGTTGTGATAGCAGACATCCTTGTTTTTTTCCTGATCATAGAGGGAAGGATTTTAATTTTTCACCATTAAGTATGATGTTAGCTGAGGGTTTGTCTTATATGGCCTTTATGATGTTGAGGTATTTTTCTTCTATACCTATTTTATTAAGTGTTTTGATTATAAATGAATGCTGTATCTAGTCAAAGGCTTTTTCTGAATCCATTGATGTAATCACATGATATTTATTCTTTATTTTGTTTATGTGGTTCATCATGTTAAACTATTTGTGTATATTAAACCATCCCTGTGGCCATGGGATGAAGCCCACCTGATCATGGTATATAATGTTTTTAGTATGGTGTTGCATTTAGTTTGCTAGTATCATATTTAGTATTTTGCATCTGTGTTCCTGAGAGATATTGGTATGTAGGTTTTTTTTTAAATTTATTTATTTATTATTTATTTATTTATTTATTTATTTATTTATTTTTATTGTTATCTTTACCAGGTTTTAATATCAGGATAATATTAGCCTCATAAAATGAGTTTGGAAGTATAGCTTCCTCTTCAATTTTTTGGAAAAGTTTGAGAATAATAGGTATAAAATGTTTGAATGTTTGGTAGAATTCAATGGTGAAACTATCTGCTCCTGGACTTTTTTAGTAGGTTTTTGATGACCATTTCAATTATTCATACTGCTGATCAGTCTATTTAGATTTACTAGTTCTTCATGATTTAGTCTAAGAAGGTTGAGTATTTCTAAAACGTGTCTATTTCTTCTAGCTTATTAAATATGATGTATAATTTTTTTAAAATTTTTAATTAAGTTTATTAAGGCAATATTGGTTAATATAATTATATAGTTTTCAATTGTACATTATCATTTGACATCTGTATATTCTATTGTGTATTTACCACCCAAAGTCCAGTTTCCTTCAACTATCATATATTTGATCCCCTTAACCCACTTCAACCTCCTCCTAAACTCTATATTTGATCCCCTTAACCCCTCTATCTACCCCCTCTTTGCCCACCTCACTAGTAACTGCTAGTCTATAGTCCAATGGTAACCCCTAGTCTATAGTCCATGTCCATGAATCTCTGTTTGTTTGTCCTGCTCATTTTTTGCTTTTATGTTTATATTCCACATATAAGTGATATCGTTTGATTTTCGACTTTTTCTGTCTGATTTATTTCACTTAGCATGATTATCTCGAGGTCCATCCATGTTGTTGCAAATGGCAGTATTTCATCTCTTCTTATGTCTGAATACTATTCCATTGTATATATGTACGACAGCTTCTTTAGCCAATCATTTATCGTAGGACACTTTGGTTGCTTCTATGTCCTGGGCACTGTAAATAATGCTGCTATCAGTGTGCAAATACCTTTTGGGATATGAGTTTTCAAGTCTTTAGGGTGAATACCCAGTAGAGGGATTGCTGGATCATATGGTAGATCCATTCTTAGTTTTTTGAGGAACCTCCATTCCATTTTCCATAGTGACTGTACCAATTTGCAGTCCCACCAGCAGTGTATGAGGGTTCCTTTATCTCTGCATCCTCTCCAACATTTGTCATCACATGTCTGGTTGACTATAACAATTCTTACAGTTGTGAGATGGTATTCATTGTGATTTTGATTTGCATTTCCCTAATAGCTAGTGATATTGAGCATCTTTTCAAATATTTCTTGGCTATGTGAATGGCCTCTAGGAAGAAGTGTCTGTTCAGGTCCTCTGCCCATTTTTTTTGATTGGATCATTTTTTTGTTGTTGTTATTAAGTTGTATGGGTTCTTTGTATATTTTGGATATTAGGCCATTAATGGAGGTGTTGTTTGCAAATATATTTCCCATTCAGATGGTTGTCTCTTTACCTTGTTGATGGTTTCTTGTGCTGTGCAGAAGCTTTTAAGTTTGATGTGGTCCTATTCATTTATTTTTACTTTTATTTCCCTTGTTTTTGAGTTTAAATTCATAAAATTCTCTTTAAGTTCAAAATCCTTGTGTTTAGTGTCTATGTTTTCTTCTATGTATTTTACTGTTTCAGGTCTTATATTCAGGTCCTTAATCCATTTTGAGTTAATTTTGGTGTGTGGTGATAGACAACAATTTAGTTTCATTCTTTTGCAGGTGGCTTTTCTTTTTTCACAGCACCATTTATTGAAGAGGCTTTCTTTTCTCCACTGGATGTTTTTGGCTTCTTTTTTGAAAATTAGTTCTCCATATAAATATGAGTTTACTTCTGGCCTCTCAATTCTGTTCCACTGGTTCATGTGTCTGTTTTGCTGCCAATACCATGCCGTTTTGATTGCTGTCACTTTGTAGTATAATTTGAAGTTGGGCAGAGAGATGCCTCCAGCCTTGTTCTTTTTTTCTCAAAATGGCTTTGACAATTTGAGGTCTTTTGTGCTTCCATAGAAATCTGGTGATTTTTGTTCTATTTCTTTAATAAATGCTAATGGAGTTTTGATAGAAATTGCATTAAATCTGTATAATGCTTTAGGTAATATGGTCATTTTAACTATGTTGATTCTTCCAATATAAGAACATGGAATATATTTCCATTTATTTGTATCTTCTTTGATTTCTTTTAATAAGGTCTTATAGTTTTCATTATATAGGTCTTTAACTTGTTTATTAAATTTATTCTTAGGTATATTATTTTATTTTATTTTATTTTATTTTATTTTATTTTATTTTATTTTTGTTGCAATTGCAAAAGAAATTATTTTTCCACTGCTTTTCCTGACACTTCACTGTTAGAATATAGGGACGCTATGGATTTTTGAACATTGATTTTGTGTCCAGAAACTTTACTGTATTTGCTTATTGTTTCTATTCATGTTCTTGAGGAGTCTTTAGGGTTTTTTTTTTATATATATAGAGAGAATCATGTCATTGGCAAATAGTGACAGTTTAACTTCTTCGTTTCCTATTTGGATGCCTTTTATATTTATATCTTCCTTTTTTTTTTTTTTTTTTTTTTTTTTGACTGCACTCGCTAGGACCTCCAATGCTATATTGAATAAGAATGGCAAAAGTGGACATCCTCGCCTTGTTCCTGATCTTATAGGGCAGGTTTTTAGTTTTTCACCTTTAAGTATAATGGTGGCTGAGGGTTAGTCATATGTGTGGCCTTTATTATGTTAAGGTATTTTCTTCTCTACCAATTTTATTAAATGTTTTGATCATAAATAGATACTAAATTTTGTTGAAGGCTTTTTCTGTATCTATTGATATGATCATATAATTCTTATTTTTTAATTTGTTTATGTGGTGTATCACATTAATTGATTCGAGTATGTTGAAACATCTGTGTGCCACTGGGATGAAGCCCACTTGATTGTGGTGTATAATCTTTTTAAAATATTGCTGTATTTGGTTCACTAGTATCTTATTTAGGATTTTTGCATCATTGTTCATGAGAGATATTGGTCTGTAGTTTTCTTTGTGTGTGTGTGTGTGTGTGTGTGTGTGTATTATCTTTACCAGGATTTGGTATCAGAGTAATATTGGACTCATAAAATGTGTTGGGAAGTATTGCCTCCTCTTCAATCTTTTGGAAGAGTTCGAGGAGAATATGTATTAAATCTGAATGTTTGGTAGAATTCACTGGTAAAACCATCTGGTCCTGGACTTATACCTTTTGGTAGGTTTTTGATGATTGTTTCAATCTCTATACTGCTGATCAGTCTATTTAGATTTTCCAGATCTTCTTGATTCAGTTTAGGAACATTGTATTTTTCTAAGTACTGGTTCATTTCTTCTAGGCTATTAAATTTGATGTTATATAATTTTACATAGTATTTTTAAATAATCTTTTGTATTTCTGCGATTTCAGTCATAATTTTCCCTCTTTCATCCCTGATTTTATTTATTTGTGTCTTTTCTCTTTTTTCTTTAGTGAGTCTAGCCAGGAGTTTGTCAATTTTATTAACCTTCTCAAAGAACCAGCACTTTGGTGCATTTATTTTTTCAATCATTTTTTTGTTTTCAATTTCATTTATTTCTGCTTACATTTGATGATTTCTTTCCTTCTCCTGATTTAGGCCTCATTTGTTCTTCCTTTTCTAGTTTTTTAAGATGAAATGTTAGGTTTTTTATTTGGGTTCTTTTTTGCTTTTGGAGATAGGCCTATAATTCTATGAACTTTCTTCTTATGACTGCTTTTGCTGTGTCTCAAAAGTTTTGATATGTTGTACTGTCATCATCATTCATTTCTATGGATCTCTTCATCTCCCTTTTTATTTCTTCTCTGACTAAGTTATTTTTCAGTAGCATCTTATTTAATTTCCATGTATATGTGGTTCTTCCTTTTTTTTTTTTTTTTTACAGTGGATCTCTAGTTTCAAAGCATTATGATTAGAGAATATGGTTGGTATCATTTCAACACTCCTGTATTTGTTGAGGCTATTTCTATGTCCCAGTATGTGGTCAATTCTTGAGAATATTGCATGTGCACTAGGGAAGAGTGTATAAGCAGTTCTTTTAGGATGGAAGGCTATGTAAATGTCAATTATGTCCAGTTGGTCTAATGTATTATTTAGGGATGTTATTTTCTTATTGATTTTCTGTTTGGATGATCTGTCCATATCTGAAAGTGGGTATTTAGTTCTTCTACTACAATAATGTTTTCATCTGTTTCTCCCGTTAGTTCTGTTAGTAATTGCTTTGCGTATTTTGAGGCTCCCTTATTGGGAACATAGATATCAATAAGTGTTATGTCTTCTTGGTGCATGATTCCCTTTATCATTATGAAGTATACCTCAGTATCTTTCTTTACCCTTTTTTATTTTGAAGTCAATTTTGTCCACTATTACTACCACTACACCCGCTTTTCTCTGAGTTCTATTTGCTTGTAATATCATTTTCCGCCCTTTCACTTTGAGTCTATTTGTCTTTGGAGCTGTGATGTGTCTCTTGGATGCAGCATATGGTTGAGTTTTGTTTTTTTGATCCAATCTGCAACTCTGTGCCTTTTTTATTGGTGAGTTCAGTCCATTTAGATTTAGGGTGATTATTGAAATATGAGGTCTTCTTATAGCCATTTTATCTTTTGCTTTCTGGTAGCTCAGTGCTTCCATTGCTACCTTGTCCTTCTCTTTCTGTTTTCTTTATTTTCATTGGCTTTTGTGGGTTATGCTTCTGGTTCTTCTTGTTTCATGTTATATATTTCAGTTCTGAATCTTTGGTGTGTGGTTATCATTATGAATTTGAAAAGGATAGTTATATAGTCATCTATTTTCTTCTGTGTGTGCCTTATCTCCTTTCCCCTTTGCGAATTTAGATCTTTGAATCCTCCTCTTTTCAGCCATTGTTATCTCAATTTGTTTTTATGTATGCTGAATGTTCATTACTATCTTGCTCTAGCAATCCTCTTCTTATTATTTAATCTTATAACAACCTGTTCTTAGTAAGAGTTACGCTTCTCTGCTTCTTTTTGCCTGACAGTCATTTTACTTCTAATTATATATTATTTTCGTTGTTATTTTTTTTTTTAGATGAGCTGACCCCTTTCAATATTTTCTATAGTGCAGGCCTTATAGTGGAAAATTCTCTCAATTTTTTTTAAGTATGGAAAGGTCTTAATTTCTCCTTCATATCTAAAGGAGAGCTTAGCTGGATATATTATTTTAGGCTGGTAGTTCCTTTCATTAATTAGTTTAAATATTTGATTCCGTTCCTTTCTGGCTTCTAAGGTTTGCCTTGAGAAGTCTGATTATAATCTAATAGATTTGCCTTTATAAGTTGCCACTTCTTTTTCCTGGGTGCCCTGAGAATTCTGTTTTTGTCATTGATTTTTGGTAACTTTAATACAATGCATCTTGGTGAAGGCCTTTTTGGGTTGAGATAATTGGGTGTTCTGTTGACTTCTTGAATTCCAAACTTCAGCTCATTCCTTAGATTTGGGAAATTCTTGTCAACTATTTGTCTGAAAATGCTTTCTAGTCCCTGTTCTTTTTCTTATCTTCAGTAATGCCCATTATTATTGTGTTTCCTCTTCTGATGGTATCAGCTAGTACTTGTATTTCTCTGTCATTATTTTTTATTCTTCGATTTCTTTCTTCTTCCTTCTGGTTTACTTCTAAATTTCTTCCTTAGATATCACTGATCCCTTTCTCTGTTTGTTCTACTATTTCCCTGGTTGTTATTTCATTTTCAACCTTTACAGTGTGTTCCTCCTCTCCAGAAGTTCTATTTGGTTCCTTTTGAGGGTTTGAATCGCCTTGCTCTGCTCATCTAGTTATTTATTTCAATTCCTGAAATTGTTGTTTTGAGTTGTTTTGGATCTCATTGAGTTTTTTCAGAAGTACCATCCTGAATTCTTTTTCATTTAACTTTCATTTTTCTATGTCTATAAGCTTCTTTTCTGGAGATTTTTCTTTTTCTTTCTGAGATGCCTTGTCACCTTTGTTGTTCATGATGTTTAATGGACTATTTCTCTGCCTGGGCATTAATGGAAGTGTATTTTGTTTTCTTTAGAAATAATTTTTTTTTTATAGAAAGGTCTCTCTTTAGCCTGCTGCAAAGAAAGCGCTTTTTTTTTTTTTTTTTTTTTTTTTGGTTTCCAGTAGGTGGCTTCTCAGCCTCTTGGATCCCTGCTTTATATAAAGCCTAAATAATGCCTTTTTAATTTTCTTATAGATATTTAGTAACACTTGCTACTCTTAATTTCTGTCTGTCAGTGTTAGTAAAAATTTAGGTAGCATTTGTTCAGATTTCCCTGGGGCTCTGCGGTGATTGGTCTCCGACTGTATGGGGCTAGGGGCCCTCCGGGTTGGGATATGGGAGCTGTGGTTCAGCCTCAGTTTTGCAATAGGGGCTGGTAAAAATCAACTGTTGTTTCTCTGCAGTCTCAACTCGCTTCTCTGCTTTCTGCCCTGATGACTGGTCTCTGCTGCCATCTGCTGGAAGTTCCAGCACTTCCAGGCAGACTGATCAAGGGAGTTGCCATACCTTCTCCCCTCCTCCTCCTCCTGCAGGGTGCTCCAGAGGCTGTGAGAAGTAGCTTCAGTATCAGTAGCTATTGTTAAGATTACTCTGGGGCTCTGTGGTGTTTGGTCTCAGAGGATATGAGGGGAGGAGCCCTCTGGGTTGGGGGTCATGGACTGCAGCTTAGTCTCAGTTTTGAAACTGGGGCCAGTAAATATCAACTGTTGTTTCTCTGCTGTCCTGTCTCACTTCTCTGATTTCTGCCCTGATGACTGGGCCCTGCTGCTGGCTGCTAGAAGTTCCAACACTTCGAGGCAGGCTGATCAGGGAAGTCACCACACCTTCACCCTTCTTCTTCCTCCTGCAAGGAACTCTGGTGGTGGCAAAAGGCAGCTTTTTTATTTCTCCCAGTCCACCGCCCAACACATGGTGTTCTGACCTGTGGTAGCTCCTATGCACAGATCCCACATTCAGGTGTGCTGGTGTACAGTTTGGGTGTTTTTTGTTGAGTTTTAGATGTTCAGCTTATTATTTAAAAGGGAGAGATCTTTGGACATCTCTCACTCTGCCATGTTTCCTAGAATCTTGATTTTAGGTTCATATTCCACATATAAATGATATCATTTGATTTTCAACTTTTTCTGCCTGGCTTATTTCGCTTAGCATGGTCATCTCAAGGTCCATCCATGGGGTTTTGTTTTTTGATCCTATCTCCAACACTGTGCCTTTTTATTGATGAGTTCAATCCATTTATATTTGTGGTGATTATTGACATATGAGGTTTTCCTATAGTCATTTTATCTTTTGCTTCCTGATAGTTTAATGTTTTCATTGTTTATTTGTCCTTGCATTTCTGTCTGTTATTTTCATTGGGTTTTGTGGATTTTTCCTCTGTTCCTTTTTGTTTTATGTTATGTACTTCAGTTATGAATTTTTAGTGTGTAGTTACCCCTAAGAATATGTAAAGGATATTATATATATATATATATATATATATATATATGCAGTAATCCATTATCTTAAGTGTGTTCCTTATCTCCATTGCCCTTTGTGAAATTGAATCTCTGATTCCTCCCCTTTTTTGTTATTGTTGTCTCAAATTGTCCCTATGTATGCTGTTTGTCCATTTCTATCTTGCAATAGCAATTCTCTTCTTATTGTTTAAGCTTATAATATTCTGTTCTTCATAAAGTTTGCACTCACTACTCTACTTCTGTCTGCCTACTAGTCACCTTACTCATCATTATGTATTTTTTTTTAAATTTTGTTTCAGGGTGGCTTACCCCTTTCAGTATTTCCTGTAATGTAGACCTCATAGTGGAGAATTCCATCAACTTTTTATGTCTGAAAAGGTTTTTATTTCTTCTTCATATTTAAAGGAGAGCTTTGCTAGTTACATCATTTTTGGCTGGTAATTTCTTCATTGAATAGTTTGAATATTTGGTTCCACTCTTTTTTCGCTTGTAAAGTTTATGCTGAAAGGCTCAAGATAGTCTAATGGGTTTTCCTTTATAGGTTACTGTTTTCTTTTTTTCTGGCTGCCCTGAGAATTTTTTATTTGTCATTAATTTTTGATAATTTTAATATAATGTGTTGTGGAGAATGCGTCTATGAATTGAGATAATTGGGTGTTCTGTTCAGTCTTGAGTTCCAAGCCCCGTTCATTTTTCAGATTTGGGAAATTCTCATCAACTATTAGTTTGAATATGCTCTCTGATCCTTTTTCCTTTTTCTTTTTCTCCTTCTGCAATACCCATTATTCTTCATTGCCTTCCCTGATGGTGTCAGCTAGTTCCTGCATTTCTCTTTCATTATTTTTCATTCTTTGGTCTTCTTTCCTCCTTCTGCATTATTTCTAAATTTCTGTCTTAGATGTCATTAATCCTTCCTTCTATTTGGTCAACTCTATTTTCTAAGCTCGTTATTTCATTCTTCATCTCTTTTAGTGTTCGCCATCTCCAGAATTTCTGTTTTGTTCTTTTATAACATTTCAGTCTTCTTGCTAAAAAATTCTTTCTGCTAGTCTTGTTTTTTTCTCAGCTCCTGGAATTGTTAATCTGAGTTATTTTGGGTGTCATTGAATTTTTTCAGAAGTACTATCTCAAATTCTTTGTCATTTACATTATATATTTTTATGTCCTTTTCTCTTTCTTTCTGAGCTGCCTTGTCACCTTGTTTGTTAATGATGTTTGATGAACTATTTCTCTGCCTGGTCATTGATGGGAGCATGCTCTGCTTTTTTTTTTTTTAGAATGATTTATTATATAAAATTCTCCTTTTAGCCTTTTGCTGAAAAGATGTTTCTCTTTAAATTCCCAGTAGGTGTTGTCCAAGCCTCTTGGATCCCTGCTTTATATAAAGTCTTAATAATGCTTTTTATTTTCCTTATAGATATTCAATCACATTCTCTACTCTTAGTCTCAGACCCTGTCAGTGTGAGCGACACTTTCTGTAGTGTTTGTCCAAATTCCCCCGGGGCTCCACCATGTTCAGTTTTGGATGAAATTTAGAGAGGCAGGGCATGTTCTGAGTTGGTGAGGGGGGCGTTGCCGCTAGTCACTCTGTCTCAGCCTTGTGTTTCGCAACCGCGGCTACTAAGACCCATTTTTGCCCCTCTACGGTTAATTCCCACTCCACTTTCTGCCCTGATCCCTGAGCTTTGCTGTGTAGAGCTTATAGATCCCTCAGACAGGGCTGTTAGAGTAATTGGTCCCCATTTCTCCATTTCTCCCCTCCCCCTCCTCCTATAGGGAGCTCTGACTGCTAGAGACAGCTTCTTTGTTCTTCCCAATTCCCTCTTTTCCCCCTACTCCTAGAAGCTCTTATGAGAAAATCACTCACTCACACACTCTTATGTGCAGGTTGGGTGTTATTCATTGAGTTTTTGATGTTCAGCTTAGTTTTATTTCAAGGGGAGAGATCCAGGGATCTCACTCTGCATGCTTCTGATATCACTCTACAATAATCTGTTCTTCATGAGGGGTGTGCTTTAATGTTTCTGTCTGCCTATTAGTCATCTTACTCATAGTTATATATGTTTTTTGTCTTTTTTTTTGATAGAGTGATCTTTTCAGTATTTCTTGTCATGTAGGTCTTGTTGAAAATCCCTTCTGCTTCTATGTCTGAAAAGGTCTTTATTTCTTTTTTATATCTAATGGAGGACTTTGCTGAATAAATTATTCTTGGCTGGTAATTTCTCTTTCAATGATTGGAATATTTGGTTCCACTCCCTCCTAGCTTGTAAAGTTTGTGCTCTAAAGGTTGGTGACAATTTCATGAGTTTTCTTTTATAAGTTACTGTCTTCATTTACCTTGCTGCCTTGAGCATTTTTTTCTTCATCATTAACTTTTGACAATTTTAATATAATTTTTCTTGGAGAAGGTTTTTTTTGGGGGGGGGTTGAGATAATTAGGTGTTTTGTTTGCTTCTTGGAATCTATAATTTTCTTTTTTCCATAAGTGTAGGAAATTCTTCTTGACTATTGTTTGAATATTTTCTCTGTTCTCTTCTTCCTCTCTTCTCCTTCTGGTATACCCATTATTCTTATATTGCTTTTTCTGATAGTGTCAGATATTTTCTATAGAATTATTATTTTTTTCACTCTCAATTCTCTCTTTTTTTCCTTCTGCATCATTTCCAGATTTCTGTCTTCAATATCACTAATTCTTTCTTCTATTTGGTCAACTGTACTTCTTAAGCTTCTTATTTCATTCTTCATCTCTTTTAATAAGGGTTCATCTCCAAAATTTCTATTTGGTTCTTATGTTGAGATTCAATCTCTGTGGTGTAACAGGTCTGTTGTTCGTTGATTTTGCTTCTAAGTTCTTTGAACTGCCGATGAGAATTTTCTTGTTTCTCATTGAGATTTTTCAGAAGTGCAATTTTGAATTTTCTGTCATTTAAATCACATATTTTTATATTTTAGGCTTATTTTTTAAAGACTTTTTATTTTCTTTTTTGACTGCATTGTCACCTTGGTTGTATAATGGACTATTTCTGCACCTGGGCATTAATAGAAATGTAGTCTGTGGTTTTTGTTTGTTTGTTTGTTTGTTTGTTTTTAGAAAATTTATTATATAGTAAACTCTTATTAGCAGTTTGAAACTAAGAGATTTTTCTTTTGATTTTCACTAGATGGCATTTAAGCCTCCTCCACTGCCTAAGCCTGGTGGATCTATTCTTTATTGACTGTGGAAGTGTTTGTCTCTTCTGTGATCAAATAGTCTTGGTCCCAGGGCTCCACCCCCATGGAAGAATGTGAAGAGTGATGGCAGTTCGAACTCTCAAATAGACCCTGAAATCCTGGTACTGCCTTGACAGTCAAATACAATGCTCCACTGTTTTCATTAGAATCAGCATGACTAGGTGAGGGTTGGTGGATTGGGAGAGGCCAGCAGTTTGTGTGGCTGTTTTCCTTCCAGTTATGCTGGCTTTCAGGCTTCAGCTGCCTTGTTTCTATATCTCAGCTTCTGTCACTGAGACTACTTGCAGAGTATGTTTTTGTTCTGGTTGTGTATATTCCTCTGGGTCTTGGCACTAGCTCTGGGAGGGTACAGGGGGTAGGCTAACTATGATATGATGGGTGGAGATGGTCAGGCTTCATGACTCAGCTTTCTGCCTGTAGTGGTAATTGCTGAGACATAGTTGTCTCCCTTCCATACTCAGTGTCTGTCCTGATCCCTGAGCTCTGCTGTATGGAATATGCTGATCACTCAACAGAACTGTTCAGGGTTTCACGGAGGCAAAAAAAAAACACCACATAATTTCTCCCTCACCCTCATTCTGCAGGAAGCTCCAAGCAGAGTTCCACAGCTCCCTTTTTCATCTCTTTCTTCCCACTTCCTTGTTTTGCATGATTGGCCTACTTTCAGATGCTCTGATGTGCAGATCTCTCAGATGTTCCTGTGTGCAAGTTGAGTGTTATACAGTGGATTATGTTGTTTAGCTTGCAATTTCAAAGGGAGAGGTCAGATGACATCCCTCACACCACCATGCTTAATTTGACAACAGTTTATGTTTTAAATTGCATTCCATTTTGAGTACTGTGATGAAATTTTACTCCACCTCTCTCCATCACAACCGAGATATGAATCATCTTTTTCTCCAACATATTCACACTATATACAATATCCACTCATTTCCACTTAGTAGCCATCTCAGTTGTCAGATTGACTGTTGTGGTAGTGTAGTGCTTGTTTTCAAGTAATGCTTATTTTACTTAATAATGACCCCAAGTATAAGAGTAGTGATGCTGACAATTTGTATATGCCAAAGAGAAACCATAAAGTGCTTTCTTTAAGTGAAAAGGTAAGTAAAGTACAATACAATATTTTGAGAGAGAAAGTGACTACATCACATAATTTTTATTATAGTGCATTGTCATAATTCTTTTATTTTATTATTAGTTGTTAATCTCTTACTATGCCTAATTTATAAATTTAATTTGATTATAAGTATGTATGTCTGAAAAAATATAGTAAATATGGAATTCAGTACTATCCATGGTTTCAAGCATCTGTTGGGGGTCTTGGATCGTATCCTTTGTGAATAAGAGGGTCTACTATACATACCTTAATCACTTTCCTCTCAAAACTACTTTTCCAGTATCCCATAGATTTTGATATGCTTATATTTTCATTTGTGTCAAGAGATTTCTTCATTTTGTTTTTGATTTTTTTTTCTTTGAGACATTGGTTGTTTGGGATTATATTGTTTAATTTCCAAATATTTTATGATTTTATAGCTTTCTTCTTGTTGTTGTTTTCTAATTACATACCATTGTGGTTGTAAAAGATACTCGGTATGTTTTCAATCTTCATAAATTTGCTAAGACATGTCTTGTGTCCTATCGTATGGCCTATCCTGGAGAATGTTCTGTGTGCACTTAAGAAAAAGAGTATTCTGCTTATCTTGGATCAAATGTTCTATAAATGTCTGTTAGGTCCATTTGGTATATGGTTTGAGTCCATTGTTTCCTTTATTTTCCATATGAATGATCTGCCTATTGCTGAAAGTAATATATTGAAGTCCTCTACTATTATTGTAATATTTTTATTTCTCTTTTCATATTTTTACTCTTTGCTTAATATATTTAGATGCTCCAATGTTGGGTGCACATATTTATGATTGTTAATACTTTTTGATGAATTGACTTCCTTATAGTTATATAGAGTGACCTTATTTGTCTCTTGTTACTATTTTTTGCTTAAAGTCTATTGTTGTCTAATATAAATATAGCTACCCCCACTTTTGGTTTCCAGTGGCATAGGATGACTTTGTTCATCCTTTCACTTTGAACCCATGTATGTCTTAAAGCTGAATTAAGTCTCTTGTAGGTAGCATGTATTTGGGTCTTCTTTTTTATTATCCATAAAGTCGCTCTACATTTTGATTTATGAATTCAGTTTACACTTAGAGTTATTATTGATATGTGAAGACTGAATAATGCTATCATATTGATTAATTTCTGATTGTTTTATATCTCAATTGTTTATTTTTATTCTGCCTACATTTGTAAATTGATGATTTTTCATGTTAGTATGCTTCGTTTCCCTTTTATTTATCTTTTGTGCATCAGCCCTAAGTTTTTGCTTTGCAGTACTATGAGGCTTACATAAGACATTTCACAGATTAAAAGGTCTATTTTAAGCTGATATCAAGTTGACTTTGGTCCTCTACAAAAGCTTCACTCTTATTTCCTCTTTATATTTTAATGTCATCATTTACTTATTTTCTTATTATGTATTCATTATTGTATTATAATAGCTTTCCTTGATTTTTATAATATTGTTAAGTGGTTAATATGCATTCTTATTACAGGTGTAGAGCTTTTTGAGTATTTATCTTTACCAGTGTGTTGTATGCTTTTGTGTTTTTATTTTCTGTCACTGATTACCATCTTTATATTTCAGCTTGAAGTTTTTTTTAGCATTTCTTGCAAGGCAGGTCTAGTGGTGATAAATTCCCTCAGCTTTTGTTTGTATGTAGTTATCACTATTTTTTATTCATGTTTTCAATATGTTTTTTTTTTTTTTCTTAAAGAAGTTCCTTCAATATTTTCTGTAATACTGGCCTGATAGTGATGAATTTTTTTAGTTTATTTTTGTCTGGGAAGCTCTTTATCTTCCCTTCGACTCTCAATGATAGTTTTGCTGGATAAAGTATTCTTGGTTGTGGATCGTGGGTTTTCAGCACTTTGAATATTTTGTGCCAAACCTTTCTGGCCAGTAAAGTTTCTTTTGAGAAATTGGCTACTAGTTTTATGAGTGCACCCTTGTAGGTAACTAACTGCTTTTCTCTCACTGCTTTTAAGATTCTCTCTTTGTATTTAACCTCTGACATTTTAATTATGATATTGTACTGGTGTGGGCTTCTTTCAATTCATTTTTGGGGGACTCTCTGAGTTCTTTGGGGTTATATGTTTATTTTCTTCACCAGATTAAAGAAGTTTTCTATCATTGTTTCTTTAAATATATATTCAACTTATTGTTCTCTCTCTTCAGATACCCCTATGACACAGATGTTGTTACCCTTATTTTTGTTCCATAGGCTCCTTAAATTATTACTATAGTCTTGGCATCTTTTTTCTTGCCATTCTATTTGGGTGTCCTTGGCTTCCCAATCCTCAATACCGGTGGTTCAATTCTCTTCTTCATCCACTCTGTTGATTCCCTCTAATATACTCTTCATCTCAGATAATATGTTCTTCATTTCGACTGGTTTCCTTTAATAATTTTCATTTCCATTTTTATGTTTTTTATTGCTTTGTTAAGGTTCTCACTAAATTCATCTACACTTCCTCTAAGGTCATTGAGCATCTTTAGAACCAGTGTTTTGGACTCTGTATCTGTTAGAATGCTTGACTCCATTATTCCCGGATCTCTGTTGTCTTCTCTCATGATTCCTGCTTCTTTGTCTTCCCATTTTGGCTGCTTTTCTGTATCTGTTTCTATGCACTAAGCAAGGCTCCTAAGTCTCCCGGTCTTTTTAGCATGAGTTTTTTGTAGTAGGTGTCCAGAGGCACAGTCTTGAGAGGGGTTCAGCTGCAGGCCAATTTTAGCCCCAGCCTGTGTCCCTTAACAGCAACCTGTTAAGATTCAGCAAACAATCACAAATGCTGTGCTTATAGTTGTTTCATAAGCTATGCCAGAAACTGAGGCCACCTGCCATTAGTATGGATCTTGGTGCTGCTCAGCAAGAAATACCAGACTTGTGGTGAACACAACTGGATGTGGCTTGAGTGGAGCCACAAGTTGGAGGAGGGGGAGTTTCAAGGAATCCTCTGGGTGGAGTGACCTCTACCCAGTGTGACAAAGTCTTAGCTATGGCAGCACTGAATATGCACACTGGGAAGAAGCAGGAGTCCAAAGTGGAACATTGGATACCACCGGCACTTCTGTCCTGGAGAGAGGTGTGCCTCCAGCCCTCACTCGACAACTCAGTATCTACCTGTAATTCCTTGGTGTCCCCCAAGGAGAGACCCAGCTCTGTTGCTCAGAGAGAGCAAGTCTATCACTGCAAAAGTCTGGTCACAGACACGACCCCTTTAAGAGGCATCTGCAGCTTCTGTAGCCTCTGTCCTACTCAACTACTCAGGACTGGACAGCATCGTGTCTTCCCCGTCTCTTACCTTCTTCTGTTGCAGGGTGTTTTCTTATTTCTCTCCCTAGTTGTAGGCCTTATTCATCTAGGCACCAGGCAACTCTGCTTGCTGTTTGCTTCATGTTACCATCACAACTTTGATGTGGTCGCAAGATGGGGATGAACAAAGCTTCTAGCATCTATGCCATTTTGCCCAGTCTCTTTATGCATATTTTTTATTATTTCCCTGGAAATACCGGAAATACAAATTCTTGGACTCTCCCTCAGACCTACTAGATCGGAAACTCTGAGGATGGGAGTCGATCCAAGTTTTAAGAAGTCTCTGAGATCTTCTTATATGCCTAGGAAAGTTTTTATTTCTCCTTTACATCTGAGGGATAACTTCTGGACAGAGTATTCTTGTCTGGCTTTTTTTTTTTCTTTCAGCACTTTGAATATATCATTCTACTTACTCCTGGACTCCAATATTTCTACTAAGAAACCCACTAATAGTCTAATGCAGGTTCCTTTGTAGATTGCAATACCTTCCACCATCCCCCCACCACTCCTTCACCCCTAACTATAGTTTTTATTAGAATCCTTTCCCTATCATTGATTTTTTACAGTTCCATTATACATGTCTTGAAGAAGTTCTTTTTGTTTTGAGATAATAAGGTTGTCTGTTAGGTTTGTGAGCTTGAGTGTCCAATTCCCTTCCTAGGTTTTGGAAGTTCTCTACTATTATTTCTTTCATTAAATTTTTTGCTTTTATTTCCCTTTCTTCTTTTTCATGAATTCAGATTATTATATTTGTACTTTGAAAAGAAATCCTATTGATTATAGAGGCTTTCTCTACTCTTTTTCATTCTTCTTTGTTCACTTCTAACAGTGTTATTTCTCAAATTTCTTATCCTCTAACACATTTATTATTTTTCCATTTGCTTTATGCTACTGAAGGTGTTCTCTATTACATTTTCCTTTTTATTGGATGAATTTTGCTTCAAAATGTCTGTTTTATAATGATTTCTATCTCTTTGCTAAAATTCTCATTTTGATCTTTTTTGTCAATATTTCATTGAGTTATCCTTTTGAATTATCTTGTAGCTTGCTGAGTTTCTTTAAAATAGTTATTTTGGATTCTTTATTAACCAGATCACAAAATTAGGTGTCTTTGAGCTTAGTTATTGGAGTATTATTATATTCTTTTTGTGACGGCATATTTTCTTGATTTTTCATGTTTGTTGTAGTTTTGTATTGCTGCTTTCATGTTTGAAGTGTCAGACATCTCAAATTATATTATATACAGAATTATATTATTTATAAATGTTACAAATTGCTTTAAGCTGCCATCTTTAAGTCTGATCCAGAAATTATTTTTTTCTGATAGTGTTCTTAAGTCAACATTTTTTTATTTTTTCTTCTTTATTCTTCTTTCTCCTCTCCCACTGTTTGTTTTTCTTTTTTCTACTTTATTTTTTTCTTGACTTGTATTTTGCTCTACCAAATTGCTTCTGTTAGTCACATAAAATATTATTCAAAAAAGTAATAGAATAAATAAATGTTTCTTTTTCATAAAACAATCTGCTAGTCAGCTAGAAACAGATAGTTTGTTATAGAATATTGTTTTTATTTCATACCAAATATTATATTTGTAAAAACTATTTTCTTTAACAATAAATGTGTGGTTTAAAAATGTGTATAGTTCTCAGTTCACAAAAGTGACAAATGTATTTATTAAAAGCTTAAACACTAAGTTTATATGAAATTAATGCAAAAAGTTAAAGTAAAGTCACATTACTGTAATGTTTTGTTATAAATGACATTAGCAGTAATAAAGGCGAGCTAAAGAGTTTAAGCAATAATTATGAGAGGAAAATTACAATAAAAATTGTTTCCTAAACATGGTTTCATTGAAAGTTCTGTTTGAGAACTTAGTAAAGAAAGGAGGTAGATGATCAAAATTTCTTTGGTTATAATAGATGGCATAGAAACCCAATGCCATTAAAGAAAATGTTAGCTAAATAATAATATGTCCTTTTTTTTCTTATAGCATTTCCACTTATCCATTATATTGTTATAAGTGTAGTCTAGAGGAAAAACTATTGAAAATACAATAAAATGGGGTTTGATTCAAGATATTTAAAAATTATTTTCCAAGAATGAATTTCATATTTGTCACTGAACCAAAGATCAAATATTTTGATAGATGTAGTGACCATGTCCTCGAAACTTACACTGACTTGTTCTTTGGGCTTCTGCTCTGAATACCCAAGAGTATATTATCTATAAATAAAATAATATGGAAACATAACTAAATCATGTTTTTAATAGTATGTAACTTTAACATGCTGACATACTGATGAAGCAAAATATAAAAGGAAAGATAGCTTGTATATTCAATATATCTACATAATTGAATTCATACATGTAAATTCATATCTTTTAAAAAATTATACAGAAATATTTTCCACATATTTCACAGGAAGGTTGCTAAATTTGCATCCCACTGCAAATAAAACACTTATGTGTTCTCATGTTAAATGTTAGTGAGAACATTGTATAGTTGATCAAGACATATATGGTACAAATAGGAAACTAGTATGTATACTACAGACACTGTAAAGAAGTAACGTAACACATTCGCCATGAAGAATAGTAAGTACATTATTCTTCTCACCATTTTATACAGACTGCTATTAGAGTTTATGAAAATGTTATCTCTTTAAAATGTATGAAAACCCATAACAGTAGCTCGTGAACACTGTTTAGCAGGGTAATAGCAGTTTTGATTACTTGCCTTTTTGTCAAATGTCAAGCCTGAACAGTGATACTGTCAAACTGTAAAAAATATATATCATAAACATCTTTTTCTTATCATGTTAGGAAGTATGCAAATTCTTCTACGATTCCTTTCATAGAGCTAACATTATTTCTTCCTACTTAGTAATATCATTTTTTCAGAATGAAAATTGCTGCAATTTTGTACTTAAATGCAATTTTTCTAGGACTGGTACAAGGAAAACTCTAAGATTTAGTGGTACATTTATTTCTTCCTTTAGTATATATTTTTAAGCTAACAAAGAGGTCAGGAAGTGTTCAATTTGTTAATATTGCAAGAGGAAATTTAAGATTAGGAAAATTATTCAACTTATAAACAAATTTCCCAATGCAGCACCGATTATGTCTAAGAATTGACATGGCTCATGGTGCAGATCATATTTATGTGAAAAGAAATGATATGAACATCTGTCTTGTTTTAGGCTGGATCAAAATTCTGTTAGGTCCTAAGAACTTGAGCTGAATCCAGTTTCACTACCATTGGGACTACTTTTCATACATTAGGAGGCATGAAAGTGGAGAAAGATAAGAAAGATGTGGGATTCCTTTCTTTTTTGTACTAGTTGTGAACTATAGAGTTGCATTATTGTCATTAAAATTTTTAGCAATTAAAGGCACATAATATATGTGGGCTTATAATTGGAGTATTAGTGCTATCAAAGACAAATAATATCTCCTCAATAAATCCCTTATCTCCAGGCAAATAACCACTTTGATCCAAATTACTCATGTGAACAACATGTAATAAATTATAAGATTATACCCAGTATTAGAAACTACTCTGTGGACTATAACCATTGGAGAATATTGAGAATGAAATCTCCACTGCCACCAGAGCCAAGAATAAACTCTATTTAATAGCAAACAGACCCTCATCATGATTGCCAGGAGTGGGCTGGACTTGGAAATTTATAAAGGCACATTTGTAGATTGTTAATGTCTATGTTATGAGAACTATGCCTAAGGCCAGAATATTTAATGTTAATCTTATCACGAGACTCTCAATCAAATGGTTTTTATTATACTCTCATTCTGAAAGTGCTAGTTCTTCATTTGTCTGTCTCCTAATTCATCTATTTGTCCTGCTTGCTCAGGAAATTCTATTATACTCAGTAGAACATTCTTTTTAATAGAGCTCTGATTATAATTGTAATTTTGTAGGCTGAGATTTATGAACAGTGATCAGTATAGTGTTCAGGATGAAAAGATAAATTAGCAAATAGATTTTTAAAAAATCATCAATAAAAGTTCTATTATTGTGAAGTTAAATTAAACTTAATAAATATATTTGACATTATATATTTTTTTCATATTACAAAGGAAAGTCTTTGAGTATCTGTAGCTTTTCTAACTAAGATATTGGCTATATCTAAAACACTACCTGTTAGTTATAGAAATTTCCCAGTGTTAAAGTGTTGCAAGAGTTTGCTGGAAATATTTTTATATATCAATCCTAGATCAACCCCTTATTTTAAAGTATCAGTAAAGTGAAAATGGTCAGGTAATTTGGATACTTATTCTCAAGTATCTTCTTTGATTTTCTGGAATTCTTACATATTCTTTGGTTTTGTTTTTTACTTGACCATGGTTAAAGGAATAAGTAAGCAAAAATAAAGGTGCATTTAATATGTATAGCACAAATTCATTTTTCTAAAATTGACAATGTATTTTTTTTCATTCTTTCTAATGAAAGAGAAGATAAATTTAAATACACGGGAATATCAAGAATTACTCAAATAACAAATATAAAAATCATATGTTTTTCTCAAGACAGTTTCATGCTCAGGTAAGCTATCTCACATGCAGAACCTCAAATGAGATGCAATCAGGTTTACATCAAATGACCTTCATTTACATATTTAAAGTAAATAACTCACTACACAGTTCAATCTGTTTAGAAAACCAATAGAAACATCAGTAGGACTGTTAGTACTGTCTTATTAAGTGAAGTCAGTTTTACTACAAGTGGGGCTACTTTAAATGTTATATTTCTGAGCAAAAAAAATGAAACTAATTGATTTTAACAATATTATTTTTAGACAATTATTAATCAAGTAATTCAATAAATTGTCAAGCAAAATAGCCTTCATAACACTGTTGACTCCTCTGGCTTGAAAAGATATGTTCAATAAAAAAATCTATTTTTATTACTTTAATCAATTTAACTTATATACACTAGACAGTCCCAAAATTATCCAATTATTCACATGTGTCAAGCTATATTTCCTTGAATCAGTTATAGGAGATTACTCTCATGAGAAAGTAAGAGGCTTTGAGTGAAAACCATTCCACAAAATAATATAGCCCAGCTTAGGCTCTGATCAAACAATATGGAATACAAACATTTCAACAGGATTTTTATCAAAACACACACACACACACACACACACACACACACACACACACTTGAGAAAACTTCTAGTATCTCCCCACCTGAGTACCAGATTTGAAAGGCAAATGACTGAAAACATTAATCTGTTTTCAAAGCCTTAGAGATGTATATATTTTTAGAGAGAATGCTGGGGTTTTTTTTTTAGAGTTTATGCTATAATTGTAGTCTTAAATTCTTGTTCTCTCTTCATTGGAATTAAGAAGAGTTTACCATTTTCTTTTATTCACCATTTTTAATTTCATCATGATGATCAATAGTGTACCACTTATCTTTTTTTTTTTTATTTCCAGGCTGTTTAATTACAAATTTTAAACATGTCTTGTTTTTCTTTTTTCAGTACTTTCCTCAATATGTGACAATTCTCTGAATTGTTTTCAAAGCTTTTAATTCTTTACTTAAAAAATCTTAGCAATTGTATGCTTATCTTTTCAGGGTTTGCCAAGGAGAATATGAAATTGAAGGTTGGCTAATATGGATTCTTTCATTGATTAGATGGGTAGTAAAATCTACTTTAGTCTGTGAACTATTTCAGGGCTGAGGATACAACAATGAACAAAACAGACACACACATGGAATTTACAATTAACTGGGACTTACATGTATTTTAGGTCTTAAAAATTCTTTGTTAAAAAGACAAAGTTGGTTGTTACAATTCAGTTTGCTATCCATATAATCTCTTATTTGCTATTCCCTGTCTTAAATATATGATGGTGACAAATAGAAAGGAGAAAAGGGTGACACTAATGAGTTTACTACACAGAACAATGGTTGAAAACGTACTGGTGGCAACAGAAAATTCGTGTGATGGAAAGTCTGAGGATCATGTTTCTTCATGTTTGTCAGCCATTGCCAATCCTTTTTCATTACTGAACTTAAATAATAGTGTGTGGTCTCTGAAACCATGGTCACACAGTCAGGTAGGAAAAGATATTTTCCTACCTGAAGGGGGCAAAATTAGCATTATAGACACTTTTTATACATGATTTTGAAACTACTGCCTGGAATGATTGCTTTAAGCTACTTGAAGACCTTATCTTGAGCATCTCAGTGAAAGCTAATATAAGGCACCATGCTTTTTAAAAAATGATATTTTGCAAATATTTTTATTCTTTAACTAAAAATAGAAAGATTGAGAATAATAGTGCTTTAGTAGAGGCTTTTCAGAGTAAAAGAAACTTAAAATGCACTCAGCAAGCATTATATTATAAAACTTTCTTTATATTGAAAGTAAATTAGGAGAAATATGTGTATAAGAAAAGAAATATGATTCAAACATAATGTAGAAAATCAGTTTTTAATATTCTCTAATATAAGTTGATGGATGGGGGGATTTGAGAAGAGGAAAATATGAAATGTCATCCATAAATCATTTGTTCAATCAATTAATTACCATACCAATAATTTTTATTTAAAATTAAACATAGTATTTTACCTAGCTTGAATACTGTGAGAGAAAAGTAGATGGACTGAAAGATTCATGTAAAAAAGTGTGTTTTCTCTATATATTTTAGTATGTTTATATCACAACAAAATTAATATCTAAAATAAAATGCACATAAAATTATTAAATGTATCATTAAACATTAAGAGTAAAAATTTTGAACTATTGGAGATGAAAGCATAAACTATTATAAAGTAGAAAAATATAATCACAAAAATGTATAATAGTTAATTATAAATGCTTTTAAAAAAGTAAAAAGAAAAGAGATAACTTTAGATAAATAAGGATTGTAGAGATCAAAGGCCACAATTAAATGAGGTAGTGAGTCATGCACATGCCTGGAGGACACTGTTCATGTGCTCAAGAAGTTTCAATATAGTTGACTTGGTAAGGAATGGCAAGTCAAATAACAATGCAAAACATTTATTCACAAGATTGTCAACACTTGGTCAATTATACATTTTAGTTTTTATTTCAATTATTTAGAAATAAAGAATTGCTTAAAATAAGAAGAATCATAATGTGCAGCCTACTTTTCAGATTTTAAACCCAAGCCCCAGGGCATACCAGATTGCTCTTAAAGAAGATACCTTGGAAATATGGAATTCACATCCAACATTCACACTTATCCTTCTGTTTGGTTTCTGTCCTTCTTGTTAATACCCTTGGTCTTTCTCTAGTTTCTCTATTGTCAAGAGACTTAGTCCTAGCATCTAGACTCTAAAAATTTCAGCATTTTTAAGCTGAAGTCCTCTTAATTAAATCTTTTTTATTAATACTAATGCTAATAATAATATTAGCAGCCACTGATATTTACTAAATGGCTATTATATGTCAAGAACAGTACTAGGCATATTTAACCAAATTATTTTATTTAATCTTCACAACTTTCACGTAAAATTAAATATTATTATCATCACAATTTTATATTTGGTGAAACTGAAATGCCGAAAGATTAGATAATTTACCCCGGAGACAAATAGTTAGTAAATTAAAGTGTGGAATCTCCCTGACTCCAAAACCCATTCCTCCTATATCATTCTTTTGTCTTTTTTTTTCAGCTCAGCTGTAGTAAATTTCAAATCTTTTTCTTTTCTTTATTTGATTCAATTACAGTTGATATTCAAAATTATTTTATATTAGTTTCAGGTGAACAGCATAGTGGTTAGACATTTATAATTTACAAGGTGGTCCTCTCAGTTAGTTTAGTACCCACCTGGCACTATAATAGTTATACAATATTATTGACTGTATTCCCTACATCTTTGTACTACCACAGTTTCAAATGGGTGTGGTCAACCCAATAAAATGAGTTTATTTAAAAAACGTACGAGATATATATTCTTAAAGGGGACAGTATCATTTGGAGGAAGGGAATGATGAAGTCATTTTGAGAAATGAAGGTTCATGTAGATGGTAAGCTGGGAGAAATTATAGAAGATCTAGAATATGAGAATAAGGGGCTTACATATTTCTAAAGGGTAATAAAAGCAATGAAAAGATTTTAGTTTATGTAACATGATAAAATTTGATTTTATGCTGGTATTCTATATAGTGAATTATAAGATGTAGAGTAAGTAGGGTAAAAAGAAATTAGGATGAAGAGAAAAATATTTGGGAAGCTTCTAAGAAAATGTAATGATAGGAAGTCTGATCTGAAGTATTACTAGTAGAATAATAAAGAAATCATGAGAGATACTTTGAAAAAAATCAGGAGGGATTGATGAATGGATAATACTGTTATAATTATCTGAGAAGCATGAAACAGTTATTTATTTTTTCTGAAAAGGGGCAAAGGAAGAGGAAAGATCAGAGAATATTTTAAGATATTTAGCCCAAATAACTATTTATATTAACAACATTCCAAAGATATTGTGGAATTACACTTAATATTAAACATATATTGATTTAGTCACATTAAATGTTTGTTTTTAATGATTCTTTTTTATTTTTGTCAATTTCTTTTATTTTTTCATTAAATTTATTGGGGGTGACATTGATTAATAAAATTATATAGATATTAAATGTAAATACAATAATACTTCATATGTATATTGGATTAAGTGTTCACCACCCAAAGTTGAATCTCCTTCTATCACCATATATTTGACCCATTTTACCCTAATCTACCTCCCCTCTCCCCTTTTCTTTTTGGTAACTTCTATATGTTGTTCATATCTATGAGTCTCTGTTTGTCTTGTTCATTTGTTGCTTTCAGTTTTACATCCCACATATAAATAAAATCATGTGGTTCTCAACTTTTTCTGTCTGACTTATTTCTCTTAACATGATAATCTCAAGATCCATCCATGTTGTCACAAATGGCAGTATTTCACCTTTTTCTAAAGGCTGAATAATATTCCATGTATATACGTACCCCACAGATTTTATCCAATCATCTATCAAAGGGCATATCAATTGTTTCCATGCCTTGGCTACTATGAATAATGCTGCAATGAACATCAGAGTGAAGATAAATGTTTCCAAATTTATTGAGTAGATACCTAGAAAAGAGATTACTGGATCATATGATAAGTCTATTCTTAGTTTTTTGAGGAAACTTCATACTGTTTTCCATAGTGATTTTACCAATCTACATTCCTACCAGCAGTATATGAGGTTTTTTTTTTCCTCCCCATAAGCTCTCCAACACTTCTTATTATTTGTCTTCTTGTTGATAGTCATTCCAACATGTGTGAGGTGGTATCTCATTTTGGTTTTGATTCGTGTTTCCCTAATAGCTAGTGAAGTTGAGCATCTTTTCACATGTCTGTTGGCCATTTGTATGTCTTCTTGGGAAAAGTGTCTGTTCAGGTTCTCTGTTTATTTTTTTAATTGGATTGTTTGTATTATTATTGTTGAGTTGTATGAGTTCTTTGTATATTTTGGATATGAGTGCCTTATTGAAGGCAGCATTGTTTGCAAGTATCTTCTCTCATTCAATTGGTTGCCCCTTTATCTTGGTGGTGGTTTCTTTTGAATGATTATTTCCTATTACAGAAACTTTCTAACAGCTATTTTCAAATAGCTACAAGTCCTTATTTTTAATTATGCTTATTTAATTATTTGATATATTGATTGAATAATTTTAAAAAGTAGATCCAAGAATTTCTTCGTAGAGTTTCCATATATAATGATGAAATAACTGTTTCAATCTATTTGCCCTTTACTCACCAAAAGTTGTAGTAATAGGAATTTTGCAATATTTGAATACTTATTGTGAAAATTCATTATGTAGACATAATATTTATAAAAATTTAATGTTTGACTTTTCCCTACAAATATTTCTATTTTTTTCTTTAAGGATTTTCATTGGTTTTTAAAATTGCTTTCTCTTCTCAGTAATTTCAGCTGTTTCCCTAAGAAAAATTAAAAAAAATTTATTGCAGCAACCTTCTATTCTACATTTTAATGAAGGTTTTGGTCAGAAAACAGGTATGAAAAAGAAATTAAAATGTCTAAATTGGAAAGAAAGATCTCTATTAATAGATAACAAGGAAATCCTAAATAATCCACTAAAATTTGATTACAGATGAGTAACAAATAATTATTAACAAATGAAGTAATAATGAGTTCAACAAGGTTGCAGGAAAAAAGATAATAATGAAAAAATCTATTTTATTTCTATACACTCATAATGAACAATTGGAAATGAAATTAAGAAAAAAAATCATTCACAATAGCTTCAAAAGTAATGAAATACATAGGAATAAATTTAGTGAAAGAAGTAAAAACTTATAGTCTGAAAACTATAAAGACTCAACATTGTTAAGGTGGTAATACACCACAAATAATCTGCAGGTTTAAAGCAATCAGAATCTCAGATTACATTTTTGTAGAAATTGACAAGCTCATTCTATAATTCATATGTAATTGCAAAGGACCTAGAAGGGCCAAACTAAACCTGGAAAAGAAACTCAAAGTAGGAGGACTCAATTTTCACATTTCAAAACTTATTTTGAAGCAGTAGAAATCAAGAAAGTGTAGCACTGGTAAAAGGATAGACACATAAATTAATGGAATAAAATTAATCATCCAGAAATAAAGCCATACATCTATGATCAATTGATTTTAATGGGTGTGAAAATCATTCAATAGGGAAAAAATAGTCTTTTTGACTAATGGTGGTGGTACAACTAGGTACATGCAATAAATGTAGTTGTACACCTACCTCACATCATAAAAAATAACTTCAAAATGAATCAAACTGTAAATGTAAAAACAAAAATATAAAAGAAGGAAACATTTAAATTTCAATTCTGTTGTTTTGTAGAGTGTTCTATAAATGTCTGTTACGCTTAGTTGATTTATAGTGTTGTTCAAGTCTCCTATTTCCTTATTGATCTTCTGTTAGTTGTTTTATTAATTATTAAAAAGAGATTATAGACATTTTCAATTTTTATTAGATTGTCAATTTCTCCTTTGATTTTGGGCAATTTTGTTTATGTATTTTGGAGCTCTCTTATCAGGTACACATATGTTTATGATTGCTATATCTTCTTCAGGTATTGATTCTTTTACTATTACAAAATGTCCCACTATATTTGAATTAACTCTTTGGGTTTTAAAGTCTATTTTTTCTGAATTAGTATACTTGCTTCAGCTTTCTTGTGTTTATTATTTGCATGATATCTCTTTCCAACTTTTTACTTTTGGTCTATTTATATTTCTGAATATAAAATGACCACTTGTATAGATAATTATTTTTTATCTATCTTATGTCTCTCCCTTTTGATTAGATTGTTTATTCTATTAACATTTTTAAACTATTTTTTGGCTTATGTTGTAGGCAAATATTTTTAATTAAAAATTTTTTATTTACATAAATAGGGCAAGAATTATTTCTCCTTAAAAATACAGAAGTATGTATGGTAAAGTAAAATATTTATTTTAACTTGTGTTAGCATAGTCATTACTAAAGTTGGATATCTTTTTGTTTCTTTTTTTAAATTCATTTATTTTTTATGGTGACATTGGTTAACAAAATCTAGTAAGTTTCAACTGTACATTTTAACACTAAGGCATATATATGTTGTGGCGTGAACAAATCTAAGACCCACGAAGCCAATTAAGATTAATTATGAGCCTTTATTATCTGGCCAGCGACTGATTCTCCCCACTAGAGAATCAGCCCCGCGCCTCTATAGGGGTTAGCTTATTTAGCATCAAACTATGCCTTGGTGGGTTTTGATTATGCAAGCAAGCAGATTACAGAGGCAGAGGTTGGCTATTAGCGTCTAATAGGACAGTTTGGTTATCTGTACTGTGGTGGCAACATTGTTTTTGTTTCTCTTCTTGGGAGCCTTGGAAGCTATTTTCTCCCAGGCAGCTGGCGCCTGAAGATATCACTCTCTGTCCTTTCCTTGAGACTAGCTTACTGAGGAATTGATATTATTAACCCATAACAACCATTAACCCATAACAACATATTTTCCAAAGTAGTCACAGCCAAAGAAAAGGGGGGGATGTGAACAAGGAAGATGTTACTGAAATGTACTTTTATACTTTTACATATATATATATATTTACATTGTATGTTCACTTCTCATAGTTAGATTTCTTTCTTTCATCACATATTTGACCCTTTTTACCTCATCCCTTCCCCTCTCCCTCTGGTAACCACTAGTCTACTGTCCATATCCATGAGTCTTTGTTTGTCCTGTTCATTTGATGGTTTTAGGTTTATATACCACATATAAATGATATCATGTGATTTTCAACTTTTCCTGTTGGGCTTATTTCAGTTAGCATGATTATCTCAAGGTCCATCTATTTTGTCGCAAATGACAATATTTTATGTTTTCTTATGGCTGAGTGATATTCCATTGTATATATGTAGCACTGCTTCTTCAGCTAATCATCTGTCATAGGACACTCTGGTAGCTTCCATGTCCTGGCCACCATTAATAATGCTGCTATGAACATTGGTGTGCAAAATCTTTTTGGATATGAGTTTTCAAGTTTGGGGGGTAACTACCCAGTAGAGGGATTGCTAGATCATATGGTAGATCAATTCTTAATTTTTTGAGGAACCTCCATATTGTTTTCCATAGTGGCTGTACCAATTTTCAGTCCCACCAGAAGTGTATGAGGGTTCCTTTTTCTCTGCATCCTCTCCAACACTTGTCCTGTTGAGTACAGCTATTCTAACAGGTGTTTCATTGTATTTTATTGTGCTTTTGATTTTCATTTTCCTAATAGCTAGCTATGTTGAATATTTTTTCATATGTGTGTTGGCCATTTGTTTGTCTTCTTGGGAGCAGCATCTATTTAGTTCTTCTGCCCATTTTTTTAATTGATTTGTTTCTATTTTTTTGTTATTGAGTTGTATGAGTTCTTTGTATGTTTTGGATATTAAGCCCTTATTGGAGGCTTGGCTTGCAAATTATTTTCCCATTTGGAAGGTTGTCTTTTTACCTTTTTGACAGTTTCTTTTGCTGTGCAAAAGCTTTTTAGTTTGAGGTAGTCCCATTCATTTATTTTAGCTTTTACTTCCCTTGCTTTTGAGGTCAAATTCATAAAATCCTCTTTAAGGCCAAGGTCCTTGAGTTTAGTTCCTATGTTTTCTTCTACACACTTTGCTGTTTAGGGTCTTTTATTCAGGTCCTTAATTCATTTTGAGTTAATTTTGGTGTGTGATGTTAGACAACAGTTTAGTTTTATTCTTTTGTAGGTGTTTTTCCAGTTTACCAAGCACCATTTATTGAAGAGGCTTTCATTTCTCCACTTTAATGCTTGTCCTACTAATTCAGACTCTATCATTTCCTCAGTATAGACCATGAAGAATATGTATGTATGCATACATAAATACATATATATGTAAATTTGCAAGGTTTGTGTTGTGTTAACCTTGCCTTGGCAGTAAATCTCTTGTGTTGGAAGCTTGCTTAATTTATCAGAGACATGGAAACTACTGAAGTGTCTTATGATTGATGATTGCATACAGAAGCTGTGGCACATATATACAATGGAATATTACTCAGCCAAGTCTGAGTTGCATAATTTCTAAACACATGAAAATTTGTGATATTTTAGTTTATCTTTTATTAGATATGCTGTCACACATGTGTTGTTTTAAATTCTGCACAAGTCCTGTGTTGATTGCAGTTACCCACATTATAGCACATTTTCTCTTTACAAATGACTTGCCAAACTGTCCAGAACTTGTAGTTTCCTTCATTAAGTTTCTTGTTAAATGCTTCCCTTATCAAAAGCTGAACTGACTGATAAAAAATGTTTTTTTTATACTACAAATGTATTGAATAACCCAGTAGTTTAGATTCCATAAAGTTTTGATTTTCTCTAGTATGTCTTATAAACATGGTTGTGTTGGTTGAAATGATATTTTGTGCTGACCTGAGAATTTTAACATAGTAAACAATGTGTTTTGTAACATATATTGGACAGTGTTTTTGTGCATGCTAAATATTTTTATCCCATTTTCTCGTAAAAATATTTAAGGACAAAATTTTGGTATAAATGATTACTTTTTGTTTAATCTATCAGTAGCTATAATTATCTGGAAAAACAGGTAATTGGATGAAGGGTAGACAAGTCTTTCAAAGAAAATCATGGAAAATAAGAATATTATCAACTGTTTAAAATTATTTGAACACTTTTTTTATCTATGCTTATTCTTGTTCATAGGTACCTTCAAATATTATATAATTGTCAATTATTTCATAATTATTTCTATAATGAAATTTATTTGATTATGAAAACAAACATTTAAGTGGCATAATCACAGACATACTATCAGAGTTAAAAATGCAATTAATCTAGTTTGTGAATTTAAACCTACTGTAGTTGATCTAGTTTATTTATTTATCAATTTTCCAGAACATAAATTTCAATCTGTCTTTGCTTTGAATTTTTTTAACCAATATATTTTTAGAACCACAAAATTAATGTTAGGTCATGTAAAATATGACTTGGTTGGAAAGAGAGCTATGATGAAATTAAACCCACTTTAATTCACTTTAATGCAAACCACTATCTATTTCTTGTTTTTCAAAAGTATGCATTGTAACTGAGCAAGAAATCTTATACATGAGTCAGTTAGTAGTCACAAAATTATTTGACCAATTACTTTTTAATTTTATGTTTTTAAGCATTTGCTTCTTTGGAGGTCTCCACTCTGTTTTGTCTAAGATTTGGAAATGAAGGAAAAAAATAGGTTGCTTCATAGTGTTACCAGAGGGAAGGGGTTTGGGGGAGGTGGAAAGGGTAAAAGGAGTCAAATATATGGTGACCGAAGATTTAATTTTGAGTGGTGAACACACAATGCAATATACAGATGATGTATTATGGAATTGTACACTTGAAACTTATATAATTTTATTAAGCAATCTCAACCCCCAAAAATTTAATAATAAATTTTTAAAAAAGAGAAAAACAAAGAATAGAGAAGGAGACCAAATTTGTTTTTCTTTTGTTTCTGTGAGCATTAAGGATTGTGATGGTTGTTAAAAAAAAAAATACTTCCTCAAGACTTTTAGAAAAGTAAAGACAAGTAACCCAAATGCTTTTGAGGAAAGACACTGTTTAATGCCAACATAATAATATAGATCCCTAGAAGTGAAGGTTACCTCTGTTTCCAGATACAAGGAATGATTTTATTACAGCCAGGATATAATTTATTTTAAAGACAACAAGAGAAGACCACATATCACCTTACATATGTGTCGGTGTGCTTGATATTTGGATTACCGTGTGAAAGTGGAAATGAAAACTTTTCAGTGGGGATCAGGAAAATTGATAACGAAAGTACCAAGTGCATTAAAGGTCATATTAAATGTCATTTCTGGCTCAAGTGCATAGATAAGAAAAGGTATAAATGCATAATGATTTAAATTATTAAAATTGAGAAAAGCATAATGATAAAGTAGTAAATAATATTTGAAGAAATATCTTTTATTTGTTCTTATTTTCTGAATAGTAACTTGTCCTGACTTCAATATATATTTATTTAAAATAAAAGTAGTAAGATAATTGAGATATGATTGACGACCATTCTCTTAATTACCAATGTATTTAGTTTTTACATTTATGAATTTAAATGCTATTAAAGACTTAGTATCTATAAGATTGGTATATCTCAATGTCTTAAAATGTACAAATATCATAATTTTAGATAACTGAAAAGAAAATATCGGACTTTTTTGGGGGCAGGTTCAGTTATGGATGATTAATAATGGGAATGAGACAGAATGAACAGTCTAAATGTGTTGAGTTTTTAAAAATTGTATAAGTGAATGATTCTTTCCTAGTAAGAAGTGACCCATAAGCCCAGCTGCAATAATTATTATATTTATGTGTATGACAGAAATTATATGGTGTTTAGCTTAAATTCAAAAAGTACTTTTTAAATAGGCAAATGTCTCCATTGACCCATTTATTGAGGTGTGAGAGACCTATGAGGTTGGTGAAGCATTGCAGAGATTTGTGCAAAAGACATATATGACCACTGGGAGCCATTGGGAGATTACTTTAGCATAGATTTCATGAGCAATTTATTCAAAACCTTATTCTCATTCACACAATCCTGCTCAAAAGACACCTTTGATTCTCTGGAATCAAAAGGTGAAAAGCATGTCGAATGGCATTTAGTGCTTAGACAGTCAGTTCCCTCAAAATCCCCTATATCGTAGTATTTGATTAATATGTTAGAAAACCATAAAAAGGCATATGTACAGATAGTGAATATTTTTAAAGAGTGGAGGAAACTGGGTCATACCTACCCTAATTTAACTCATCTGTTTTACAAAATATTTTACCCTGTCTTTAAATTTTTGATAAAATCACTAGTGGTTTACATTTTAAAGCTAAAGGTCAAACTGCAAAATAAATTCTCTAATGGAAAATATAAACTTCTAGATGGCTTAATTTTAGGGCATACATTTCTGTATTGTAACAGGCCACACTGTTCCGTACATTCTTTTGTGGACTAATTACAACCATGTTCTTAAGATCTGAATCCTAGTGCTTTCCTAGGTAAGTAGTATGGAAGAGAAAAAAAAAAAGACCCTGCCTTGAGCCTATGTCAATTCATGTAGTTTCCTGCTTACTTGTGTCATATTAATATTCATAATTTTATTTTACAATAATTTAATGTACACCTACTACATGTTGGACACTCTACTATGAACTGGATTTCTTGAGATGAATTAGATATGGTCATTGCTCAGAGTTTAACAAGGCACAAACACAGAAAACTAATATGTGATGTGATAAAATTGATAAATGAAGGGTTCAGAGAGCACACAAAATGGGTAACCTCCATATAGAAGTCAATGCCTAAGCCCCAAAATAAAGAATAATCGGTGGCCATGAGATGAAGGAAAGATCATTCTAGATAGGGAGAATAGTGTAAGGCACAAAGATATAAAGAAATGATTGTGGTGTCAGGCAACAGTGAAATGTTCAGTATAGGATTCATGAGAAAAGTGGTATAAGAGGAGACTAAAAATTAGTCAGGGTCTTGTCTGTCTCTTTAAGTGACTTTGTGTACCCATCTACGTGTTTTATAATTTATCCTATAGGTGATAATGTGCTATCAGTGAATAATTTTAAACAGAGAACTGGCATGGGCATCTATACTTGAGAAAGATTTCTTTGCTGACGATGAGTAGGATATATGCATGGAGAGAGGTGACAGTTGGAAAGCTGTGTGGACAAGTAGGAAAACTGGTTCAGGAAGCTGTTAACATTATCTAGTGTGTGTGTGTGTGTGTGTGTGTGTGTGTGTGTGTGTGTGTGTATATATATATATATATAATCACTAATGCAGAGACAGCGGGATGGAAGAGGAGATGACAGAAATTATTTCAGTAGAATTAATGCATCTTTGTTCCTTCTACATCATAGGGTCTGGTCTAAGATGATTTAAAAGTATCTTTGAGTGAAGATTATAGATTTTCAGCCTATAGATACTTACTTGACCACATTCCCATTTCACAGCTCTCTCTCTCTCTGAAAAGCAATGCCTATATATTGATATGGTTGCAAATATTATTTTTGTCTTTACCTGTCATTAGGATAATGTCCTAATATTAGACAAATGAGGTTGCATGTTTCTACTTGACTCCATTAAGATGTCACATATTTTAAACTCCTTTACAACCATAAAGATGAAACAGTCTTCTGATATATTTCCTTCTTCCCAATTCATATACATTACCTTGTTAAATACTTGGCTTGAAACCTACTTCTAGGATAAACTTATATCTTTGTTCATATAGTCTTTAGCCTGCATCTCTCAGTATGTAGTATCAAACTTATAATAGCTCTGTGCTTATTGATCTGTTACTTTTTGTTTCTTAATGGCTTTAAGATCCTTGCATCTAATAATTTGCTCATTGTTATCATTTACAAGACCCCCATACAATGAAATGGTTAATTACCTAGATTTAGACTTGTTTATAATTACTTTCAAAATTTGCTTTTATTTTTTTCTATTCAACTGGATTTCAACTTTCCTAAGTTTTAGGATTAAGTCTTCTGTTTCTTTGGAACCCACTACTGCTTTTAATACATGGTTCTAAATCTTATTTATTTATTTATTTATTTAAAATTAATTACCATCTAAGACTAATTTCCTTTTGACTTCCTTGGATTGATGGAGAAGTCAAATCTTACTACTACACCTTCATGGTATGAAAAGAACTTCCAGACTTTTGCTTTATGTATATCTTGAAGTAGACAGGTAATTTTTGCTTGCAAGCTGGCCAATTATTTTCTAAGCTCATCCCTCTTAATACTTTCTAAGAAAAGAAAAGAAAAACAAGACACACTACAAAAATATCGTCACTGTATACGATGGATCTTCATCTTTTCAGCTTCCAGGTCAGTTACCTTACTGCTCACTGCTTGACTGTTAAATTAACATATTTTAGGTTTTTATTGTGGCAGCTCACCACTTCAAAGAACTAGTTTTTGTCGAATGAGGTTATGATAGCTATAATGACAGATAAATCCCCAAATATAATTGGCTTAACATCTACATAGAATGAAAAACAAAAGCTTAAGATAGCTGACAGCTTTCACCCAAGTGGTGATGCAGGAATCCAGCTCCTTCCATCTTCTGGCTCCCCTATCTTTAATCCATAATTTCTAAAGTCATTGTGAAAAATAGCAATGGTGATCAGAGTGGGGGATTTTTATGAGATAGTCTTGGAAGTAGTGTCCAACACTTTGACCCTCATTCTGTTACTCAGAATTTAGATATAAAATACATATAACTTAATTGAAAAAAAGCTAAGAAATGTAGTTCTGATATACACCAAGAAGAAAGGACGTAAAATAAAATTAAAAAATCAGGGATGAAGGAGGGGAAATTATGGCAGACACTGCTGAAATACAAATGATCATAAAAAATACTATGATAAAGTATATAACACCAAATTTAATAACCTGGAAGAAATGGACCAACACTTACAAAGATATGGCCTTCCTAGACTGAATAAAGAGGAACTGGATAATTTAAATAGACTGATTAGAAGTATGGAAATTGAAACAATCATCAAAAACCTATCAAAAAGTAAAAGTTAGAGACCCAGTGGCTTCACCATTGAATTCTACCAAACATTCAAAAAAGATTTAATACCTATGCTCCTCAAACTCTTCCAAAAAATTGAAACTAAAAAGCTTCTGCACAGCAAAAGAAACTGGCATCAAGGTAAAGAGATAACCATCTGAATGGGAAAATATATTTGCAAGCAATGCCTCCAATATGAACCTAATACCCAAAATACACAAGGAAGTCTTACAACTCAATAACAACCAAAAAACAAATGGTCCAATCAAAAAATGGACAGAGGACCTGAATAGACAATTCTCCCTAGAAGACATAAAAATGGTCAACAAATAAATGAAAAGGTGCTCAACATCACTTGCTATTAGGTAAATGAAAATAAAAACCACAATGCAATATCATCTCACACCTTTTAGAATAGTTATCATCAACAGGACAATAATAACAAATGTTGGAGAGGAAATGGAGAAATAGGAACCATTATACACTGTTGGTAGGACTACAAATTGGTACAGCCACTATAGAAACGGTATGGAGGTTCCTCAAAAATAAGAATTGATCTCCCATATAATCCACCAATCCCTCTACTGAATATTTTTTCCAAAGACTTGAAAACTCATATCTGAAAAGGTATTTGCACACTGATGTTCATAGCAACATTATTCATGGTGATCAGGACATGGAAGCAATCAAAGTGTCCTATGATATATTTCAATAAAGAATCTGCCTTACATATATATGATGGAATATTACTCAGCCATAAGAAGAGATGAAATACTGCCATTTGTGATAAAATGAATGGACCTCGGGATAATCATGCTGAGCGAAATAAGCCAGATAGAGAAAGTTGAAAATCACATGATATCACTTATATGTGGGATATAAACCTAAAAGCATCAAATGAACAAGACAAACAAATAGAGACTAATGAACATGGACAATAGACTCATGGTTTTAAGAGGGTAGGGGGTAGGGGAGATAGGGTAGGTAGACAGGGGAAAGGGAGTCAAATATGTGGTGACAGATAGAAATTTAACTGCGGGATGTGAAGAGATAGTATGACTATATATATATACACTTAACTGTTAGAAAAAATCTCTTTACCTTTTCAACAAGCCGCCCAAAGCCACTCCCATCTGGCAACCATCAGTTTGTTCCCTACATGCCCGTCAATAGGTAATTGGATAAAGAGGTGGTACACATATACAGTGGAATATTACTTGGCCATAAAAATAATGAAAATTTACTATTTGTGACAATATCAATAGAACTAGAGGGTATTATGCTAAGTGAAATAAGTAGACAGAGAAAGTCAAGTGCCATAAGATCTCAATTATATGTGGAATTTGAAGAACAAAATAAAAAATAAATAAAACAAACAATAAATATTTCATACTGAATGTTTGTTTAGTGAAACAAAGCAGGTACTATATTATACAGCATTACAAATTAATAAAAATTATGGTATTATATTGAACAAAAAGTATTAGAACTAACTGAAACATAAACACATTTCCTCCTAACATGGCAACAGATACTTTTCCTCATTACCTATTTAAAAAGATTATTTTCTCCTCATTCTTGGTCATTGTAAAACCAGCACAGCACCATGTGCTCTCATCTGCAGCCATGGATTCAACTAGAATTTAAAAGCAGATGACTCCTAAGGTCAGTTCTCTCCTGAGATCTCTCCTAAGATTATATTTTTATTTATAATGTATTTACTGGCATGCCCCACTTTCATTTTTATGTAATTGATACTAAAGTAAACTTACCATCTTTCTTGTAAATGTTACAGTTACTTCATCACCTACTCAGGATAGAAATCTGGTAGTTTCCTAGCCTGTTTTCTCACTTCCATCTATTTGTTCAACATAACTGATTAATTTTTCATTTAAATCTGTTCTCTCATTTCCGACTTCACTGACATTGCCTTAGTATAACTACTCTTATCTAGATCATGGCAAAACATGCCTAACCAATCTTTTTACTTCAAGATTTGTCTTTTGCAATCAGTCTTTCTGCTTCATTAGTGATTTAAAATAAAAATACAAATCAGACAATGTCAATTCTAAAAATTCTTCAATGAGCTCCTCAACCTAGCATATGAGGTCTGATATGATCTGGCATTGACTGCCTTCCTAGGCTCATATCAAATATATTTCCTCCATGAACACTTGCCCTGATCTACCTAACTACTGGATTATGAACATGTCTTAATTATTTTTATCCTCATATCTTTGGACATGTCATTTACTCCCTAAGAAATACTCTTACTTATTTGCCTTTCTGTATCTATTCTCTACCCAAACTTCAGTACTGAGTCATGAATTTTAGTCTTCAGGGAAAAGCTCACAATGATATAACCACTTCCAAAGGTAATTTCAGATTATTTTAGGAAAAATAGAAGTTGATGAAAAAAGACCTTTGACCATCAACATTATATTTTCTAATTTTGAAAACTGATAAAATATTGTACTTCCTTAGATATGTTAATATTGAACTAGCAGAGGTGTAATGCTTTTTAGAAATTTACTTTTCTTCAAATAGTTTTCATGCAACACATTTGCTGAAATTTATGTTTTGGCCACACTTCTTTTACATCTGGAACCTTATAATATCTAAGATTATAGCGGTTTCTTACTGTCATTGCATTACCATAGCTTAGATTACATTAAAACGACTAATTACCTAGTCCTCTAATTCGTTATACCTAGTTTTAGTACCAAGAAAACACTATAAAACTGCATCTTCTTGCTTTTTATAATAATATGCTAATCATAAGATAACTCATCATCTTTTTTTTATGAAACTAATCAGATTAGGATGCTTATGGTGTTTTGCAATTGTGTTACTCTTTAGAGGACCCTTGTTGGCAATTTTCTAGCCTAATGAAGCTGCAGTAACAACAGTGTTCATAACTAATGGAGATTATATCAGAAGTGGAGATTTTATAACTCAAACAGAAAACATTCTGTCATTTTAAATTAAAATCTAATAGTGATTATAATTAAGTTTCTAACTACACAAATGACAATAATTTCAAGTTCCATTTTTTAATGCAAAGAGCCTTTCAGACCTTAATAGCAACATTTATTGCACAAAATCAAAAAGTTTACCCATCTTGAAGTCTCATTGGTTTTTCATAACTGATTATCCCATTAACAACCACTAAATACTGAGTTTCAAAAGCAGCTGTGCTAAGTATTGTTTAAAGGCATTAAGCATTAATGAGAGTAGTGAATTATATTTGAAGGAAACAAATTTTATTCAAAGTTTATTTAGATGTATTCATTAGAGAATCCACAAATTTGGAGGCTCAGATTATACAGTACTTAAGATTTTATTTTACCTCAAATATTGAAAGAAAATACCATTTATTTGCATAGCTCAGAGATTAATGATCCATTTTCATATTTGCTTCTTAAACCAGGTAAACTAATATTGAATTTACAAAGATCACAGATTGAGGATTTCCAATATTCTTGAGTTCTCTGCAAGAGAAACGAAAGTTAATGGTTTGTCTTGTAGGCACTAATGTGATTGAAAAGTTTTATAAAAGGAGTAGTTTTACAAACTTTCTTCTTCATTTTAATAGTAGAAGTGAGCTAGAACTCCTAAGGGCAGAACTCTTATATGTAGAGCACTTACCTATAAGGCTCTACTGATTTTTAAAAAAAATTTTTAGATACAGTAAAGTCCTGACAGAAAAAATAGGTCTAAATAATTGTTCTGTTTCTAAAAGGTGACCATATTAAACTGTATATATTAATTTACATGGTTGCTAAGCTTTATGCTTAATATACAAATTTGTCTCCTAGTAATATATTTGGTATTATACAAAAAATAAGTTTTGTAATGATTGAAAATTTGCAGTAACATTAAAGATTTTTTTATTAAAGCAAAGGATGAACATAATAAAAATAATCATTTAAAAATGTCTTTAGTTATGGTAATAGTTAATAAATAGCTCAAAATATGTGTAATTAATACTTGCTGATGAAATGTGGAAGTAATAAAGGAAGCTGTAGAATATGATGAGTGAAATAGTGAGCAAGAAAGAGATCTCACATCAATAGTTTATAAAGAAGAGGTAGGTTTGATATATTGTTTTTTCTTGCCTTTTTATTTCCTGGATAATGTTCTTTTCCAAAGAAAGTTCATGTATGACATTCAATACATGATGAACAACTGAATATAGGAGACTTATAACATTTTCAACCTTCAGTTGAAACTGTGGTCTTCTAAATCTCAGAGGAAGAAAAATTATCCTAATAATGTATCATTTTTAACTCTACAAGATGAAGATTTGTTTCATTAAAAAAAAATCTCATTCTTATGGGGAAAGAATTTTATTACTATAAAGAAATTAAGTGAAAATTAGGTAATCACAAGGTGAGAAAAAATAGTTAATTAGCAGACCAGAAAAACACAGCAGACTGCCAAAAATGAAATACTTATGAAAAAGCAGATATATGTAATAGTCATTATGGCAGAGTCAATATTAATTGCAAAGTTGCTGAGTATTAAAGGAATGATATCTTTTTGAAAGCATAAATTGATACATTTTTGGAAAAGGATTACTTTGTAAATCTTGGAGCCGAAGGGCTTTATTTCCTATTCACACTCCTTTTTTCACACCCCCCTTTTCTTCTCCTTTTAAAGAACTCAAGATTTTTTTTTTGCTTTCTATGGCTATTAAAAAATATACATGTATTCCATTTTACATTAATCCATTTTAATAGATCTAAACTCATTTCAGCATAAAAGATCATATTTAAGAAACCAAAACAAGCTCTAAAACAGTTATCCTCATGAATAATTCCAGACTCTAGTTCAGAGGCTGAGAAAAGAAATGTATTAGCCTATAAAATTTGTGTTATGTTCACTTAGTAATCTTACTGAACACTTCATGTTAAAATTATGTGGTGACAGTTTTTGAAGCTCTTCTAATATATGTTTACAAGGTAGTCCTATGATTTTCATTAGTTATTAGTGAAATTGTGTTTTAAAGGGTATTTAAGTATTATTATTAGTACCATAAGAAAGTCTATAAATGTAAATTATTTAAAATCTTATAATGAAATACACAATATTTAATGTTTCTGAAAACACGGAATCATTTCCTGGAATTCCAATCCCATGTCAACTGAAATAAGTCATCTCATCTGGCAAAACTATCAACTTGATATCTGGGTACTAACTTTATTTTAATAAATTTATTTGGGAAAAATTTTTTTTAAAAAGTTACATACTTAGACTTAAAAAATGATCCATATAGTGTCCCATGAGAAATAATTAATTTCTAGCAATTTAATAACCATTAGTTCTGTGCTTATACAATAATTTCTTAATTAGAATTGTGTCCTCTGTTGGAACACTGGTGTTGGGTGGTACTAATTAATTACTGTGGGATTAACCGTGAGTTTTTATGGAAAGTAGATGAATAGAGACAAATGCCTAAAAGTATAATTTGCTCAAAGGAGATATTTTTAAAGAATGCCTAGTTACTGATTTTATTTCCAACAATGATTATAATAATTTACTCATTTCTACATTATGGAAATAAAATATTTTAAAGAGATGCCAAGATATTTACAAACAATAAATATGGAATTTATTTTGACTATAAGTTAGAAACTGTGTTGTTGCTAACAATTGGTTTGGTACATAGTGTCTAAGTGTTTTTCCAAAAATTGCAATTAAGAATTGCATGTGGAGTTTGCTGCAGTTTAGTGGTGTACCACAAAATGTAGCTACAAGCTGAAATACTTGAGGACAACTTGCCATAAAATAATAACAAAAGCAAATGTGTGTACAACTCTTTGGAAACCAAGAATTTGTCTAGAAAAAAAAATAATGGAACAATCATGTTGTCACTATGTTCACGACATCTTAAATACATAAACAGAATTTGTATTATTATCATATTTCAGATATGTTCTTCCTACCAAAATCTATCAAAATCAAATGAATGGAAAGGGGGATGCAGAGATTTTTTAGACATTCTTGCCGTATATATATTCATCAGAGGGTGGGGGGCATTGAAGAAAATAATATATTCAACTTGACAATATCCTGGCCATGTATAATGTACTCATTTTTATAAAAACTCACATATTTGCTAATGTTTTTATAACCATTCATTTGAAAGTGACTCCATGATCTTGGAGTCCAGATATAAGATTTTAGCACAGTGTAATTTTTTATTCACACTCAAATATCATAGTTAAGAACTGACTCTGAATTCAGCAAGTATGCTTACCATTTCTTTATTAAACCATATTTCCTATGTTTTAGACATTGCATTTAGTAGTAGATATAGATATATACACATCCACTTCTGGCTCTGTAAGAGGCACAATAGTGATGTAAACATAGAAGTATAATTTCAGTGCAATGTGTGAATTGGTGTGGAAAGCATGAAAAAAAATGTGTTTGGATAAAAGAAAAAAATGATAAACACAATAGGAGGGTTATGGGGTCATTTCTAGAAAAGTTGAGATTTGTGCAGTGCCCCAAAGATTAAGCACTTTATCTCATAGACACAGAAAAAAAAGTGTCCTTGGATTTTTTGATTATGAAATAATTTCCTCAATTTTGTTCGCAGAATGCTTTTTTTCTACTGTGTTTTTTACTGTTTTAAATAGATTCTAGGATACATTTGGATTTGGTGAGAAACATGGCAGAGTGAGAGACATCCCAGATCTTGCCCCTTGAAACAACAATAAACTGAACTACTAAAATGCAACAAAAAACACCCAAACTGCACACCAGCATGTTTGAGAATGGAATCTGTGTTTAAGAGCTACCACAGGACAGAACCCTGCGTGCCAGGAGGCAGACTGGGAAAAATAAAGAAGCTGTCTCCACAGCCACCAAAGTTCCCTGCAGGAGGAGGGGGACAGGTGAAGGTGCAAGAATGTCCCTGAACAGCCCTGCTTAGAACTGCTACGAGCAACCCACGCTGGGCGGAAGGGACTAGTCATCAGAGCAGAAGACAGAGAAGTGGGATGGGACGGCAGAGAAACAACAGTTAATTTTTACCAGCCCCATTTGCAAAACCAAGGCTGAGCCACAGCCTCAAATCCCCAAACCAGAGGAGCCCTCCCCACTTAACTACCGAGACCGATCACCACAGAAGCCCAGAGGAAACTTAGCAAATGCAGCTGACACTGTTGCTGAAATTGACAGGGACTGAAACTGAGGGTAGCGAGCATGATTAAATATCTGCAAGAAAAAATTTTAAAAGGAATTTTAAGGCTTTATATAAAGCAGGGATCCAAGAGGCTTAGAAGCAACCTACTGAAAATCAAAAGAAAAGTGGATTCTTTGCAATAGGCTAAAGAGAGACCTTTATATATAATAAACCTTCTTTCTGGAAAAACAGCAGAATGCACTTCCATCAATGCCCAGGCAGAGAAATAGTCCATTAAACACCATGAACAACCAAGGTGAAAAGGCTATTCAGAAAGAAAGAGAAAAATCTCAAAAAAAAAATCTCCAGATATAGAAACATGCAACTTAAATGACAGGGACTTCAGGATGGTACTTCTGAAAAAAACTCAATGAGTTCCATATCAACAATTTCAAGAATTACAAAAACAACTAGATGAGAAGAGCAAGGAGATTGAACCCTTAAAAGGAACAGAATAGATCTTCAGGAGATAAAAAAAAACACACTGCAAGAGTTGAAAAATGAAAGCGCAAGCTTGAGAAATAGAGTTGACCAAATGGAGGAAAGGATCACTGATATCAAAGACAGAAATTTAGAAATAAATCAGAAGGAAAGAGAGAAACCAAAGAATGAAAAATAATGAAAGAGAAATTAAAAAACTAGCTGATACCATCAGGAGAGGAAACATAGAATAATGGCCATTATCAAAGGTGAGGAAAAGGAGAAGGAACATGAAAGCATTTTCAAACAAATAGTGGATGAGAATTTCCCAAATCTAAGGAATGAACTGGAGCTTGGAAATCAAGAAGTAAACAGAACACACTAATATCTCAACCTAAAAAGACCTTCACCAAGACACACTGTATTAAAATTATCAAACATCAATGACAAAAACAGAATTCTCAAGGCAGCCAGGGAGAAAAGAACAGTAACTTACAAAGTTAAAACCATTAGATTATCATTAGGCTTCTCAGTATAAACCTTACAAGCCTGAAAGGAATAGAATCAAATATTTAAACTATTAAGTGAAAGGAACTGCCAGCCTAGAATAATGTATCCAGCTAAGCTCTCCTTTAGATATAAAGGAGAAATTAAGACTTTTCCAGACATACAAAAACTGAGGGAATTCTCACTACAAGGCCTGTGTTACAGGAAATACTGAAAAGAGTTAGTTCACCTAAAAGAAAATGACAAAAAAAAAACATAATTAAGAGAAAAGTAACTAACAGGCAAATAGAAGCAGAGTAGTGCAACCCTTACTAAGAACAGGGCATTGTAAGCTTAAACAATAAGAAAAGAATTGTTATAACAAGATAGTAATGAATGTTAAGCATACATAGTAACAAATTGAGATAACAAGTACTGAAAAGAGAGGGATTCAAAGATCCAAATTCGCAAAGGGGAATGAAGATAAAGCATGCGCAGAAGAAAATGGAGGACTGTATATATGTAACTGTCATTTAAATATTTGCAGTGGTAACCACACACCAACAATTCAGAACTGAAGTATATAACATAAAACAAGAAGAACCATAGGCAAAACCCACAAAAGCCAACCAAAATAAAGAAAATAGAGGCACAATGACAAGGAAGCAATGAAAATACTGAGCTACCAGAAAGCAAAAAATAAAATGGCAATAACAAGACCACATATTTCAATAATTACCCTAAATGTAAGTGGACTGAACTCACCAATTAAAAGGCACAGGTATGAAGAATGGATCAAAAACAAAACCCAAAAATATGCTGCCTTTAAGAGACTCATCTCAGCTCCAAAGACAAAAATGGGCTCAAAGTGAAAGGGCGGAAAATGATATTTCAAGCAAATGGCATTCGGAGAAAAGCAGGAGCAGCAGTACTAATAGCAGATGAAATAGACTTCAAAATAAAAAAAAAGGAAAAGAAAGATACTGAAGGACACTTCATAATGATAAAGGGAATCATGCACCAAGAAGACATAACACTTCTTAATAACAATGCTTCCAATCAGGGAGCTCCAAAATATATAAAACAATTACTAACAAAAGTGAAGGGAGAAACAGACCAAAACACTATTGTAGTAAAGGATCTAAATACCCCACTGTCATATATGGACAGATCATCCAAACAGAAATTCAATAAAGAAATAACATCCTTAAATGACACATTAGACCAATTAGACATAACTGACATATACAGAGCCTTCCTTCCCAAAACAGCTGCTTATACAGTCTTCTCTAGTGCACATGGAAAATTCTCTAGGATTGACCACATACTGGAACACAGAGATAGCCTCAACAAATATGAGGATTGAAATCATACCAGCCATATTCTCTAATCATAATGCTTTGAGACTAGAGATCAAGTGCAAAACGAAATCAGGAGGAACCACAAATACATGGAGATTAAACAACATGCTGCTGAAGAATAACTGGGTAACAGAAGAAATAAAAAAAAAGAGATCAAGAGATTCATAGAAACCAATGATAATGATAGTACAACATATCTAACATTTGGGACACCTCAAAAGTGGTCATAAGAGGAAAGTTCATATCAGTACAGGATTATCTCCAAAAGGAAGAATGAGCCCAAATAAACAACCTAATGCTTCCACTTAAAAAAAAAAAAAACTAGAAAAGGAAGAAGAAAAGAAGCCTAATATCAGCAGACAGAAAGAAATCATCCAAATTAGAGCAGAAATAAATGAAATTGAAAACAAAAAAGTGATGGAAAGAATAAAAGCAGTAAAGAGCTGGTTCTTTGAGAAGATTAATAAAATTGGCAAACCCCTGGCTAGCCTCACTAAATAAAAAAAGAGAAAGGACACAAATAAACAAAATCAGGGATGAAAGAGGAAAAATTATGACTGATATCACAGAAATACAAACAATCAAACAATAATACTATGAAAAAGTATATAACACCAAATTTAATAACCTAGAGGAAATGGACCAGTACTTAGAAAAATACAACCTTCCTAGACTGAATCAAGAAGAACTGGAAAATCTAAATAGACCTATCAGCAGTGTAGAAATTGAAATAATCATCAAAAACCTACCAAAAAGTAAAAGTCCAGAACCAGATGGCTTTACCAGTGAATTCTACCAAACATTCAAAGAAGACTTAGTGCCTATTCTCCTCAAACTCTTCCAAAAAATCAAAGAGGAGGCCATACATCTCATCTCATTTTATGAGGCCAATATTACTCTGATACCAAAACCAAAACTTGATACAGATAACACAAAAATAGAAAACTACAAAACAATATCTCATGAACAGAGATGAAAAAATCCTAAATAAGATGCTAGCAAAACGAATACAGCAACATATTAAAAAGATTATACACCACAATCAAGTGGGCTTCATCCCAGAGACACAGGGATAGTTCAACATATGCAAATTGATTAAGGTGATATACCACATAAACAAATTAAAGAATAAGAATCACATGATCATATCAATTGATACAGAAAAAGCTTTTGAAAATATACAGCATCCATTTATGATCAAAATATTTAACAAAACTGGTATAGAAGGAAAGTGCTTTAACATAATAAAAGCCATCTATGACAAACCCACAGCCAACATTATAGTTAATGGTGAAAAACTAAAAACCTTCCCTCTGAATTCAAGAATGAGACAAGGCTGTCCACTATCACCACTGTTATCAATGTAACATTGGAGGTCTTAGCGTGTGCAATCAGACAAGAGAAAGATATAAAATGAATCCGAATAGGAAATGAAGAAGTCAAATTGTCACTTTATGGATAGCATGATTCTCTATATAGAAAACCCTAAAGACTCCTCAAGAACACTAATAGAAACAATAAGCAAATACGGTAAAGTCTCTGGATACAAAATCAATGTTAAAAAATCCATAGCTTTCCTATACTCTAATAATGAAGTGTGAGAAAAAGAAGTGGGGGAAATAATTCCTTTTGCAATTGCAACGAAAAGAATAAAATACCTAGGAATAAAAACTGAAGGACCTACATAATGAAAACTATAAGATCTTATTAAAATAAATCAAAAAAGTTATAAAGAAATGGAAAGATATTTTGTATTCTTGGATTGGAAGAATCAACGTAGTTAAAATGTCCATATTGCCTAAAGCATTATACAGATTTAATGCAATCCCCATCAAAATCTCATCTGCATTTTTTTAAAGAAATAAAACAAAAAAAATCATCAGATTTCTGTAGAAGCATGAAAGACCCCGAATTGCTAAAGCTATTTTGATAAAAAAGTACAAGACTGGAAGCATCACTTTGCAAGATAGATACATACATACATACACTTATACTACAAAGCGACAGTAATCAAAATGGCATGGGATTGGCAGAGAAACAGACACATGGATCAGTGGAATAGAATTGAGAGTCCATAAGTAAACCCATATTTATATGGCAAACAATTTTCAACAAAAAAGCTGAAAACATCCAGTGGAGAAAGGAAAGCGTCTTCAATAAATGGTGCTGGGAAAACAGGAAAACAGGAAAGCCACCCGCAAAAGAATGAAACTAGACTATTGTCTATCACTGTACACCAAAATTAACTCAAAATGCATTAAGGACCTAAATATAAGACCTGACACAATAAAATGCATAGTGCAGTTCCTGTGAGGGTTGTAAATGGGGATTGATTCTCTAAGGGATATAGCTAGCATATTTAAATCTTAAGCAAATTATGAAAGCCATTATAAAATCTATTCAATGGGAAGGAAGTAGGGGTCCAAGTTTTTAAGAACTTTTGACTCTTTTAGAAGTAAGTTTACTGAATACATCATTTTATAGAATACTACCAGAGGAAACTCTTCTATTGAAAAATCTAATGATGTCCATAAAAATTATAAAAGGTATCAGCTTAGGATATTTGGAGAAGAATATAAAGGTATATTTGATATCTTAAAATTATGTAAACCTATTATTAAACTCAGAATTTTAACCTCTGTAAAAATTATACTTCACCAAGACATACTGATATGCCTAAAATTGTCCCATCTTGCTGTTGAGGTGTTCTGGAGATTTTCCTTTGAAAACATTTCTTCATTCACTTAATTTTTTTTGAATTATTCTAAAATTTGAAGTTATACACCTAAAAAAAATAACAGCACAAAATCATTCCTATCACGAAAAGTTAAAGAAAAACAATGCATATTGAAGTTACAGTCCAATGTAATTTTCTCCACCAGTAGAAATAAATAACTCTCAGAGTATATAATTACTCCTCAGTCAATTCTTAGTGCCCAACAAGTTAAATTTATGCTAGTTAGGAGCATATATGTTTGTTTGTTGCTGTTTTATTTTAAAATGGACATATATACAAATAAGATGCAGGTGTAAAATATGTGTATTAAATAGCTTATATAGAAATAATATCAACATATATAAGCACATTTAATATCATATTTCATTTCAAGAACAAAGGAGTTAATTATTTATTGCACATGTGTGTAACCCCTTAAAATATGTGCATAACGCACATTTAAGAAATGAAAAATATAACAAAAAATATAGCAAAATATACCTACATCTACAGATAAGTGTCTGTCACATTTCATATCTTTTAGTTTTTATTTTTACAAAAAGAAGTAGTATTTGGTATTTCTAAGGTTTATAGATATTGACACACATTTAAATATTAAATATATGCTAGAAAGTTTTATCAGCTATCAATTAAAGAGTATGGTAACAACTGCCTATGAAAACTGTACATTTCAGTTGAGACGCTCAAGAGTATTGTATGGGCACATGTTCATCTATTATGTAAATGAAAATATCTCTTTATTTCTTGAGTTAATCAGTATATTAAGGGAGCTATAGACTTTACGATTCATCAACAATGATATACTGACATATTTTGCACAGTTAACTGACCTTATGAGATTTAATTTTCAGTTCAGAAGTTAACAGTAATAACTTTGGCACATATACTAAATTAGCATAAGTTTTTGTGGTAGCAGAACTAATGTAAAAGTGACAGTGATGCATACTAGGCCACCAAAAGTCAGGAATAAGTGAGGCTGAAGAAAGAAAGGAGAAACCTATAGGATCTTAACACAATAGTCACCCTTTCCAAAGGCAAACACAAATATGCGGCTCAATCTATTTAACAAGTCATGATTAGGAAAGAACTTACATAATACACAATTCTGTTTCAAAATATTTTACTTGTTGGGAGAGAAAGGCCACATTCATAACATGGAAATGCTGGTTTAGTATAGCCAATAATGGTAGTGAGCCTTTTATAACTGTCCAGGGCACTACTATGACTGCCAATAACAAAAAATTACTAATTGAGTGTCTCTGAACAGCCACCATTTACTATAATACTAAACCAAAATATTGCCTTAATTTGACTGAAGCACTGAACTTTTTATAATAATCTGTGAAAACTTGGTAATATTATTCTATTTTTCAAAGAAAAAGAATAGACCTTCAAATATTTCTTAATTATTAGTCCCTTGGGAGGTTAGCTATAAAGATGACACAAATATTTCTGGATTATTTTCTGATAAAAATCAAGAATATTTAGTTGTTTTAAAGGTCATATTGTCTACTCCACGCCTTTGTGTCCAAGAAACTTAATAAACACAATTTATGAACAATTTTTTTTTTATTTTGGAACAGCTAAAGTTCAGTGACCTCAGAAGTAATCTTCTGATTCTCTATGAATCATATAGTGAGTGAACACAGTATGAGTATAAAATTTTGCCAAAGCCAAGTGATTAAGTCCTGATAAAGAAATAAAGATAAAAAAGGAAGGGTTATATTGTACACATAGGGTTATATAGTATATATAAGGATAAAATATAGAATGAAATAAGTTGGGGAAAAGGGTGAACAAGAGACTTTAGTGAAAAAAATGTTACAAAAGAATATTTACTGATCCATGAGGTGAAGATTTTAATAAAAAGTAATAGACATTAATTATTGTCAATATGTAACATTTATTATGAATTGGTTATTTGACAGGTAGTATTCTTAACATTTTATGTACAAAATATATAACCTTATGCTGTTAATATTATCTTTATACCTGCTTTACAGATGAAGAAACTGAGGCCAGAAATGTTACCTAGCAAAGGTTACACAGTTAAAAATGTTGGAAATGAGATTCAAATGCAGTAAGTTTGCTTAGAGAGTTTACATTCCTAATGCATATAGATGTAGCAGAATGAAGGTATATATGTGTGATTTTCTCATATAATGAAAAGAACAGAAATGAAAATGCTTGCAGAACTAGAAATTAAAGAGATTAAAGTTGGAATATGCAAATTTACCATAGACAGAAAAGAACAAAAGTGAGCCATGCAGGTAGAATTAGAGATTAAGTCTAGAATTAAAAATAAGGTAAAATAAAAGCATCTAACATGCAATATTGTATTTAATATTTATAACATCTCTGTGAATTATGCACTGTTGGTAGCTCCACATGAGGAAATGGAGGCTCAAGGTGGTTAAGTAACTTTATTATACAGCAAGTAAGCAGTAGAGCTAGAACTGAACCCATATCTGAATGACTATGCTCTAAGAGATAGTTTTTTTTTTTACTGCTTCTTTATACATTTCTAAATGTACATAGTAGATAATATTGTAACTTTCTGATATAAAGACTCTTAAGTATATAGCTTAAATCATGGTATTTCAAGTGATTTTGCCTTTACCAACAACTTGTTTTCCTTCTATTTTGGGAAGGGTATTTTTAACCATTTTATTGAGGTATAATTTATATACTTTAAAATTTAGCTGTTTAAAGTGCACAATTCTGTGGTTTTTAGAGTATGTTCAGAATTGTGTAACAATTCTCATAAACTGATTTTCGGACATTTTCTCACTCCAAAAAGAAATCTCATACCCATGAGTAGTCAGTCTACAGCTCTTCTATCCCAAGTCCTAAGCAACCATTAATTTCTTCTGTCCTTATATATTTCCCTATTTGGGGCATTTTATATTCTTCTCTTGACTTTGAGATTTTTGAATACCTATTCTTTAAAAAGTTTCTCTTAGTTTTTATATATCATTGTAGGATTTCTTATAGCATCTAGAATAAGCTGAGGTAGACAGAATTATTTCAGTAGAAAAGCAATTTTCACATAAGTTATATAATTTTATTTTTAAGTTGATATAAAAATGGAATTAAGGAAATGATAGGATAATGTTTAGGAAGGCACCATATTGTTAAGCAAGCAGCATTTGTTGCCCAGTATCAGGAGTAGAAGTCTGAGCACTTCTGCCAACTGCATTCTGATATCAGAGTCACCAAGGAAAACAGCATAGTCAAGCACTGGGTGAAAAATACTTTACTCACATAAAGAAGAGACAGAAGTGTGTTGGTTTCAGGAGTGGACATCAGTTCCCTATGAGCAGTGAGTCCCTCTCAGCAGCTGACGCAGGGCAGGTAGCCTGCATGCATCCCTGTTGTGCAACAGCAGAAAGATCCTGTCCCCTCCCAAAAAGGGAAAGGTATAACAGAGAGAATGCCAGGTGCCATATGATGCAAACATTTAGGCAGAACAAGGGAGGACACAGGGAAAGATAGTCACATACAAGATGATAAGTCCAGTACAAGCTGTGACAACTATTTATCTCTTAGTAAGGCAGTGTTCCAGGCCCAAGGCCCATTCCTTATTTTTTTTCCTTCTCTTCAATAACATAAGTTTAATAAAAAGGTGGCATAATAATTTCAAAGAACTAGATTTTGACTATACTTTCTTCTGCCAAAGAAATAAATCATTTTGGGGATCATCACCTACCACATGTTTCATGCTATTGCTTAAAAAAGGTATAACTTCCTGTCAAAGAAATAATTTTTATAGAAGCAACCTTTTCAAACACTCTGAAAGAATTAATATCCATACCCTACTTTGGGTAATTATACTATGTAAATAATGTAACATATTTTAACCCACATTAAATATAATATGCAAAAATACTGAACTCATATAATAAAATGAGAGCATATGTAGAATTAGTTTTGCCAATGCTCACTCTTGAGAAACCAAGAGACAGTTGAAAGACTTTGTCTATAAAACTGTTTTTCCCAACACACATTCATAAAATTTAGTTTTAGCCCCTATTCTTGTACTTAATAATTCTGTTCAGGTAATAAGCATTTGTACAAAACACAAGGAATGTGTATTGTGTGTGAATGCAAGTACAAATCGAAAAAGAACCTTCTTTTCAATATGTTTATAATCAAGTAAATGGACCCAATGTTAAACAAATTCAGTAGAGGATAGTGCAGAGTTAGAAATATGCATGTAGTGTTTTGTAAGTACAAAAAAAGCATTTAGTTTAGTATTTGGAGGTAGGGAGAATATTAAATCAAAGACAGATTATTATAAGAAATGATGAATCCCCATATATTCTTCAAGATGTCACTTTACCTCTTAACAAAACTGGTCTTTATTTCTTTTTAAGATGAGATGCTTTAAAAAAAATAATCTTTATGATTCCTTTCAGTGCTACAAATCTGAATGAGGAGAAAAAATATTCTAATCTACTTCTTTATTCCCAGAAAAAGAAATTAAAACCAAATGGAAACAAACCAACAAAATTGCTTATTTAGAATGTGTCTGGATCTGAGGAATTTGAAATTAAATATTTTAATTAATTAGGAATTCTATTGTTACTTCTATCATGCATTTATTTATTCAACAATATTGACTAGTTAATGTTACCAGGTGCTGTTATTCTAAGTGTTGGTGTTAGAGCACTGAACAAATTGACTTAAAATTAGATAATTTTCCTACTTTGCTATTTGTTTACTTCTTGTAGTTTTTAAGATATTAAGGTATATTTCATATATTAAAAGTTTTGGTTTTCTGTTTTTTCAGTTTTCTCATGCTTAAGAAAATTGTAGGCATACTTGTACCTGTTTCAGAGAAACATGAGGATATTTTTCAATTATATTTGGAATTCAATATTATTTTAGTTTAGTTTCAGGTGTATCACATACAGATTAAACATTTACATAATTTACAAAGTGATGCCCCCGTATGCTTAGTATCCACCTGGCACCATATGTAGTTATTACAATATTATTGCCTATATTCATTATGCTGTAATTATATCTACATAACTATTTTGTAACTACCAATTTTTACTTCTTAATTCTTTTACATTTTTCACCCAGCCTCTCAATACTTTTCCCATCTGGCAACCATCTGTTTGTTCTCTCTGTCTATGAGTCTCTTTCTGTTTTGTTTGTTAATTTATCTTGTTCTTTAGATTCCACATATAAGTGAAATCATATGATATTTGACGTTCTCTGTTTGACTATTTCACTTAGAATAATACCTTGTCGGTCCACCCATGTCGTTGCAAATAGTAAGATTTCATTCTTTTTTATGGTCGAGTAATATTTCATTGTATATATGTATCACACCTTTTTTATCCTATCCTCTATCGATGGGTACCGAGGTTTCTTCCATATCTTGGCTATTATAAATAGCCGTACAATAAACATAGGAGTGCATATATCTTTTTGAATTAGTGTTTTTAATTTCTTCAGATAAATATCCAGAAAAGGTTTTAAACTTGTAATAAATAAAACATCAGTAGCACTTCCTTGAGAATTTATAGTAACAGCCTTCCCTATTTTACCAAGTACTGTATTGACTTCATAAGAACAAATGTTTAAGAATTGTTTAGTTACTGTTTGTATTCTAGATATAATCTAGGAATCTAAAAAAGACAGATTTCTAGAGGTGTTCTATCAAGAAATAATTTAGATGATGATAGAACATTGCTCTGTGGAAATTCCTAAGTGATTACAGTTTCTAACCAAATACCTAGTTAATTAGTCCATCTTGTTTAGAAAAGCACTACATTAGTATGCCTTAGTGGTTAAAGACATGGGCTTTGTAGTCAGATGGGCCAGGTTTTATTCCCATCACAATTCCTTATTAACATTTTGACTGACTTTTGGCAAATAAATCTCTTAGTTGAATAATTATTTTTCAGTGTTGTTCTGAAGATTAAATGATATAAGTTATCTAAAACACTTAGTATAGAAACTGGAACATATTAAAACCTAAAAAAAAATGGAGCTAATATTACTATAAGCCATAAAAGTATAACTATGACATTTAAAGAAAAATGTATATTTGTTTTTCCTACAGAAACTCCATGAGATGTTAAATGAAAAATGACCTATGGTCAAAGAAAGTTGGAAAACTTTACACTATATATGTTCTATAAAATTCATAAAGTACATTAGTATGTTAAAACTTCTACACAGTTCCATGGCAAAGAAAGTAGTCTTTTTAATAGAGCATTGCCTAAACTTACAGAAACAAGGAACAATTAAATATAAGATTTTGGAAGGACACACTCTGGATAACACTGGGCACAGTTTAAGATGATTATGAATTTGCTATAAAACAAAATATGTAATAGAGCTTACAATATGGCCTTTAAGGTCTTTTTTTTTGCTATCACATAAAATAAAGTGTAATGAGAATATTATTATTGTATGTTAAGTTTTAATAGGTAAAAGTAGTAATCATTATACCAGTTCCCAAGTATGCAAAAAGACATATGATGCTAAATTTTTTTTAAATCATCCTTTTTTGTTTCAATTGCAGTACATTAGTGTGAAAATTGAGCAAGGGGGAAGAGGTGATGCAGCTTTTATGGGTGTGTATTGAAATTTCATGGCAGATTACATTTGTTTTTGATGCTAAACTTTTTATTTTGAGATTATTTTAGATTTATAGATGAGTTACAAAAATAATACATAGTTCCCGTATACCCTTCATCTAGTTTCCTCAAATGTTAATATCTTACATACCCTGGTGCATTTTTCAAAACTAAGAAACTGACCTTGTTCATTCTTGTTCTTAACTAAACTCCAGACTTTATTTAGATTCACCAATTTTAATACTAAGCTTCATTTTCCTTTCAGGATCCAATTCAGGATACCATATTGCATTTAGTAATCATTTCTCTTTGTTCTTCTTAAATTTTTGATAGTTTCTCAATCTTACCTTGTTTTCCATGACCTCGACACAATTGAAGTACACTGGTTAGTTATTTTGTAAAATATTCCTCAGTTTTGTTTTATCTGATGTTTTCTTCATAATTAGACTGTAGGAAGAAATTATAGATCATCAGAAAGAATACCAAGGAGGCAAAATAACTTTCTTATCATATCATAGGAGATGTTACATGGTGTCAACAGAATAGTACTGTTGATATAACTTTGATCATTTCATTAACATGGTGTCTGCCAACTTACAATTTTATTAGTAAAGTTACTATATTTTCCATTTTATATTTTACTCTTCAGGAGTAAGTCATATAGTATAGACCATACACAAAAAGAGAGAAATTAAGCTTGAAAAAAGAACATTAGAGAATTTGTGGATTTATGTTAAACTAACCACAATTATTATTAAAAATTCATGGGAAGATATTTATAAAGCTATGGAAAATTCTTGTTTATCCTTAGAGTTTCACCTACTTGTTTTAATATTCTTCAATAGCTTTTGCCTGAAGCAATTATTACTCTGGTGTCTTAATTGTCATTTTCTATTTTCTTCATTTTTTTCCACATTCATTCATTGGTATGTTTGATAAGGAAGTTTTGTTCCTTCTCCCAAATTTTTTTATTGGCACAATTATTTTTATATTAGTATGAACTCATCGATATTTATTGATTTTATTCTTTGATTTAAAACTCAATACTAACTTAATTTGCTGCTTAAAACTTTCCAGTTTTACATTGGACTTAAAAAGGATTTTATGAATTTGACCTCAAAGGCAAGGGAAGTAAAAGCAAAAATAAATGAATGGGACTACATCAAACTAAAAAGCTTCTGCTCAGCAAAAGAAACTATCAACAAAGTAAAGAGCATACCATCCAAATGGGAAAATATATTTGCAAAAACGCTTTCGATAAGGGCTTAATATTCAAAATATACAAAGAATCATATGACTCAATAACAACAAAAAAAAAACCAAATGATCCAATCAAAATGAGCAGAGGACCTGAACAGACACTTCTCTCCAGAGGACATACAAATGACCAAGAAATATATGAAAAGATGATCAACATCACTAGCTATTAGGGAAATGCAAATCAAAAACACAATGAGATACCATCTCACACTTGTTAAAATGGCTGTAATCAACAGGACACTTAATAACAAATGTTAGAGAGGATATGGAGAAATAGGGATCCTCATACACTGCTGGTGAGACTGCAAATTGGTACAGCCACTTTGGAAACTGTATGGAGGTTCCTCAAAAAAACTAAGAATTGAACTAAGAAATACCACGTAATCCCTCTACTGGGTATTTACACCAAAAACTTGAAAACTCATATTCATAAAGATATTTTTATACCAGATGTTTATAGCAGCATTATTCACAGTGGCCAGGACATGGAAGCAACCGAAGTGTCCTATGATAAATGATTGGCTAAAGAAGCTGTGGTTCATATATACAATGGAATATTACTCAGCCGTAAGAAGAGATGAAATACTGCTATTTGCCACAACATGGATGGAACTCAAGATAATCATGCTAAGTGAAAAAACCAGACAGAAAAAGTTGAAAATCACATTATATCACTTATATGTGGGATATAAATCTAATAGCAACAAATGAGCAGGACAAACAGAGACTTATGGACATGGACTATAGACTAGTGGTTACCAGAGGACTATAGAGTAGTGATTACTAGTGGGGTGGGGTAGAGGGAGGTGGTAGACAGGGTGAAGTGGGTTAAATATATGAGGGTAAGGGAAGGTGAAGTGGGTAAAGGAGATCAAATATATGGTAACTGAAGTAAACTGGATTTTGGGTGGTGAACACACAATAGAATATACAGAAGTTGAATGATATGTACACCTGAAAATTATATGATTGTATTAACCAATGTTACTCCATTAAACTTAATTTAAAAAAAAACTTTCCAGCTTTGACCATTGGGAACAATTTCAAGTTGGCTCCTTTAGTCTTTTTTACATGCCCCCCAATTTTTTAAGCTTTTAAAAAATGTTTTCTGTTACTATGAGATTATCATCTTAAATATTATCTACCCCATCCATTACTCCAAGGCTGATCATTTTAGAAATATTTCTTTTTTTAATTTTAGACTAACGATAAGCAAACTTTTTTTATAAATGGTCAGATAATAAATATTTTAGAATTTGTGGACCATGTAGTCTGCCACAACTATTCAACTCTGCTATTGCAGCACAGACATGTGGCTACGTTCCAATAAAATTTTATTTACAGGAACAGCCAACAGACCAGTTATGACCCATGGGCCATAATTTGATTACATTTAATTTAGACACAAGAAAGACTATAAAGTCAAAGTGGAAAAGACAATAATCCAAAAGACATGTTAAAAATTAAGTAAGTTTTGTTTTAAATCTAATTTTGAGTCTTGAAACCAAAAGAATCTATTTACTTAAAAAAAGAAAATTGTATCTGGAGAATAATGTCAGCAAGATGGTGGAATAGGAGATCTCCAGCTTTCATTTTCCCATGAAAACAATGATCTCTCATCCATCATGGAGAAAGAGGACTTTGTAGAAGTTTTTGACCTAAGCAGGAGATTTCAAACTCATGGTGAAATTTAAGACTGAGGATAGCTGCTTTGAGAAGGCAGACCTGCAGTCTGATGGTAAGCTCACCAAATGTCCTGGCAAGAGATGGAAAGCAGCCGTCATTAGAATATCCTCTAGTTGTCTGTTTTTGATTAGTTTATTCTTTTTGTTCCTTAGATTCCATATATAAGTGAAATCATATGGTATTTACCTTTTTCTGTCTGACTTATTTCACTCAGTATAATAACCTCAAGGTCCATCCATGTTATTGAAAGTGGTAGGATTTCATTTTTTTAATGGCTGAAGAATATTCCATTGTATATATGAACCATAACTTCTTTATCCAATCATCTATTGATGGACATTTAGGTTGCTTCCATATCTTTGCTATTATAGATTATGCTGCCATGAACATAGGGGTGCATAGGTTATTAAATAATAATAAAAATATCAGTTCAATAGAAAACTCTAATAATTATAAACATACATGTATGTGAGTGTGTGTATATGTATATACATATGTATGTAATATATGTATTTATATAATTGCAGCATCAAAGCTCCTAAATATATAAACCAAACATTGACAAATCTGAAGGGATAAATAAACAATATAATAATAGTAAGAGACTTTGATATCACACTCTATAATTGATAGATTCTCCAGAAAGAAAATCAGTGAGGAAACAAGAAAACTGAAAAACACTATAGATTAAATAGATTAAACAGATATATATACAGTATTTTCAACTCAACAGAAAAAGTATACAAATTCTTGTCAAGTACATAACATTCTTCAGGATATATCATGTTTTGTTGAAAAATCAGTCTTAAATTTGGTGTTGAATATACAATGCAATATATATGTAACATATTATTGAATTGTACACTCAAAACCTATATAATTTTATTTACTGATGTCACCCTAATAAATTTAATAAAAATAAATGAATAAAATAAATGTCACCCAGTGTCATTAGCTATTCCTACAGGATTTGTGTCATACCCAGATTAATAATAATGTTTTGCATTATATCATTCAAATTAATGATGTACATATTCTATAAGACTGCTAACCCAATTCTAGAAATATCCTTATAGTCTGGAATGGATCTATTCATCTTTAAGCATAGCTATTAGCATGCTTAAAGCATAGCATAGGAATGGCTCCAGGTCAAGAAGTTATTGGGTCATGATAAAGACAAAGGCACTAAACTCAGATTTTCAGGGTTCAAGTGTTGGCTGTGTCATAAACCAGCTTTATAGACATGTGCAAGTAATTGGTCCTTTTTTAACAATATTTTTCTTTATTTTTCGATTATAGTTGGCATAAAATTGTATATTAGTTTCATGTGTAAAACATTGTGATTAGACATTTATATAACTTATGAAGTGATTGCTCGGATAAATCTAGTACCAATCTAATACCATACACTGTTATTACAATATTATTGACTATATTCTTTATGCTATACTTTACATCCCCATGACTCTTTTGTAATTACCAACTTGTGCTTCTTAATTTCTTTCCCTATTTCACTCACTCCTCCAACCCTCCTCCCATCTGGTAGCCGTTAAAATGTTCTCTGTATCTATTAGTTTCTTTTTGTTTTGTTTATTTTGGTTGGATTGCAAATTGGTACAGCCACTATGGAACAGTTTGGAGTTTCCTCTTCTGGGTATTTACCCAAGGAAAACCAAAACCGAAACACTAATTTGAAAAGATATGTGCACCTTTAGGTTCACTGCAGTGCTATTTACAATAGCCAAGATATAGAAGCAACTTAAGTACTCATCAACAGATGATTAGATAAAGAAGTTGTGGCACACACACACACAATGGAATATTACTCAGCTATAAAAAAGAAATTTTATCATTTGCGGAAACATGGATAGACCTAGAGGGTATTACGCTAAGTGAAATAAGTCAGACAAAAACAGATTCCATATGATTTCACTTATATATGGAATATAAAGAACAAAATAAATGAACAAACAAAATGAAAACAGATTATCAGATACAGTGAACAAAGTGGTGATTGCCAGATGAGATGGGGATTGGGGAGCTGGGTAAAAAGATTAAAGGATTAAGAAGTACAAATTGGTTGTTACAAAATAGTCACGAGGTTATGAAGTACAGTATAGGGAATAATATTGTAATAATATTGTAATGACTATGTACAGTGCCAGGTGGGCACTAGACTAATCAGGGGGTTCTTGTCATAATTATATAAATGTGTAACCACCATGTAATACACCTTAAACTAATATAAAATAATACTGAATGTCAACTTTAATTGGAAAATAAAAATAAAAAAAAATTTGGTAAGAAAAAAAGAATTTGATGGCCTTGGTTAGGGTTGCTTGCCTATCCTTGGGCCATGTAGGCTGAAGCATACTGATGACCCCACCTAGCCTGCACGCAGTAACAGAGGTGCAATTTCCAAATGAGAAGGAAAGGAATACTATGCAAACAAAATGACAGGTGTCCAATATAGTATGTCTATGACATTTTTCACATGTGCTATTCAGTTTGAATTTGACATGACAATAAACTTGATTTGATATCAGAGTAAAAGGGAAAATTCATATTTGGCCATATTAAATGTACAAAGTTAAGCATTGAGGAAGCTTGGAGGAATTTAAATTCAGGGGACCCCCGATTAAAGATTATCTATGCTCATTTATTAAGTCACAGATTACCATTTAAAAGTTATGAACATACATACATATATATTTAATTTTTATAGAATTTCTCTCTTGAAAAATATATAATATCTCTCCTTCTCTGAAACATAAACTTATGTTATTTTAGTTTCCTTTTTTTTTTTAAGTCTCTTACACTCTATTTTATACCTTAATTACCTAGCCTGAAATTCCCTTGGCAGATCTGACAATCTTGGGAATCCAAAGAATAGGGTAAATATATGTAAAATTAAGATCTGTAGAGAGCAATGGATTATAATGAATTTACGATTACTCAGAGAGAAGTTTTATGGTTTATAGGACACAAGATATTATTTAAATTCACATCTTATTTTTTTAAGAACACAGACATACACACACACAAACGAAACAGAGAGAACAAAAGAGAGTAGATATTGAGTGACTTCTGTGCACCAGTTGCAGTGCTAGAAGCTTGAGAATAGTCATTTGAGAATAAGATTGAAGAACAGATATGTCGTTTTTATTTAATACTTTTACTTAGACTTTTACTATGTAATTCTTTTACAAAATCGTCATTTTTAATGGCTACAAATGGTGAGTTATACTAAATCATTCCTCCATAAAGAGTTTTGATTAGAACAAAATACTTTTCCTTTTAACTGAATTGTATTTGTACAAGAAGTCTAATGAAAAGAGCATAACCTATGGTGACAACCAGCCCTAGATTTGGGCTTTCTTATAAAATTTTGAGGTACTTAGCCTTTCATTATTACATATACAAAATGGAAATAGCAATTCCTCTCTCATAGGGTTATTGTGAGGATTGAAGCAGATCTTGTATGTAAAGTTCCAAGCACAGTGTTTGGCACATTAAACAAAGTATTAACTTTTTTTCTCTAAGACATGTATATTGTGGGCCTTTGAATAGTTAATAAATAAATGACTCTTCAGACAACAGATGATACATTTTTTAAAATCTTAATCATTCATTCATTGTAGTGTTAGATTTACATTGTACTAGAAAAAGTAGCAAAGTCACTTGAAAATAGCCAAGAAGACTGCTTTAAACAGAACTCTAAATCCAAGTACTTACTTGAAGGTGAAAGGGTTTCCTATTTAACTCATGTAGGGCAGAATGATGTTTAGAAAAACAAATTTCAATCTTCTATACTAGTTATTGAAAATTTGTTCGTAATGGTAATTTTGTTTCCAATTTTTAAAAAAGTAAAGTGTGTTCTTTTTTTCTTGCCTTTGTTATAAACATTCATAAACCCTATCCTCTACAAACTGATACCTGCATTTTCTGTTTATGTCTTTAAACATATTTAGTATTTTCTCTTAAAATATTTCCATTAAAAGCTCTTAAAATTCTATATAAAAGATCCATAATATAATATTATAAGTTAATCTTTAAAATGGCTCTAGCTCACATGTTTTGAGTACAAACGAGAATGACAGTGCTGTGTTTTCAAATGCAGGAGGCTTACAGGTGTTATTTTGATAGCAGGAAAAAAAGTATTTTTTTTTAGGTTTGGAGTGTACGTCAGCTACAGAAATTAACCAGACTTAAATTTTTTTCTCACAAATCTCATAATGTTCAGAAACCAGCTGATGTTTTAATTTTCGCCATGTTACCATATGTTCCAAGTCACCTGGAAAAAAAAGCATTTGAAAATCATGGAGACACTTATTACAAATTGATTGAATTATTGTGAGAGTCCACATTCATGGTCAGAGTTTATGGATTCAAACTTTGGCTTCTCATAACCATGCACATATTTTTACTTTTGTATTACAGTGTGTGTTTTGGTATGTGTGTGCTTTCAGAAATTTTGTTCTCTTATCAAGAAGTAGAGAGAACTCATTTAAAACATTAGTATATTGTAGCACCATTAAATGCCAGCACAATTGAGCATTTCCAACTTATTAATGAATTTCATTTATAAAAGACCCCTTTGGTAACTTTTTCAAAAGGGAAAAGAAAAAAGTTTGAAAATGTAAATCCTTAAGAATGTTTCATCAGTAGCCCATGTGTTATACAACACTAAGGAAAGGAAGACAATAATAAAATATAAAGAAATATACCTGTTAAAAATATCTTAGTGATAACATAAAAATCGGTTTTATACAATTTCTTTTTTAATTAAAAATAACTTTTGAAGCAATCTCAGACTTATAGAGAAAGTTACAAGTATACTTCAGGGAATCTTATTTTCTGAAACATTTGAGAGAGATTATCAACATTATATTTGTCAACCACTAATACTAATTTAATGCATATTTCCTACAAACAAGAACTTTTTTTTTGTTACAAGTAACAAAATCTTGTATTTAACTTTCCCAGCTTCTAGAATCAGTCATTTTTTTAAGCAGCTCTGGTCGCTTTAGATGCAAAATGGTATTTATAGGTTAGGATCTGAGCACTATGTGTACTTACTGAGATTGAGATGTTGCTGCTCTAAGGCTTACCCTGCCAGTGAACAGGCTAGTGTATGTGTGCACTGTGTATGCAAAAACAAAAGAATAAAACTTTAAATATATGTTTGTTTACATATATATTTTTTTTTATTTTGAAAACTATAAGTTCATATTGATCTCTTCGGTTTCAATCTACACTATTTGGTTTATTCTAGTTTTATCTCTTTCCATATTTGTATTTCCTTGTTTTTGACAGTGAAAAGCTTGGCTCCTGGTGCACCTAAATGTATTTACTTTGATAAAGCCTCCTGTATGTAATTAATCTCTGGACTTTGCCCTCATCCTTCCCCCTGCACAATCCTCCTATAAAAATGCCCTTCTTGCCTTGTCTGTCCCTGAAACTCAAGTGAGGATGTTTCCTATATTGAAGTCTCTCTTACCCTGCTTGGGCTATGATACTCTGTGCCAGGCCATCTCCCTGCATATTCCCTCTTCAGCCATGAAGATGGAGTCCTCATGAATGGGATTAGTAAATGCCTTAATAAAGGTCATGAAAGAGCTTGCTTCCTCCTTTTGCTCTCTCATGTGAGGCTACAACAAGAAGTCATCAGTCTGCATCCAGGAAGAGGATCTTCAACAGAACTCAACCATGCTATCACTCTGATCTCAGACTTGGGAAAATTAATATTTGAAATTTGTACCTTTATCTAAAAAGTGACACTACATTAAAAAAATACAAAAGGATGTACAGTGAAAAATATCTTTCTTCTCTGTTTCAGTTCCATGCTCAGGAGACCATCATTGTAACTGTTTTTATTTGTTTGTTTGTTTATTTGTGTGTGTGTGTGTATACCTTTCTAGACAATTTTATAGCTGAAATGTGATTAAATTTGATATTTTGTATGAGTGATATTGAACATATCTTTTGTTTTGTTTTAAGTGTCACTGGTAGTTCTTTCTCTGTGTATGTTTTGTTAATTTGATTTATACACTGTTTTTTCATGAGTCATTTCCTTTTTGAATTGAAAGAGAATTTTATAGATTAAAAGAGCTAGCCCACCACTTGTGATATAAGCTGCAGTATTTTTCCCAGTCTATTTTTTAAACTTTATTTTAAAACTTATTCTACCATAGAGTATTTCCCAATTAACAAAAGAATTGTGACCACAGTTTTGCCACATTAGTAATAATTGTTCTGTGTCATCCAGAAATCCATGAAGACCTACTAAATATAATTGGAATCTCCTGTTATAATCAAGTAAAATATAGCAAAATAAGTCTGAAACTTACTTAATGATGCATGTAATTGTTCTTATACTTCATGTTAATTAGGCCTTAATTATACAGTTCACATAAATGACTTTTTGTATAACTTTTTGTAAAACCCCCAAATTAATTATAATTTTTTTATTATAACTGAATTAATTTTTTCTGTAATAGCAACATTAAGAACTTTTTTTTAATCATTGCACATATTTTCTCACTGACTTGAATCTTATTGTTATTTTCATTTGAGTCCACCATGTATCTTGAAGGACATTAAAAAATCTGTTCTTTTTACTCATTGCGTAAAAAAAGATCATGTCAGGGCTTCACACACACACACACACACACACACACACACACACACGATTGTGCTCTCATTATAGATATATACAGAAATGATAGATACAGATATAGAATGCAGGAAAAATGACCTAGATTTAAAAGGTTTAATTATGTTCTCCATTTTTACATATTCAACTTTTATTAATTGAATTGATCTTCATACATTGTATCTTGAGATATTTGACAAGAAAGAATGATCACTAAAGTTCAAGAAGAAGGGTCAAAATATAATTTTGAAAAAAAATGTTAACTAAGACAACCTGATTTTAAGACTTAGCATAAAGCTTCAACAATAAAGCCAATGTGGTGCTGAAAAAAAATAAATCAATGAAGTGCAAAAGGGATTTCACAAATAGCCACACATGCATGCCCAATTAATTTTGAAGGAAAGTGCAAAGACAATTCAATGGTGACACTAGAGAAAAAATAGTCTTTTCAATAAATGGTGCTGCTGGTTGTAAGCAACTGGAACATAGATAAATCAATATCTAATAAAAAGGCTCATTTTTCCAATAACTTTTTCCTTTATCTAACATCTTTTTACCCAAGCTACTAAGAAGAAATAAATTGATATTTAAAGTTTCGCTTTTCTTCTTGATATGTCTCCTCTTTTGTAAATGAGAAGTGAGTCAACTTAAATGAGAAGAAAGTAATAAAGTAAGGGGTCTGTTTTCTGTGTCTATGAGTTTAGTTCATCTTGTTTGCTTGTTGCTTTAAGTTTTATATACAGTTTGGTCATTATCTAACTGTAGAGGAAAAGAGGGAAAGAAGGAGGTAGACAAAGGTAAAGGGATCAGATATATGGTGATAAAAGGAGATTTGACTTTGGGTGGTGAACACACAATGCAATATGCATATGATGTATTATTGAATTGTACACTTGAAACTTATATAAGTTTATTAACCAATGTCACTCCAATAAATTTAATTACAAAATAAGGAGTTTAGATACTTAATTCGATAAGCATGTTTTCAGTAGTGGAAATGTGTGCTTTGAAAAGGAAAAATAATTATGTAAAATATAGAAAGTGAATTTTTTTTAATTAATATATTCCTCACCAAATTAAGTACTATAACAGAGGAGCACCAAGCCTGGAACTTGCACCTGAGTTTGGATATTCTGAAAAAACCACCAGGAAGACCAGAGGTGGTAAGAATTGTTGATTATTCAGAGGAACTTCAGCAGTGGCTGGTCAAAGCTGTAGGAAGAAAAACTGCTGCTGACCAAGTAAAGTAGAGTTTTTTATGCTTACAAGCAGAGGGCGGGGTTATCTCATTGGGGGAGCATTGGCCTTCTCAGACAGATGAGAACAAGATGTGCCGTTTGGTTACAGAAGCAGATAACGTCCATGGGAGCAGCAGAAAACATCCTTGGGAGTAGGCACTGCTGAAAGCTCTTTGCGTACTGCCTTCCTTGGGTGCTGGCCGGGAAACTGTCAGTCTTCTGAGTATGTGAAGGGGCTATGTTTTGAGTTAACTCTACAAGTATCATGATACAGTTATCTAAAAATGATACAAGATTTTTCATAAATAGATATTTATTCAGCACTTATTGGTGTACAAGGGGCTGTGCTCAGCACAATCTCTGGAACTGTTCTGAAAAAACAAGAGCACTGCTGAGATCACTTCACCCACTATGTCTATAGCCATTCATTCCACCACTAAAGATGGGTTTATAGCTTTTGAAAACCTATTTTTGACCTATTTTATTTTAATCTGTGTTTGATGTATTGAAACTATAATATGAATATCAGGAACTCCAATACATGGCAAATTTTCCAATCATTTCTCTAATCATTAGTTGAAATACTGTTTAGCAAAATTGTAAAAGGTTTGAACAGACATTTCACAAAAGAATATATGTGAAGAAATTTTCAACTCGATTAGTTATCAGGGAAATTAACAGGAAAACCACCATTACACACCCACTAGAAAGGCTAAAAATAAAGTGACCATGCCAAGTGTTGGCAAGGATGTGGAACAACTTAAACTACCATATGTTGTCAGCAGCACTGTAAAATGGTAAAACTTTTAGAAAACAATTTGGTAGTTCCTTATAAAATTAAAGATACACTTACTCTATAATCTGGCTATATTACTCCTAGGTAGATATCCAAAAGGAAGGAAAATATATGTCCACACAAAGATTTATATATGATTAAGTCTTATACATGAATTTTAATAATATTCATAATAGCCAAAAAATGGAAATGACCCTGCTATCCTTCAATTTGTGAATGGCTAAAGAAAGCATAACATATCCATATAATGTAATGCTAGTTAGCAAGGAAAAGGAAAGAACTATTGTTACACACCATAACATGGATGGATCTCTAAAACATTATGATAAGCAAAATAAGCCAGATACAAAATAAAAGATACAGTATGATTCCATTCATATGAAACTCAAGATATGGTAAATCTAAGCCATACTGATAGAAAACACTGTTTTCCTTGGACTGGTGGTGGAGGTGGTGGTAGAAATTAACTTCAAAGTGGAACAAGGGAACTTTTGGGGTACTAGAAATATTATATAATTGGTTTGGAACTGTGTTTACAAGGGTATATACATTTTTCAAAACTGGAGAGCTCTGCACTTAAAATGGGTGTTTGAAAAATATATATTATATATAAAATTCAGCCAACATTTTATGATAATAAATTTGCACTGGGAAAATTGATGTTATTTTCATTTTAAGACACTGTTGCTTAGAGGTTATTTCTTCTTCCTTCCTTCTTGTTCTTGTTCTTTTTGTTCTTGTTCTTGTTCTTCTTGTTCTTGTTCCTGTTCTTCTTGTCATTATTGTTGTTGTTGTTGTCATCGTCGTCTGTCTTCTTTCTTCTCCTTCTTCTTCTTCTTCTTCTTCTTCTTCTTCTTCTTCTTCTTCTTCTTCTTCTTCTTCTTCTTCATCCTCCTCCTCCTCCTCTTCCTCTTCTTTTTCCTCTCCTCCTCCTCCTCCCCCTTCTCCTTCTCCTCTTCCTCCTTCTTTTCTTTCTTCTCTTCCTTCTTCTCCTTCTTCTTTTACCTGTAAAAAAGAGTGTGTCCAGAACTTTGAAGGATCTAAGATTTTACTCAACTTGCAAGCTGATGAATTATCCTGCCACAGTTTTACAGAAACTGGCAGAAGACATATGAGGTTTCCAGGTTACAAAAAAAAAAAAAAAAAAAAAAGAAAAAAAGAAATTTTACTCATGGTAATAGCATTAGCTACAGAGCCAGCACTCGTGACAATTCTCTAAGCCTCAGTTTCCACAGAGTGGTGTTAAGAGAGCCAAGTGATACTTGTGCATGAAATGAGTTACATTATAGAAAAAACCCTGAGCTTATCTGATCTTTGCCCAGAATGAAGACATCTTTGGTATATTGGGCAATATACAAAATTACTCTTTGCTCTGGAGGGAGATATTATCTCTATCTCCTAAAGTGTTTCACTGTAAAAATATTTTTAATAGGTTGGAATAAAGACAAATAATACCTCTCCTCACAATACATGAAGAAATGTGAGAACCCCACAGAGAAGTGTCTCTTAACACTGTATGTTGTTAAGCCAATGCAAATGAGAATAGGAAAATGTTGTGTGAAAGAAACTATATACTTGATTCAAAGAGTATTTTGACATATTGAAATTAGAGATATTTTCTTTTCATTTAATATTTGAAGAAGGATTATGAAAAAGTTTTACTTTTGTAGGTAGGAAATTTACTACTAGCCCATGATCCAAATATAAGCTCAAATGAAAATAGATTTGTGGAAATGTAAAAGAAGACCTACTTTGGCAGAAAGGGAGCATGTCCAATCAATGAGTATTGCTCTTCAGCTCTATATCATTATTCTGAATGCACTTTCACTAAGGTCTAAAAAATAATTAACAAAAACTATTGGTTGGGTTTGGAGTTAGACTTGTAATGTTGAGAGCCCAGATGCAAAAACAATGCAAATAGTTCCTAAGAATAATTTTCGCAATATGGCATTTCAGATGTTGAAACACATTGTGAATATTAAACCCATATCTTAAATTTATGTCCCTAAGATACTATTATCCCTAGGTCAGTGTGACTGAAACTATAAATAATGAATACTCTCTCTCTTCTTGGCATGAATGAGAATTAGTAAATGTCATTTGGTTTGTGATAAAAGCCAACAGTTGTCTATGAACGATGTATTCTTTGTTCTGATTCATATTTAGTGCTTTATGTGAAGATAGAGTTTTACCACATTAAGATGATATTAGTTGTAGTTGGTTTGTGTTATTATTTATTTTTCTTATCATTTAGTAGTAATCTCACTATGTCCATATGTATTACCTCTTTGTTGCTGTAATGAAGGATTTAAAAAAATATCCAGATGAAACTGATTTAGAAACCATAATTAACATACAGCATGTTAGTATCTTAGAAGGAACCATTTTAAAAATAATTATTTTGTCACCATGAACTTGGTTAGAAACTAGTTCATCAAGATTTCTAAAACATGGTATCTCTCACAGTTTCATGTTCTACTTCTTTGTCCGTTCATGCAACATTAAATATTTTCCTACCTAATTAGTATACATGTATTATTAAAGAATTTAAATTATAGGTAATAACATAATGTTGCTCAATGTATATACACTTTTTGTGGTACACTGTTTTATTTATTTTGGGTTCTATATATTTTATTTATTTATAATTTATAAATATAAATTTATATATAATATAAATTATATATATTTAATATAATTATATATAATTATAAATATATAATTATATATAATATATTATATATCATATATCATTATATATCATATATAATATATATTATATATATTATTATATATTATATCATATATATCATATATATTATATATATATATTATAAAAGGCTGCAGAGGTCTTTTAAAGGAGCCACATCTGCAAGCAGACGTTCACATTGATGAACCTGCTCACTCTGAGCACCAGCATAAGGTTGCCTGCTCCTGGGACATCAAGGACTTACAGGGAGACACTGAGTTTTCCAAGTGGGGGCCAGAGGTGGAGCTCGCTTCCTACAGAACTACTGGAGGTATCCATTGTTCCTCTGTTGAGCTCACCCTCCTCCCAGTTTGTGGACTCAGTGCCACCATAGCTGAGATATCATCAAACTAGAAAAGGAGGTCACACTGCCCAGAATTCCCTGAAACTCTGCTTCCTCCTGCTTGCGGCCCCATCCAAGCCGCATTCAATTGGTGAGTTCGATGTTTCTTGCTGAGCAGCACCAAGACACACAGGTGACAGCTGGCCTCAGTTTTTTGTGTGGCCTTTTGAGGCAACTATAAGCATAGTATATGTGGATTGCTTGTTGAATCTAAGCAGGTGTCCCCAGAGGGACACAGGCTGGGGCCAATTGTGGCCTGCAGCTGAACCCCTCTCAGGACTGTGCCACTGGACACCTACTATACAAAGCTGTAGTAATAAGACTGGCAAACATATAAGCTTTGCTTAATGCATAGAAACAGACACATAAAGGCAGCTAAAATGGAAGACAAAGAAGCAGAAACGATATGAGAGAACAAAACAGAGATCCAGAAATAATGGATTCAAGCAATCTAACAGATGCTGAGTTCAAATCGGTGGTTATAAAGATGCTCAATTTATGGGAAGGGTAAATGAATACAGTGAGAACTTCAACAAAAAGATTTAAAAAACATAAAAATGGAAATGGAAATTTTAAAAAAGAACCAGTCTGAAATGAAGAATGCTTTATCTGAGATGAGAAGTATATTAAGTGGAATAAACAAAGTGAATAAAGAGGATAAAACGACCCATATAAAGAGGATTGGAAAGCCAAGGACACTCAATCAGAATGGCAAGAATAAATAAGCCAAGACTATAGTAAGAATTTAAGGAGCCTATGGGACACTATTAAAGGTAAAAATATCCATGTCATAGGGGTATGAGAAGGAAAATAAGAAGAGCTATTTGAAG